>CM065812.1:81599000-82089000 GCA_033398695.1 Orobanche coerulescens | reverse complement strand
TTAGTTTCTTGCAGCTTTCTAACACGTTATCAGCACGAAGACTCTAATCCTTACTAAAGAGATTCAACGGTAGGAACTTTTTTATGATTTTATTCTGTATATACATATCATTATGCTTGTGTGGATTACCAAAGCTCTATACTATACATATTATTATGCTTGAGTGGTATGACCACAAACTATACATATTAATATTATTATTATGCTTGAGTGGCATGACCTCAAGCTATATATATTATATACTATTATTATGCTTGAGTGGTATGACCTCAAGTTATATACCGTATATATTATTATTATTATTATTATTATTATTATTATTATTATTATTATTATGCTTGAGTGGTATGACCCCAAGCTATGTACCGTATATATTACTTGAAGCGGTATAACCCCAAGCTATAAACTGTATATATTGTACCGTGTGGAATATTTACTGAGCACGAAAAAGGATAAGTTATTTGTGATTGATTATTTTTAATAAAATTCTTATTTCAAAACTTGTATATAAAATAAAAATAATGTTTTATTAAATCATTCATAATTATCACATTTTATCCCCTCCCCAACGGCTAGTTAACGGTTATTTTACAATCTGTAAATACATCACATTTCATTCAACAATCCACTCACTTTTTCTCATCTTCTTACAAATTTTCAAAAACAAAGGGGTTCTTCAAGATGATTCATCAACTATTTTTGACATTCTACATTACGTTGGTCATATCATATACTGTATTAGTTGCTTATGTAAAGTGTAACACGGAAGAGGAATTTCTCTTTTATCTTATATTTGGATTCCTAATAAATCTTAACAGGTAATAATACCCCATTTATATCTGAATAAAAAATTTTATATTTCTTGAAATTAATGGCATGTATGTTTTATTTTCTTATAGTTCTTCAACATGTCAAATCTTGTCAGGCTCGAATTTGAAGCACTTGATATCACTGACAATAATTACTTATCATGGATATTGGATGCTGAGATCCACCTTGATGCTAAAAGCCTATGTGATACTATAATTAAATCAAAAGAAGCATCATTACAAGAAAAGGCAAAGGCTATGATTTTTCTTCGGCACCACCTCCATGAGGGACTGAAATTGAGCACCTTGTTAGGAGTATGCCCTCGAATGCCACTGAGAGGATGTTGAGTGAGGGCATTGTACTTGTTATTGTGTAAATCATAATCAAAAGGCAATTGTATGTTTCTTTATTTACTGGTAGTCACTGGTATTCCTGACTCGTAAATATATATATATATATATTATATTTACAGATAGTAATAAGAGTCTATGTTCCGTCGTCCGCTTGCTATCTGTTTCACCTTCTTCTCTCCTAATTTCTGTCCCGTTTTTTCTTCTTCTTCTTCTTCCACGTATCTGCCGCCTCCTTTCTTTTGTCTTTCTATTTCTATTTTCCTCGTCTCGCGAACGATCATAGGGTTTATGTTCTTTTCAATTTGTAGGCGCTCGCGATTTTTGCTCTTGTAGATTCTCGTCAGTTAAGGGTTAGTCTCTATATGTGTTCTTTTTATTTTTTCCTGTTTCGCTTATTTTCGATTTCTCGTCATCCTTTTTTGGGGCGAGGTTTTGGTTTTCCTCTTACTGCGATCGACGGCAGGGTTTCCGTCATTCTCTTGAACGGTGGTGGGGGTTTTCTCGGGGTAACTTTTGTTTTTTTTCCTGTTTATACTGATTATATGTATGCCGACTGTTTTAGTTTTTCCTGTTTCGCTTATTTTCGATTTCTCCCCATCCTTTTTTGGGGCAAGCTTTTGGTTTTCCTCTTACCGCGACTGAGGGTAGGGTTTCCGTCATTCTCTTGAACGGCGGTGGGGATTTTCTCTGGGTAATTTTTGTTTTTTTTTCCTATTTATACTGATTATATGTATGCTGACTGTTAGTGATTTGGTTTCTCAGATTTGTGTTCTTCTTGGCTGCTGATTGTGCTTGGTGTGTTTTCGTTATCAGGTATGGCTTGTTATTTTATCAGGTCTGCTTGGTGGGTTTCATTTGTTTACACTTCTCTCGTGTTGGTTTGGTATTTGTTACTCTATTGTATATTGATTTTCCTGGTTTCACTGTCGAGTTTGTCTGTTTTTTGTTAATTTTTTCGTTGTATTATTTGATGAGATATGTATTATGAGGCATTTGTTCTGCCACAATATGGCTGTCTCGCTTTCGCCTGCCCTTATAATGTCTCTAATATGAGTTTGCTGTTTTATTGTAGTTTGTCTGTTGATCAGGTACGATTTCTTAGCTATAATTGGTTAGGAGAGGCCCTCCAAGTTTGCTTACCTTACTTCCTCATTTGATCTACTCTTATTTTTCCCGGAGCTTATTCATCAATGCTTTTAGGCTCATATTTAGTTCGTAGCATGCTTCTATCGATATAATTGATGAGTTTTTGAACTTTTGAGTTGGGCAGCATTATTATATGTCTGCTTCCATTGGGAGTTAGGGGTGGGCACAAAAATTCAAAATCCCGATCCCGTCCCGGTCCCGTCCCAAAATTACCCGGGATGGGACGGGATCCAAAATTAAAAACACTAGGCCCGTCCCGTCCCGTCCCATTAGAGTAACTACAGGACGGGACACGGGACAAAAAATCTGAGGCCCGTAAGGCCCGTACCGTCCCTCTAAGTTTTTAGCCCTTTTAAAACCATATATTTTTATTATTTGTAATCCTTTTTGAATTAATTTTTAATAATCAACTATTTTTATTTTTTACTATCTATATTTTATAATTATACACAAACCTAATCAACCAATATAAAGTTAGTAACTGATATTTTTTCAAAAAAAAATGGATATGTTCTATTCAATGTTAATAATTGTTATTTGAAAAGTTTAATTTAGGTTATTAAATTAGTTTATTGGATATTTTTCCCGAATTTAGATGTATAAAATTATAGATTTTCTTACTTTTTTCTAATTTATATTTTGAACTTTTTTATGCGGGACTAAACCCGTCCCGTCCCGTTCCGTCCCGTCCCAACCGGGATAAGACCCGCGCGGGATGAAATTTTGAAATCACCAATCCCCTCCCGTCCCGTCCCGCTTGTTATAATACGGGACGGGATGTGGGATGACCCCAGGCCCGTCCCATCCCGTCCCATGCCCACCCCTATTGGGAGTTCATTCATTTTTTTTCGGTGATATTGGTTTTTTGTTGTTCTGCAGGTAATTTTTTTTCTCTCGGGTGCTCTCGGTGAGATTTTTTTTCTGCCTTCTTCGTTTCGGCTATTTTGTTTCTTAATCCAAGTATCGCTTCTACTTTATAGTCACTCTACTGGCTCCATGACCTGCCTTCATAATTATACAAATCATCTATGTTTGGTAAATTAAAAGAAAATTGTATTCTAAATATTGTTTTGGAATAAATTTACAAGTGAGGATTTTCCTGCAGGGTTTGTTTGCTCTCAGTTTTTTTTTTCGATTTTTTGTCTGTAGTGTTTTTCTCTCCTATGTTATTTTTTCTCCGAATCTGTCTCACTGCTTTTATAGTTTACATTATTTTGAGGTGTAGGTCTTTTAGAAAGGCAGGATTTGTTTCCTCTGAGGGTTTTATTTGGTTCTCCTATGGCTTGTTTATGATTGAGTTGTTCTTATTATATGTCTGGTTTTATTTTCTTCAATAGAGACTGATAGAGCGGTTCAAATGTTGAGGAACAAATCTTTGATATGATTTCACACTCTATATATCAATTTGCTTATCTCAATGGGTAGGACACAAATCTATGATCAGTTTTACAAACCGATGCTAAAATGTCGGAACTGGATAAAAACACTGTTTGCTTTCAGGTTGTCCGTGCTGGTTTATCTCGATCAGAATTTGACAAACTTTACATATTTTCGGTGAGTTTTTGTGCGTCGTATATGTGCTCATGTGTGTGTAGTGCTAAGTGTGCGTGTGTGTATGTGTATGTATGTGTTTATATGTGTGCTGTGCGTGTGTTTGTGTGTACTGGGTTTTTAGGCACATCCTGTGTCTGGTTGTGTATTTGTCATACCGTTTGTGTCTGCGTGGTGCTGCGTGTTTGTACCTCGCAAACTACTATGAATTATATTCCAGTTTGATTTGAACATCCGCGCTAACTATCTGTCCAGTTCTCTAAGTT
Organism: Orobanche coerulescens; assembly: GCA_033398695.1. Taxonomy (NCBI): domain Eukaryota; kingdom Viridiplantae; phylum Streptophyta; class Magnoliopsida; order Lamiales; family Orobanchaceae; genus Orobanche; species Orobanche coerulescens. The sequence continues at coordinate 82,084,874 of CM065812.1, read as the reverse complement.
TTCCAATCTATTCTCTACTTCCGTAACCTGATCATGATGGAGTCATATATTGCAAAACTGCTCGAGGAAATGAATCGACTTTCAAATTCTCCTACCTTTGTTGGCTCTGCTACTGATATAGCTGAATGTATTAGAGCCTTGAAATATTATCAACCGGACTCAATGGAGGATTTGGAACAGCGGGCTATTATTGAGATGGGGCTGCAGATTCCGGAACTGAGCAATATTCTTCGTTCTGAGAGAAGTACCTAGCACAAGCGAGATGAATATGATGCCCTGATTTTATCAGCTAAATATGCCGAGTCTGGCCTGCCGTCTCAATGCCCGCCAAACACTCCTCTTGAGGGCTATGATGAGCTTTGGGTTAGGGTTTTTAGTCCACGAGTACAGATTAGGCATCTCTGTGACAAATTATATTCGAATGTCCGCGCGCGAAAGATCTTGTACTATACTGGCAATCGATGCGATCAGCCCTGTGGGTGTAATATCCGTGTTTTCTACTTTTGTTAATTTCTATTTTCGGTATATATTCGTTTCGGACAACTCGCTTGGCACTGTTTTAGAATTCTGAATCTATTTTATTCTTGGAGTTTCTCCGTTGGGATGAGTCTCGATGATGTTTTTGCGTAATATCACCTTGAGTTATATTCTATCGCATGTGTATTCGATTCTCGTTAAACTTGTCTGATTTTATCATTTTTTCTTATTTCCATGAGTTCGTATGGTGGAGTAGAGCATGTTGTGAGCTTCGGATTGTCAATCCGACGTTGTATCGTGATTTTCGGATGTTTGGGCCGTTTTTGTAATTTCCTATAAGTTTAGGGAATTTGTTTCTTGTTCGATTGTGGTGGCGTACCTCGGATCGTTTGGGGTTTCCGTACTTCCATTTCGTGTTATTGTTGCCCAAATATCGATTCCTATTGCTTTTATTCTCTTCCCGGTTCATTTTTCATCATTTTGGGACCCAAGGGGGGTGTGGGCCGCGGCACAAGGATTGTGCGCCGCGGCACACACATTGCCCAGTTTTTGGCCGAGCATACTGTACCGTGTGCCGCGGCACATGCCGGAAGGGCCGCGGCACAATGCCGAGTCACTGCCGCGGCACACTTCGACTGGGCCGCGGCACATCGAGCGGCCTGCCGATCACTGGGCGCAATTTTTGGCCCTGTGCCGCGGCACACAATGCGGTCAGCGCTATACCTGCGTTTTTATTCAGCGTGAGTCCCTCATTTCCTTCCTTCCTTCCACCGTACGAGAGAGAGAGGTTTGAGAGGGGGATTTTTCTCCATCTACCACTTGATTGTGTGATTTTCTTCATCTTCTTTCGATCGTGTAGCTCGGATTGTGGATCTAACACGTGTTCTTCGGATTATAGTGCTTGAATCTTCAAGAGGTAAGAACTCCTTTAACCTTAGTATGATTTTGGGGAGGGTTTGGTGGTGATCTTGTATTTTAATCCGAGTTAACCGATGTTGTTATTAGATTTTGATAGTATACTCGTGACCCTTGGTTTTCTTGTTATTGGTTGGGATGGAATCCCGATATTACACCGTTGACCGATTTCATTTCCTTATGCACTCTTGGTGTCCGATGAATTGCCCCAACGGGTAGAATTAGGATTAATTCTTACCTTTCCGCATTATTGAGACTTGTTGTATACCGTTATTGTGTTAGGAGCGGATTTGGGAGGATTGTTCGGACCAAAACCTATTCCTTCGTTGTTTCCATCGTTTCGTCTTGTGCGAGGCAAGTACATGTATTACATTTTGTTATGTATGTTGTGATTTTCGAAAGGAATGATGAATTGTGATTTTGGGTGCGTGAGTTGTGTTCTTTCCACCCGGAGTGTCCGACGGGATGTCTGGGGGTCGATACTAAGGGGTACGGCCGCGGAAGGGAACTTGGGTGCATGTGTGATTGAACTTCCACCCGGAGTGTCCGACGGGATGTCTGGGGGTCGATACTAAGGGGTACGGCCGCGGAAGTGGTATCCCACCCGGAGTGTTCGACGGGATGTCTGGGGGTCGATACTAAGGGGTACGACCACGGGATACCAGTTGTGATTTTGTGATATCGTGATGATTGGAACTGATTTGATTGCCAATGTAGTATTCCGGAATATTTATGGCAAATGATTTCTGATTGAGATGATGGTGTAAAAACCGTATTTGTATATAATGTATTGTAATTGTGTACTTGCACTAGCTATTCGAATGCTAACCCCTTAAATGGGGAAATGCGTCTTATGCATTTCTGTGCACGGAGGGTGAGGAGCAGGCACGGGACATGCACGCAAAGGATGGTGGCTTGATGATGTGGCTCGAGTCGCATTTTTATGTTTTGTCTTTGCATTGTCGAGTAATGGAGTCGATTAGTTATTTTGAAACTTGGTTTAAGTCCTGCGTGGGCAATGAATTGATATTTAACTTCGCTCATGTACTCCGTTAAAATGTTTTGGCCGAGGCCACGACCTTATTTACTTTTGAGTGCATCATTTGGGATTACATTGTGGTTCATATGTCATGTGTTAGCTGGTAGACCTCACGAGGATTCTACGGCGTGTAATGTCCCGATTGTGGATTGGGGTGTTACATTTATGGTATCGGAGCTTAGGTTTTGAATACCTAGCGGTCGGTAAATTTTGGAGTGCATCAATTGCGTCATTAGAGTCAGTCGTTGAGCCTAATATCATCATGCTACCGTCTTTTCGTGCGACCCGTGGCTGTAAGTCTCCTCGAACTCTCATGTTTCTGTAATTCGTTTTCTTGCGTTGCTTGGAATTATGAATTGTGATGCCAACGTTGTCAATTGTGAATCTTTCTGACCTTATCCTTTTCATTCTTCCTTTAGTATGTTGAGAGGTCGTGGTAGACCAGCTAGGGGACGCGGCCGAGGCCGTGGTCGGGGTGCTGATAATGAAGAGGGCTCACTTTCTCAGTCCTCTGCGGACTCAGCCTCTCACTCAGTGCCGTCGGGTAATAATGCCGACGCTGCCGTACTCAAGAGCTTAGTAGCCCGGCCTTGCTCGAATAGCCGAGGTGGACTCAGACCGCCTCCGACACCTGAAGAGGAAGTTAGTAAGTGGCTTCAGACGGTGACTAAGATGCACCCTCCTCGTTTCTATGGATCTTCTGACTCCCTCGGTTGGGAGAATTGGCTCTTTCAGTTGTCTAGGACCTTTGATGCCGTAGCTTGTCCTGAAGACAGGAGGGTACATATTGCCCAGTACCTCCTGGATAAGGAAGCTACGGAATGGTGGGAGGCCGTTGTGCCCAGAGACCGTCGAGCTACTTGGGAGGAATTCAAGGCTGCTATGGAAGCAGAGTATTGTCCGCCGCCAGTCAAGGAGCGCAGAATTGTGGAGTTCTTCACCGCTACACCTTAGGATGTGCCTATTTCTCAGGCCATCATCTCTTACAATCAGCAGTTGGGTTTCGTGAGAGATCAAGTGAGAACGGAAGCTGATAAAATCCGTTACTTCAATATGCGCATGAAGCCGCATATTAGGAAGAGTATGGCGCCGCTCATGTGTGCCACTTTGAAGGAATACCAGGATCGCGCTCTAGCGATCGAGATGGCCGTCCCGGAATCAGAGTCGGTTTCGGAAGCTAAGAAGCAGAAGACTACCGGCAGATTCTCGACCGGTAAGGGTGGTCAGTTTTCGAGGTCTCGTTCTGCTCCTATACCGGGAAAGAGGCCGTTTCATCAGGCCGGTGGATCTCAGGGTAATCGTTCAGTCCAGTCCGTTGCTTCTGGTGGCAAGGTTTGTTTTAACTGCAACCAATATGAGCATTTGATGAAGGATTGCCCTTTTCCTCCAGTCACTTGCTTTACTTGCGGGCAGACCGAGCATCGGGCAACTCATTGTGAGAGGGCCACCAGGGCTGTTAGAGTTCCGACTACCACTACCGATCAGAATGATCACGGTATTCCAGCTACTCATGTTCCGCAGGGTTCGGGTCGTGGTAGGGGTTGGGGTCAGCCGGATCGCCGCGCAGCCTCGAGTTCAGGTTTAGTTCACCCCCGATTGTATCAGCTGAGGCGCACAGAGGAGGCAGACGTTCCGGTGGCGTCAGGTACCACTCAGATCCTTACTCATCCAGTTTCTGTGCTTTTTGATTCGGGTGCTACCCATTCCTTTATTGCATCGGATTGTGTGAATCGTATTAGCTTTAACTGCTTGTTTGAGTGTGAACCGTTTGTGGTGGGGCCTAGCGGGGATCGTATGGATGGGGACCGAGAAGTTAGGGATTGCCCCGTGAGGATCGGGAGCCGAGATTGGCCCTCGAATCTCATTGTTATAGACCTTAATGGTGAGGATTTAATCCTCGGGGACGATTGGTTGGAGCGTCACGGTGCTATCATGAACTATCGGACTCGTACCATCTCGATAGTAGCCAAGGACGGCAACGAGCATACCCTCATCGGTCGTAAGCCGGGGAGATCGGGGAGTGTCATTAGTGCCTTAAAGGCGATGAAACTTCTGAACCAGGGTTGTGTCGGCTATTGGTGTTACGCCCTGTAGGAGGAGGATGGTGGGGTTGACATGTCGTCAATTCCAGTTGTTAGTGAGTATCCCGACGTTTTCCTAGACGACTTGTCGGGGTTACCACCACAGCGAGAGGTGGAGTTTCCTATCGATCTTGAGCCGAATGCAACCCCCATATCTCGAGCGCCGTACCGTATGGCATCGTCGGAGATGTTAGAGTTGAAGAATCAGTTGGGAGAATTGTTAGATAAGGGGTATATTCGACCGAGCGCATTGCCTTGGGGTGCGCCCGTACTTTTTGTTAAGAAGAAGGATGGATCGCTTCATTTATACATCGATTATCGAGAATTAAACAAGTTGACCATCAAAAATAAATACCCTTTACCCCGGATCGACGATTTGTTTGATCAGCTTCAAGGGGCGACATTCTTTTCGAAGATTGATTTGCGATCGGGCTACTACCAGTTGAGGATTCGGGACATCGATATACCGAAAGCTACCTTTCGGATGAGATACGGCCATTACGAGTTTGTGGTTATGCCTTTCGGGCTAACCAATGCCCCAGCAGTGTTCATGCAGTTAATGAACAAAGTTTTTATTGAGTATCTAGACAAATTCGCAGTCGTGTTTATCGATGACATTCTGATCTAATCACGGAGTCGGGAGGAGCACGCCTTACATCTCCGGATTGTATTAGACATTTTGAGAACTGAGCAGTTGTATGCGAAGTTCTCTAAGTGTGAGTTTTGGCTCAAGGAAGTGATGTTCCTCGGGCATGTGATTTCAGCTGAAGGAGTTCGGGTAGATCCACAGAAAATAGAGGCGGTGATGGATTGGGAACCGCCCAAAAACGTGAAGGAAGTGAGGAGTTTTTTGGGACTTGCAGGCTATTACCGTAGATTTATTGAGGGATTTTCTAAGATCGCTAGACCACTCACTCAGTTGCTCCAGAAAACCCAGAAGTTCGAGTGGACCGCAGACAGACAGAGTAGTTTTGATGAGTTGAAGAGGCGACTAACTACCGCACCCGTGTTAGCATTGCCTCAGGGGAGCGATGATTTCGTGGTATATAGTGATGCTTCGGGCCTCGGACTCGGATGTGTTTTGATGCAGAGAAACAGGGTGATTGCTTATGCGTCCCGCCAGTTGAAACCGTATGAGGCGAATTACCCCACGCACGATTTGGAGTTAGCCGCGGTCGTTTTCGCCTTAAAGATATGGATACATTATCTCTATGGATCGTCGTGTAAGATTTTTACGGACCACAAGAGTCTGAAGTATATCTTCAGTCATAAAGAGTTGAATATGAGACATCGTAGGTGGTTGGAGCTAATTAAAGATTACGACCTCGAGATACTTTACCATCCGGGTAAGGCTAATGTAGTGGCTGATGCGTTAAGCAGGAAACCGATGGCATTACAGATGCTAGAGGTACTTACACCACAGAGTAGGATCCAGCATGATTTTATCTGTCAGAATATCGAGGTTTGGGTTCAGAGAGTTCAGGGTCAGTTATGTACGTTGGAGATCACTTCGTCCTTGACCGATGATATCAAGGCGAAACAGTGTGATGATCCGTTTTTAGTCCAGCTGAGGGAGGATGTGAGGAAGGGGAAAGCCCCTGGATTTTTGGTTCAGGATGATGGCGTTCTGAGATTTCGCGGCAGACTATGTGTACCGAATGACATTGAGTTGAGACAGAGGATTATGAGTGAGGCTCATGCTACACCTTATTCCATACATCCTGGTACGAGCAAAATGTACAAGGATGTGAGGAGTAACTACTGGTGGAGTAATTTGAAATCGGACGTTAGCGAGTTTGTGGCGAAGTGTTTAACTCGGCGAAAGTTAAGATTGAGCATCAGCGACCTGCGGGGTTGCTACGACCACTTCCCATTCCGGAATGGAAATGGGAAGACATCTCTATGGATTTCATTACTGGGATGCCCAGGACTCGGACTGGAATGAACATGATTTGGGTTATTATTGATCGACTAATAACCAAATCAGCTCACTTTCTGAGTATTAAGGATACTTGGGGACTGGAGAGGCTGGCGCGAGTGTTTATTGCGGAGATCGTGAGATTGCATGGGACTCCTAAGAGTATTGTTTCAGATCGTGATGGCCGATTTGTATCACATTTTTGGCAGGCGGTTCATCGAGCGTTGGGGACTGAGTTGAGACTCAGTACGTCTTACCACCCTCAGACTGACGGACAGTCGGAGCGGACGATCCAGACGTTGGAGGATATGTTGAGAGCCTGTGCCTTAGATTGGAAGGATGATTGGGAGACGCACTTGCCGTTGATCGAGTTCACGTACAACAATAGTTGGCATGCCTCGATCAAAATGGCACCATTCGAGGCGTTGTATGGAAGGAGGTGCAGATCGCCGTTGTGTTGGGATGATGCGTCCGAGCTAATTGGTACCGAGCCCGATATGGTAGTTGAGACGAGAGAGAAGATTGCCCTGATTCGCGATAGATTGGTGACGGCCCAGAGCCGGCAGAAGTCTTATGCCGATACACGTCGCCGACCGTTGGAGTTTGAGGTGGGAGATCACGTCTTGCTTAAGGTGTCGCCGACACGGGGAGTTATCGCTTCGGCGGAAGGGTAAACTTAGTCCGAGATTTATTGGGCCGTTCGAGATTCTAAAGAGAGTTGGAGAGCTTGCATATTGGTTAGGTTTGCCGCCGACCCTGAGCCACGTGCATAATATATTTCATGTTTCCCAGCTTAGGAAGTATGTACCGGACCCTAGCCATATTATTGATTTTAGAGAGATCGAGTTGGGGCCCGACATTACCTTCGAGGAGAGGCCGATTCAGATCTTAGAACGTCGGGTGAAGCAACTCAGGCACAAAACCATTCCTTTGGTTAAAGTGCAATGGTCGAGGCATGGGTCCGAAGAAGCCACGTGGGAGATGGAAGAGAGTATGAGATCGAGATACCCCGAGTTATTCGTGTTGTAAGTTTCGGGACGAAACTTATTTTTAGGGGGAGATAATGTAATATCCGTGTTTTCTACTTTTGGTAATTTCTATTTTCGGTATATATTCGTTTCGGACAACTCGCTTGGCACTGTTTTAGAATTCTGAATCTATTTTATTCTTGGAGTTTCTCCGTTGGGATGAGTCTCGATGATGTTTTTGCGTAATATCACCTTGAGTTAGATTCTATCGCATGTGTATTCGATTCTCGTTAAACTCGTATGATTTTATCATTTTTTCTTATTTCGATGAGTTCGTATGGTGGAGTAGAGCATGTTGTGAGCTTCGGATTGTCAATCCGACGTTGTATCGTGATTTTCGGATGTTTCGGCCGTTTTTGTAATTTCCTATAAGTTTAGGGAATTTGTTCCTTGTTCGATTGTGGTGGCGTACCTCGGATCGTTTGGGGTTTCCGTACTTCCATTTCGTGTTATTGTTGCCCAAATATCGATTCCTATTGCTTTTATTCTCTTCCCGGTTCATTTTTCATTATTTTGGGACCCAAGGGGGGGTGTGGGCCGCGGCACAAGGATTGTGCGCCGCGGCACACACATTGCCCAGTTTTTGGCCGAGCAGACTGTACCGTGTGCCGCAGCACATGCCGGAAGGGCCGCGGCACAATGCCGAGTCACTGCCGCAGCACACTTCGACTGGGCCGCGGCACATCGAGCGGCCTGCCGATCACTGGGCGCAATTTTTGGCCATGTGCCGCGGCACACAATGCGGTCAGCGCTATACCTGCGTTTTTATTCAGCGTGAGTCCCTCATTTCCTTCCTTCCTTCCACCGTACGAGAGAGAGAGGTTTGAGAGAGGGATTTTTCTCCATCTACCACTTGATTGTGTGGTTTTCTTCATCTCCTTTCGATCGTGTAGCTCGGATTGTGGATCTAACACGTGTTCTTCGGATTATAGTGCTTGAATCTTCAAGAGGTAAGAACTGCTTTAACCCTAGTATGATTTTGGGGAGGGTTTGGTGGTGATCTTGTATTTTAATCCGAGTTAACTGATGTTGTTATTAGATTTTGATAGTATACTCGTGACCCTTGGTTTTCTTGTTATTGGTTGGGATGAAATCCCGATATTACACCGTTGACCGATTTCATTTCCTTGTGCACTCTTGGTGTCCGATGAATTGCCCCAACGGGTAGAATTAGGATTAATTCTTACCTTTCCGCATTATTGAGACTTGTTGTATACCGTTATTGTGTTAGAAGCGGATTTGGGAGGATTGTTCGGACCAAAACCTATTCTTTCGTTGTTTCCTTCGTTTCGTCTTGTTCGAGGCAAGTACATGTATTACATTTCGTTATGTATGTTGTGATTTTCGAAAGGAATGATGAATTGTGATTTTGGGTGCGTGAGTTGTGTTCCTTCCACCCGGAGTGTCCGACGGGATGTCTGGGGGTCGATACTAAGGGGTACGACCGCGGAAGGGAACTTGGGTGCGTGTGTGATTGAACTTCCACCCGGAGTGTCCGACGGGATGTATGGGGGTCGATACTAAGGGGTATGGCTGCGGAAGTGGTATCCCACCCGGAGTGTTCGACGGGATGTCTGGGGGTCGATACTAAGGGGTACGGCCACGGGATACCAGTTGTGATTTTGTGATATCGTGATGATTGGAACTGATTTGATTGCGAATGTAGTATTCCGGAATATTTATGGCAAATGATTTCTGATTGAGATGATTGTGTAAAAACCGTATTTGTATATAATGTAGTGTAATTGTGTACTTGCACTAGCTATTCGAATGCTAACCCCTTAAATGGGGGAAATGCGTCTTATGCATTTCAGGTACCGGGAGGGCTGAGGAGCAGGCATGGGACATGCACGCAAAGGATGGGTTGTCTTGATGATGTGGCTCGAGTCTGCATTTTTATGTTTTGTCTTTGCATTGTCGAGTAATGGAGTCAGACTGGTTATTTTTGAAACTTGGTTTAAGTCCCCTGCGTGGGCAATGAATTGATATTTAACTTCTGCTCATGTACTCCGTTAAAATGTTTTGGCCGAGGCCACGGCCTTATTTACTTTTGAGTGCATCATTTGGGATTACATTGTGGTTCATATGTCATGTGTTAGCCTGGTAGACCTCACGAGGATTCTACGGCGTGTAATGTCCCAGTTGTGGATTGGGGTGTTACAGTGGGTACCTTGTTGAGACACCTGCATACAGGCCCCTGTTGGAGGATTACGATACAATCCAGCGCCGTCTTGAGCTTCAACATTCAATTGCCGATATTTATTGTGTTCCCAATTTGACTGACTACATTTTCAAGAGAGAGATTGGATTGGGATTTCCTAAACTTAGAGCCAACTGTTAGGCGTATTTTATACACTTATTCATCATTATTTTGTATTGTTTTGAAGAGTGAATTTGATTAAATGAGCCTTTAATGCCTTAATTTTGTATGTTTGTCAGGAAGTTGAAGTCCGGAAGCTAAAACGAGGCGAAACTAAAAACGGCAAATGTCAGCTATGAGTCACAAGGAAGCGTGGCCGCAGACAGAAGACACCAATGGGCACAAAGTAATCAGACTCAGGCCGCGGCATACCAGTGAGCCGCGTACGTAAGAATTAAATGACGCCTGTGCATCCGGCTAAAGGCAGCAGTGCCGCGGCACACTAGGCGGCTTTGTATGCATCGCGCGGATTTGGGCCGTTTGGCCGTTTCGACCTACTCATACGGACGCGATTTGGAGGATGTAAAAGCTATAAATAAGGGTTTAAGACCCTAATTAATCATCTTTTATCTTTTGGATCTTAAGCTTGGAATCGAGAGGAGAGACGGCAGAAGAGGAGGGAAGCGAAGACTTCAAGAGCAGAGGGCGGAAGCCGAAGAACGGAGGAATCCGAGCTTCATCCGCATTTGATTTTAATGCTTTCATTCATTTACTCGTATTTTTATTTATTAGTATGTCAGGCTAAAACCCTAATCTAGATTTTGATGAAACTTACGTTTTGACGAATTTGCTTGAGATTGTCTAATTAATTACCTTTTTGTTGAGTTTTCCCAATTGTGTTTAATGCTTGCAATTATCGGCCAATAGTTGTATTGATTTAATCATTCAATTCGAATCGGGAGAGGAGAATTGGTGAGGAACTATTGGTGAGGACCGTTTTATTCTGTGAGATAGGAATATACTCATAGGAACTGCGTGGCCTTTTGGAGATTTTATGCTTTTCGCCTATTGACGAATTAATTCACCTAGGGATAGAGTGCGTTATTCGCCTTTAGACAAATCTATTGACCTCGGGAGAGGCGGTAGAATATATTAGCAATCTCCGCCTTCAATAAATTGGGAAAATTATTTATTACGGACAATCGAGAGTAAATTCGGATAAACCGAGGTGGATTCAGAATCCTAGACTTATTCATCATTTGATTTCCCTTTATTCAAGCTATCGTTTTCTACTGCTTAGTCTTTTAATAACTCTTTTAGTAATTAATTGCAAAACCCATATTCGATTGCTCGAATAAAACTAGAATACACAAAATCGGTAGTTAGTGATTCAGTCCTCGTGGGAACGATACTCACTCATCACTTTATTACTTGTAAACGATAACGTGCACTTGCGTGTAAGAAATATCGCAACAAGTTTTTAGCACCGTTGCCGGGGACTGAAATTTTACTAATATCGATTTCAGTATTTCTAGTCTTAGTTTGAACGTTTTATTTTATTATTTTTGTGTATTTAATTTTATTTGTTTATTTGTTTTTCCTTTCAGGATCTTTCGTGTAGTGCATGAGAAAACTCGGTAACGAAGGCCTACTACCTTTGGACACCGAGCTCGAGCGCACTCTAAGAAGGAACAAGAAGGAGAAATGAGAATTACAGACGACGGTGATCATGACCGAGAGTATCGAGATTCAAGGAGGAGATAACCATGTGCAGCAAGTGCAACCGGCACTAGCTCTTAGAGACTATGCCATGCCGCAGATCAATGCTAATTTTTTGGGAATTCGGCGTCCCACTATCCAAGCCAATAATTTTGAGATCAAGCCTGCTATCATTCAGATGGTGCAGGTGAGCCAATTCTGTGGATTGCCGAATGACGACCCTAACGCTCATATTGCTTCTTTCCTTGAAATTTGTGACACGTTCAAGAATAATGGTGTCACTGACAATGCGATCCGATTACGGCTTTTCCCTTTCTCTTTGAGGGATAAAGCGAAATTTTGGCTGAATTCTTTACCGCCGGGGTCGATCACAACATGGGCAGAGTTAGCGCAAGCCTTCCTTGCCAAATTCTTCCCACCTTCTAAGACGGCGAGATTAAGAAACGAGATCACCACTTTCGGTCAGTACGATATGGAATCGCTCCACGAGGCGTGGGAGCGATATAAAGATTTGTTACGGAGATGCCCACATCACGGCCTCCCAGACTGGCTTCAAATTCAGACGTTTTACAATGGATTGAGTGCCTCTACCCGCACTCTCGTGGATGCAGCCGCCGGTGGGGCTTTGATGGGAAAGACTATGGCCGAGGCACACTCGTTGTTGGAAGCTATGGCCGCAAATGCATATCAATGGCCATCGGAAAGATTGACGCCGAAGCGAGTTATGGAAGTTTCAAGTAATGATCCGATTTCCACATTGTCAGCTCAAGTCGCCGCCTTGACCCAACAGCTCCAAGCATTTTCGCACGCACCTTCCCCCGTTACCATTAAGACATGCAATTGGTGTAACAGATCTCACCCGAGTGCGGAGTGTCAAGTCGGAAATCCATTTGAGCAACATCAGATGGAGCAAGCTCAATTTGTGGGCAATGGAAATCGACAAAATAAACCGTACTCCAACACGTATAATCAAGGGTGGCGAAATCAACAAAATTTTCCGTGGAGAAACGGGCAGGCTTTGAAACCTCCACAAGCTCACTTCGCGCAGCCCCCACAGCAGCCCCCTCAATCACCAAAGGTATCATTGGAAGATGCTCTTGCTCAATTGGCAGCTAACACGAGCCAATTCATGACCCGCACCGAGACGACCCTCCAAAATCATTCTACCTCCATCCGAAATCTAGAAACACAAATGGGGTAGATTGCTAATTTATTGTCTTCTCGGTCTCAAGATGCATCGCCCAGCGCAGCCGAAGTGAAACCCAAGGAAAATGTGCAAGCGATCGAATTACGAAGTGGAAAGGAGTTGAAAGGGCAGCCTATTAATAAAAAAGAGCAGCCGATCGAGCAGAACGAGAAGGAAAAGGATGAGGCGCCCAAGCCAAAGGAAGTATCGACTACTCAGCCCACTCCTCAAATTCCATTCCCACAAATGTTTCAAAAGCAAAATGGACAAGCAGCTTTTCAAAATTCTCGACGTCTTCAAGAAATTGCACATAAACATCCCATTTGCCGACGCGTTGGAACAAATGCCGAGTTATGTTAAATTCATGAAAGAAGTCTTGTCAAACAAAAGAAAGCTCGAGGAATATGAGACGGTCGCTTTAACGGAGGAGTGCAGCGCTATTTTACAAAAGAAGCTCCCACCTAAATTGAGAGATCCGGAAGTTTTACCATCCCTTGTATCATCGGAAATTCGTCTTTTGAAAGAGCCTATGCGATATCGGGCAAGATAAACCTTATGCCCCTTTCTATTTTTAAAAAGTCGGACATTGGGGAAGCCAAGCCGACGACGCCTCCTTGCAATTAGCGGATCGATCTATCAAATATCCAAGGGGAGTAATAGAGGACGTGTTAGTAAAGGTTGACAAATTTATCTTTCCAAATGGATTTTATTATGCTCGATATGGAGGAAGATCAAGATATCCCGATTATCTTGGGAAGACCGTTCTTGGCGGCCGAACTTTGATCGATGTGGAAAAGGGGAAGGCGACTCTACGTGTTCAAGAGGAGCAAGTAACATTCAATATCTTTCGATCCGTAAAATATCCAAGTGACGAAAATTGTTTCCAAGTCGACGTCATTGACTCGTGCGTGAGTAGAACTTTTCGAGAAAATTATCCACCCGATCCATTGGAACTGCTTTTGATTGGGGCTGTTTCCGAACTAAATGGAGAGCATGCAACCTACGTACGACACATGGATGCTTCCCCGCCAATTTTTATTCGTAAACCATTCGAGGAGCTCGGAAGTTCACTAACTCGACCAACCCCATCGATCGAAAAACCTCCAAAGTTGGAACTCAAGAAGCTGCCGCCTCATTTAAAATATGCATTCCTGGGGCCCGACAACTCCCTTCCAGTTATTCTTTCGGCCACTTTAGCGGGAGATCAAGAGGAGAAATTATTAAGAGTTTTGAGGGAGTACAAATCTGCTCTTGGATGGTCTATTGCGGATATTAAGGGGATCAGCCCGTCAATTTACATGCACAAGATTTTGATGGAGGAAGACTACAAACCATCCGTGGAGCATCAACACCGGCTGAATCCTAACATGAAGGAGGTGGTAAAAGTCGAGGCTTTAAAACTCCTCGACGCAGGTATGATCTTTCCAATTTCTGATAGCAAGTGGGTAAGTCCGGTCCAAGTTGTGTCGAAAAAGGGTGGGATAACAGTTGTTCAAAACGATAATAATGAATTAATTCCCACTAGGATTGTCACGGGGTGGCGTATGTGCATAGATTATAGGAAATTAAATAAGGCCACTAGAAAAGATCATTTCCCCTTGCCTTTTATTGATCAGATGTTAGATAGATTAGCCGGACACGATTTCTATTGCTTTCTCGATGGTTACTCGGGGTATAATCAGATTTACATAGCCCCCGAAGACCAAGAGAAAACGACGTTTACATGTCCTTACGGCATTTTCGCTTATAGGCGCATGCCTTTTGGATTGTGTAATGCGCCGGCTACTTTTCAACGGTGTATGATGGCTATTTTTTCTGACATGGTAGAGCAGTGTATTGAGATTTTTATGGATGATTTTTCTGTTTTTGGAGATTCGTTTGACATTTGTTTGAAAAATTTGCAGAAAGTCTTGAGAAGATGCAAAGAGACAAATTTGGTCTTGAATTGGGAGAAGTGTCATTTTATGGTGCAGGAGGGCATTGTGCTTGGCCATCGAATATCCTCACATGGAATTGAAGTCGACCGAGCAAAAATTGAAACAATTGAGAAGATGCCTCCGCCCACTTCGGTCAAGGGGATTAGATGTTTTTTGGGACATGCCGGTTTCTATCGCCGATTTATTAAGGATTTTCCGAAGATCACGAAGCCGCTGTGCAATCTACTCATGAAGGATGTCCCATTTACTTTTGACGAGTCTTGTAAAGAAAGTTTCGAATTGTTGAAGAAAGCTCTAAGCACGGCACCGGTGATAGTCGCTCCGGATTGGGACCTTCCGTTCGAGTTAATGTGTGATGCTAGCGACTTTGCCATTGGGGCTGTTTTGGGGCAGAGACGAGGGAAGGTGTTCCATGTCATATACTATGCGAGCCGAACACTCGATGACGCCCAAAGAAATTATGCCACAACGGAGAAGGAATTGTTGGCGGTGATCTTTGCATTTGATAAATTCCGGGCTTATCTACTGGGAACGAAAGTGATAGTGTGGACCGACCATTCAGCAATAAAATACCTTTTGGAGAAGAAGGATGCCAAACCAAGGTTGATTCGGTGGGTGCTACTCCTTTAAGAATTCAACTTGGAGATTCGGGACAAGAAAGGGACTGAAAACGTTATAGCCGATCACCTTTCACGATTAGAGAGTCCCCTCGAGAAGGAAGAGAGTCATCCACAAATCATAGAAACCTTCCCCGACGAGCATCTCTACAAGTTGGATTCAAAACAAGCGCCTTGGTATGCTGATCTAGTGAACTACTTGGCAAGTAAAACAATTCCGAACGACCTCTCACGCCATCAAAAGAAGAAGCTAATCTCGGACGCTAAGTATTATTTGTGGGACAATCCTTTTCTTTTCAAGAGATGCCCCGATCAAATCATTCGTAGATGTGTTCCGGATGAGGAAATCCACAGTGTGCTGAACCATTGCCATGCATCACCCTACGGTGGACATTTTAGTGGAAATAGAACAGCGGCGAAGGTCTTACAATCGGGATTCTATTGGCCGTCCTTATTCAAAGATGCTCACTCCTTTGTGTCCGCGTGTGATCGGTGTCAACGGACGGGAAACATCTCAAGACGACACGAAATGCCGCTGAACACCATACTGGAAGTTGAATTGTTCGATGTATGGGGGATCGACTTCATGGGTCCATTTCCTCCATCAAATAAGAATCTCTATATTTTGGTGGCCGTAGATTATGTCTCAAAATGGGTTGAAGCGGTGGCACTACCTACGAATGTGTCCAATGTCGTAATCAAGTTTATTAAACAATATATCTTCACACGCTTTGGGACGCCACGTGCTATTATCAGTGATGGTGGGTCACACTTCGACAACAAATTTCTTGATACGGTTTTGAGAAAATACGGAGTCACTCATCGTGTTGCTACAGCATACCATCCTCAGACGAGCGGTCAAGTCGAGATATCAAATCGAGAGATAAAGTAGATTCTAGAAAAGACGGTCAGCTCGTCTCGAAAAGATTGGTCATTTAAACTCGATGATGCACTTTGGGCGTACCGGACTGCGTATAAAACACCTATCGGAATGTCGCCCTACAGATTGGTCTATGGGAAAGGTTGCCATTTACCCGTAGAGATGGAACATCGTGCTTACTGGGCGATAAAGAAACTAAACTTTGATCTGAAATCCGCTGGTGAAAAGCGTTGTTTGCAGCTGAACGAGTTGGAAGAAATTCGCCACGACTCATACGAAAATGCGAAACTTTATAAGGAGCGGACAAAGATTTGGCATGATAAGCACATCACGCAGAGAGAATTTGTCCCGGGACATGAGGTGTTGCTATTTAACTCTCGCTTAAAGTTATTTCCCGGGAAATTGCGTTCACGATGGTCGGGACCGTTCACCGTAGTTCAAGTGTTTCCACATGGTGCAGTAGAAGTACAAAAAGATGCCCGAAAATTCAAAGTTAATGGACAACGGTTGAAGGCATACTTGGGAAATCCAATAGACACGCAGAAAACGAGCGTCGCCTTATCCACCGCCGGATGAATGCGAGAAAAGTCCGGCTGAAGACTATAAACTTAGCGCTCCTCGGGAGGCAACCCGAGTATTAGTTGTAGATTCTTTATTGTTTTCTTGCATTTTTAGAGTCTTTCTTTGTCGTCATTCTTCTTTGATCCGTCCTTCCCTCTCGTCTTGATGTTTCCGTGTAAAGTGCAATGCGAGGAATCAGCGAGGAGGAATTCAATGATGGGCCGCGGCACAATAAAAGTGAGCCGCGGCACGCACCAGCTGATGAAACATGGCCGAACAAACTGTACTATGTGCCGCGGCACGATCTTACTGAGCCGCGGCACACCAGGTCACTAAGCCGCGGCACACATACCCTAAGCCGCGGCACACCAAATGTCCAAGAAATGCCCAGGAGACTGTACTTTGTGCCGCGGCACGGGGCAAATGAGCCGCGGCACACTAACACGTTGAGCCGCACGCCGCCATCGAGCCGCGGCACCGCGATGATACAAATACGCCTCGGGCCGATCAGACTGGCGCGGCTCACTTATGTTGTGCCGCGGCCCCCGTCGCATTATAAGAATGGCCAGGTATGCTTCTTTCAGTTGATCGGCCAGCACAAGGGGCCCTTCCCTCGGATTTTTGACGGCACAATAAGGTCATTCGATAACATTATCTTTGTCTCCTTCTCAAATTCTTCAGGTAATTCTTGATTTCTTAATCATAAGTGATACTTGATTTGAAAAGAATTGAAATTATATATTGCTAGTTGTTCTTCAATGTTGTTTCTAAAATGGAGTTGGAATATGGGGAATTTGATATTGTGATGAAATTGATATTTATGAACGAATTGGTGATGATAGTTGTCGTTATTCAGGGTTATTATTTGTGTTATTATTTTTGGTATTTGGAGTTAACCATCAAAATTCTTGTTCTTCATTTTAACTGGTGCACACAAAGTGTTTGATAAATTGCAGCAATGAAAAATTGGTAAGCCAGGCATTTTCAAATTATATGCAATGAATCATGTTATCGAATTACATTATCCCCAACCCTTACATCATGTTAAACTTGAGAGCTCGTACTTAACTTCCTTTTTGATGATGCAAGCTCATTTATTCACACTCCGCATGATGTAGTCAAGAAGCGTGCAAGCTCACCGGATGATGCCGGCACCAGCTCGTGAGAGGACTGGAGGGGAGTACTTGACCTTTTACTTTTACTGCATATCATATTTTGTCCATTGAGGTCAATGTACGTCCTAAGTTTGGGGGGGGGTTTACTTTTTGTCGCTACATCCATTGCTGTACTTTATTTCGTTGCACTTTTCAGTACTTTGCGTTATTTTTTTCGATAGCCTTGCTTGTCTTAATTTTTCTCTATTCGTGAATTTTTCGTGCTTCTATTTGTGTAATCGATGTTACGACCTTGTTTTCTCTCTGAAGAAACGGTCGAGTTCTAGTCGCGTTGTAGTCAGTGATTTCTGTTTCTGCTTAGTATTCATTTAGGTCCAAAATTTTTTTCGTGATTGTAGAGGTCTTGGCGGATAAGAGAGGATACATACTTGTTTTAAAATCACCGTCGATACGTTTGGTTACATTTTTCGGTTAGTTAGTCGTACAGTTACATTAGTCATGTTGGCACCTAGATTGAGTTTAGAATCGGTCAGTTTTTCCCAATAGTCGAGATATTTTTGTTCTATGAAGGGAAGTCTAGTAACCGGGGGTATTCACGTGACCCGTTGTTTACTCTCGCGTAAAACGACGACCCTGATTAGACTAGTGATTTAGATATTTCACATGCCGATGTTAGGGAGCCTAGTAACCGGGGGTATTCGCGTGACCCGCTGTTTACTCTCGCGTAAAACGGCGACCTTGATTCGGACATGCGGGAATTATATATTCGAGTTGGTTCTCCGCTGTAGAAAGGAACTTAGTAACTAGAAGCATCCATGTGCCCCATGAGTGTCTTTTACGTCAAACGGTTTCCCAATACATGAGAATGGAAGTTCCACCCTAGGATTATCCCGATGAAGCATCCCGAGATCCGAACCTAGTGGTCAACTCGAATCAAATTCTTGAGCATATATATAAGGGAATACTGTCCGAGGATTATTTTTATGAAACTCGTTAAAATTTTGCCATTAGACTGTGGAACGAGACGAACTAGCTTGTTTATTTTAGCCTTTCATATTGACGGTTGATTTGATTCACGTTTGTTAATCTTTGAGCTAGATTTTCTCCATGAATGAGTAATTAGTTTTGAACTTGATTACTTTGTGGGATCAGTGTTCTGAGTGCAGCTCGCTATTACGACACTCGTATTATTCAGAGAGAATTTCAGGATAGTATTGATTAGGTTGAACACTACGAGTCACACGATGATTCACGACACTCTTTTGTTGAAATTAATTCTTTTTGCTTGAGGACAAGCAAAGGCTTAAGTTTGGGGGTATTTGTTAGGTATATTTTTATACGCTTATTCATCATTATTTTGTATTGTTTTGAAGAGTGAATTTGATTAAATGAGCCTTTAATGCCTTAATTTTGTATGTTTGTCAGGAAGTTGAAGTCCGGAAGCTAAAACGAGGCGAAACGGGCGAAAACGGCAAATGTTGGCTATGAGCCGCGGCACAAGGAAGCAGGGCCGCGGCACAGGAAGACACCCAACCGGGCACAAAGTAAACTATACTCTGTGCCGCGGCACAGTCCAGGTGAGCCGCGGCACAGAAGAATTAAATGACGCCCAGGCATCCAGCTAAAGGCAGTGTGCCGCGGCACAGACTTAGTGAGCCGCGGCACACTAGGCGGCTTTTGTATGCATCGCGCGGATTTGGGCCGTTTCGAAGCCAGTTTTCGACCTACTCATACGGACGCGATTTGGAGGATGTAAAAGCTATAAATAAGGGTTTAAGACCCTAATTAATCATCTTTTATCTTTTGGATCTTAAGCTTGGAATCAGAGAGGAGAGACGGCAGAAGAGGAGGGAAGCAGAAGACTTCAAGAGCAGAGGGCGGAAGCCGAAGAACGGAGGAATCCGAGCTTCATCTGCATTTGATTTTAATGCTTTCATTCATTTACTCTGTATTTTTATTTATTAGTATGTCAGGCTAAAACCCTAATCTAGGATTTTGATGAAACTTACGTTTTGACGAATTTGCTTGAGATTGTCTAATTAATTACCTTTTTGTTGGGTTTTCCCAATTGTGTTTAATGCTTGCATTTATCTGGCCAATAGTTGTATTGATTTAATCATTCAATTCGAATCGGGAGAGGAGAATTGGTGAGGAACTATTGGTGAGGACCGTTTTATTCTGTGAGATAGGAATATACTCATAGGAACTGCGTGGCCTTTTGGAGATTTTATGCTTTTCGCCTATTGACGAATTAATTCACCTAGGGATAGAGTGCGTTATTCGCCTTTAGACAAATCTATTGACCTCGGGAGAGGCGGTAGAATATATTAGCAATCTCCGCCTTCAATAAATTGAGAAAATTTATTACGGACAATCGAGAGTAAATTCGGATAAACCGAGGTGGATTCAGAATCCTAGACTTATTCATCATTTGATTTCCCTTTATTCAAGCTATCGTTTTCTACTGCTTAGTATTTTAATAACTCTTTTAGTAATTAATTGCAAAACCCATATTCGATTGTTCGAATAAAACTAGAATACACAAAATCGGTAGTTAGTGATTCAGTCTTCGTGGGAATGATACTCACTCATCACTTTATTACTTGTAAACGATAACGTGCACTTGCGTGTAAGAAATATCGCAACACCAACGAGGGTGGCTAAATTACGTGTGCAATAAGTGTGGCTATCTGCCTATAGAATTGCATGTTACTTTGGTTTTCCTTTCTTGTTTTTTCGTACTCATTTATGTTGTGTAAAGAATATAGTAACACCGTTTCTCCATGGGCCTGTGCTTTATACAGTTATACTTTGTCGGTGTATGTTTGCCTTCGTATCCTCATTTGTGCAATATTTATTTTTCTCTTTTGGGTTTTTATCTTGCATACACTTAACCTGTCGCCTTTCTGAAATTTCTTATTATCTGCTGTGTAAACTTCGCCTACGCTCTTTATTGAGGCCGGATATTTTGGTGCATGTGATTATTACATATGTTCTCTAATATATAAACCGGCTTCGTATTTTATTTTTGATCCACCTGCTCTTTTAAAACCTTACAATATTAATTGATTTGGTTTGTTTTCCTGTATCATCTTTGAGATTTCAGATAACAGCTGTTACAATCTCAAACTGAGCTTCTACTATTTTCTTTCTCAGATTTCCGACCTTCTGTGACATCAACAGCTGCTGCACGGTTCTCGTTCTCGTGGTATATTTTCGTATTAGCGTTATTTTTTAAGTGTTAGGCTTATTCTGTTATGTTATATTTTTAGGCATGTGGTTATAACATGTTAATTTGCAATTCATCTGGCTGAGCTCCATTTTCTCCCAACTTCTTTGATGATGTGCTATGACATTTCTCATCTGCATATTCCTATTTTGTTCCATCTCTTCTGAGTTACTACACAGGCATATTGAGTATATCGCTATGCTCCCAAATTGGTATGTTCCTTATTGTACGGCCTTGATATGTTGACCTCCCTCACTCTTTATTAACCCCATTGGTTTTTGCTGATGCCGTTCGTCAGAGGTTTGGTCGCTCGTTGCGACCTTGGTTCCTCATACGTATGATGTCATTAGTAGGAGCACAGTTGTCTTTTTGGAATATTGTGGGTTCCGAAATAAATAGCAAAATCCAGTAACTTCGGCCGACCGCCGCACGACTTGCCTCTCGGTTTTGACTATTCCGGAAAAGTTCAGATGAGTCCACCGAGATTTTCCTTGTCTTTACATTATCTCAGATGCGTGCTACCATCATTGGTGTGGGAAATTTTCGTCTCCTACTATCATTAGTGCGGTTCCTTCTCAGGTTCTTATTAGTTGTCTGATCAGATCTCAGCACTGCTCCTTTATTAATGATTTCATTTACTACTTACCTATTCGTTATTCTCTACCATCCGCGCTGTTTTGCCTCTGTAATATCTCTGCCTGAATATTGACGGCGGATCTTTATGTGTTTTGCATTTAATGCTGAGAACTTCCCAAGTGCATAATCCGGACGATACCGCGCTGTTGGGATTCGGTGCCGAAATCGAAGGCCCAGCGGAAGCGGTAAAACGAAAATTAATTCGATCCGAATCTCTAAGAGGATCGATCGAGCTACGTATATACGAATATATAAACGAAAAGCAAGAGTCGTAAGAAACTAACCCTCGAAGTCCGTTGATTAAATGGAAACCTTCTCTTGAGCTATTCCCCAAGCTTTAGTTTGATCTCTACGAGTTCAATCCGCTCCAAGCCCTTGAACGATCCAACGCCGAAAATACCGCGTCTCTACTTGCCACGTGCCGGAAAAACAACCGGAACAACAACACTCGATTAACCTCTAAGGTTACGGCTAGAATCAAGTGGTGAAACTTTTATTATTATTACACTCTAAGTGTATAATATGTCTCTCTCAATGTATCTTGAATTTTCTCCAAGAAAACTCAAGAACAAAAGTGAAGAAGAAGATGAAGATGAAGACTAAGAAAAATAATTTTCTCTCTCACTATCAAAACTCACGGCTGGAAGCATATTGTAGCAAGTGAAGTGAGTCTTCATTATATTCTTATTCAACTCCCCAAGATCTCCCACTTTAGACAATATCACCAAGGTGTGATATTTGTCCCCTTGATTGGTCACTAGTCCACCATCCTTGAAAGTGTAGACCAAGACAAAGTAAGGGAGTAGGTGATGGGGTGGCCATCTAGAAGTAATCGGATGAGTTCGATTCGTTTCGGACTCCCGTGAGTCCAAACAGATAAACTCCTATTCCGTTCCGATGTATTTGTGTCGATTAATAAATCCAATCAATAAATCACATTAAATACATAATAACATAATTAATTTCTCCAAGAAATAATTATATTCACGAATTAAATTAATCACCCAGTAATTTATTTAATCCATTAGGCCGTAAATCAATTTATCCAATAAATCGATTTAGACATCCAATGTCCCAAATTAGATATCCAATATCTAATATTTATAATGAGAGATTAAGCTCGATTCATTCCGTCGTCAATCCTAATGCGCGACTCGGTAGGTCCGTCTCAGTCAGCAATGGGAGGAACCAAAGAGTAGTAGCGCCACCTAGCCGGCTGGCGGCTACACTGTACCCCAGCGAGAACGAATGATTGGGATCATTCAAGAACCATTCTCATCGTGAATACCAATGGCGTATAAACCCTTCTTTCAAATGTCCCGATCAAGTTATAGGGTCACGGTCAGTCAAACCCTATCTGTACTTGACGCTATGCATGCGTTAATGCAAATCGAGATCATCGAGCTCTCGTGTATCTAATACAGCTAGCTCCAATGCTTTGGCCAAAGACTTATGATCTCATCTGCCAATAACCGCATAGGACATATAACCCGTTCACTAACAGGAGAAATAATTCTATCTTGGTATTCAGTAGGACCTGCTACTTGCCCATCAAGATGCACATCGAGGTTGACCCCCGCATTTCGGTTTACAGGGTCGAACTACTCTAATGAAAATCTTGACGTCACAAGCACATCCCTACCAAATCCTCAAGTCGAAGGTTCACGAATACCTATCACAACCTTTCGATTCCGTCATTGACTGTCTCGGAGTGAAATCCATGTGACGAATCGAGGGTGAGTCGGTTCGAGTATACTATTCTAATCTATAACGTGTGCTCCCACTAACCATTAGTGTTCGACAGGCACTCTCCATGTCAAAGAACACGTCATACAAGTCTTCACATAAACTTAACGCCCAGTCAAGTTTCATCGACTTGCGAACGATTAAGTATTTGAGCTATAACCTTTCCAGTGCCGACCCCCTTATCCAATAAGGAGTGGAACGTTTTGCTCTCAAATACACGGACTAGTTTCTATATGTTTATTTACGAGTTAGGAATGCCAGTAACTACCAGTAAATAAAGAAACATTCATTTGCCTTATATAAATGGTTTATATAATAACAAGTACAATGCCCTCACTCAACATCCTCTGAGTGGCATTCGAGGGCATACTCCTAACAATATCCCACTTGCACTCAATGCCACACACTATGGTATCTAATACCCATATTCTCCAGATGACGCTCCAAGCTAGTCTGAGAAAGTGGCTTGGTCAGTGGATCGGCGACGTTGTCAGCCGAGTCTACTCTGTGCAGCACAATGTATCCCTTGCGAACAAATTCTCTTACGAGATGATACTTCCTCTCAATATGTTTGGTGCTGTTGTGAAACCTCGGCTCCTTGGCCTGCGCTACAGCTCCGTCGTTGTCGCTTGATGCAGTAGACAGCGGCTCGGCACATGGTATCCCTTGAAGTTCTCCCCGATACTTCTTCATCCAGAACCCGTCCGTGGAAGCCTCCGAGGCTGCTTGATCCTCAGCCTGTCAGGTGGAATCCGCAGTCGCGCTTTGCTTGGCACTACGCCAAGAATCTGCTCCTCCATTAAGAGTAAATATGTAGCGAAGTGGACATCGAGTCGTCCTTGGTCCTTGGAAGTCCGAATCGGTGAATCCCACCACATCGATTCTCCACCACCATATATCGAACCATATCTCTAGTCCTTCTTAAGTACTTGAGAACGTTCTTTCTGGCGATCAATGTTCCCTACCTGGGTTTGCCTGAAACCTACTCACCACGCTTACAGCATGCGCGATGTCAGGTCTTGTACACAACATAGCATACATAAGGCTACCCACAGCCGAAGCATATGGTATATTACTCATTTCCTTTCGTTGTTCCTCATTTTGAGGACACATCTTCAAGGTGAGTTTTATTCCATGTCGCATCGGTAGGAACCCTCTTTTAGAATCATCCATCTTAAATCGCTTTAAGATTTTATCTATATAGAGGGCTTGGGAAAGTCCTATTATTCTCTTCGCTCTATCCCGATAGAGTCTAATACCAAGAATATAGGTAGCTTCTCCCAAGTCTTTCATGGAGAAATTACTCAAAAGCCAAGCTTTCACAGAACTGAGCATTCCCACATCATTTCCTATTAGTAGAATGTCATCTACATATAGTACTAAGAATGCGATCTTGCTCCCACTAACCCTCTTGTATACACAAGGTTCCTCCTCATTTTGCACGAAGTCAACTCTTTGACTGCCTCATCAAAACGAAGGTTCCAACTACGCGACGCTTGCTTCAGTCCATAAATGGAACGCTGAAGCTTGCACACTTTCTGAATATCGACTTCGGACACAAAGCCTTTAGGCTGCTCCATATAGATTTCCTCCTCGAGGAATCCATTAAGGAAAGCCGTCTTTACGTCCATTTGCCATATCTCATAATCGTGGTAGGCAGCTATAGCAAGCATCATGCGAATAGACTTGATCATGGCTATGGGCGAGAAGGTATCGTGGTAATCGATCCCTTCCTTCTGGGTATAACCCTTTGCCACAAGTCTGGCCTTATAGGCGTCAACCTTTCCATCACCATCAGTCTTTCTCTTGTAGATCCACTTATTCCCAATAGGCACTATGCCCTTGGGGCGGTCTATTAGAGTCCAGATCTGATTGACATGCATCGAGTCTATCTCAGCTTCCATAGCTTCACGCCATTTCGCGGAGTCTACATCCACCATCGCTTGGTCATAGGTTGTCGGGTCGGTCTCTTGGCTATCACTTGGAACCTCATGGAGACCCAGTTCCTCCAAGTGCACAAGCCCATACCTCTCAGGTAAATGAGACACCCTACTAGACCTACGAGGTGGTTGTACTTGTGTTTCAGAAAGTTCGGTTCCAGTTTCTTGCACAGGTGTCTCCCGAGGAGTTTCATTGTATTCCTCTAAAGAAATACTTCTACCTGCTCCGCCTTCCTGAATGAACTCATCTTCCAGGAAGTGTGCTTGTAAAGCAACAACGATCCTTCGATCTTCGGGCATGTAGAATAGATATCCCATCATCCCAGACAGGAATCCTATGAAACGTCCCTTCGCAGACCTAGCTTCCAACTTTTCCACCTTAGTCTTCCTGACATAGGCGGGACATCCCCAAATCCTAATGTGATTAAGACTTGGTTTCCTTCCTTCCCACATCTCATGTGGAGTTTTAGGAACGGATTTGGAAGGACATCTGTTCAAGATATACGCGGCAGTCAGGAGTGCATACCCCCACAGGTAAATCGGCAAGTCAGTATAGCCCAGCATGGAACGGACCATGTTCAACAGTGGTCGGTTCCTTCTTTCGACACACCATTTAGCGAGGAGTACTGGAGGTGTTAGTTGTGAAACTATTCCATGTTCCTTAAGGAACTCGTCAAACTCCGTACTCATATACTCGCCACCTCGGTCCGACCGAAGTGCTTTGATATGATTACCAGTTTGTTTCTCGACTAGGGCCTTGAATTCCTGGAATTTCTCAAAGGCCTCGGATTTATGTTTCATTAATTATACATAACCATACCTAGTATGATCATCTGTAAACATAATGAAATATTGATATTCGTCACGTGCTGCTTCTAAAGCACCACATACGTCGGTATGGATTAATCCCAGTTTATCAGCGGCTCTTTCAAAAGTCCCTGTGAAGGGGGACTTAGTCATTTTGCCTTTAAGGCAAGATTCACAAGTAGGAAAGGGATCCGATCCCAATGGACCCATAAGTCCATCTTTTTCCATATTGTAAACCTTGGTCTGACCAATATGACCAAGTCTAAGATGCCATTTCAAAACTTGATTGGTTTCATCCCTACCACGTTTTCTAGTCATAGTATTCACAACTACTTTGTTCTTTGAGATTTAGATGATACAATCCATTCAACAATGTAGCAGTACCCACTAGTTTATTTCTAAAATAAATTTTGCAGGAACCATCACCAATGAAAAATGAAAAGCCTTTTCGGTCCATGACCGGAATGGATACAATGTTTTTGTGCCCCTTGGGCAAAACAAGTACATCTTCTAAAGTCAAAACAAAGCCGGATTCTAAACCCAAAAGAAGTGATCCTATGCGGTCGCCTCGACACTATGCCCGCTTCCGACTGTGATCATAACTTCTCCAGATCCAAGCTTCCTACTTTGTTCCAGATCCTGATTCACGGTACAAATATGAGAACTAGCACCAGAATCCAGTATCCAGGAAGTAGAAAATACAGTAGCAGAACAATTTGTTTCCAAAAGTAAAAGTTCTGTACCTGAAGTGCCATGAAGAATCGGACAGTCTCTAGCCCAGTGGCCCAGATCACCGCACTTGAGACAAGTATCCTTCTTCTTCTTGTTCTTCGGAACCATCGGGGCCTTGCCCTTTCCCTTAAGGTCCTTAACTTGTAGTCCAGTTTGCTTCTTGGTCTTTTTCTTCTTGTTCTTAGACCTCCGAGGTCCTGAAGAAATCACAAGAGCAGACTTCTTCATCCGCGGAGTCTTCATCTGAGACTGAGCGGTCACAAGTTTGTTCATTAGCCCAGCTAAATTACATGCAATCTCATTGCAGTTGAAGTTCATAACAAACTGTGAGAAGGAATCAGGGAGAGATTGTAGGATAAGGTCGGTTTGGAGAGAAGTATCCATTTTAAAATCAAGAGCCTCCAATCTCTCGATCATGGATATCATTTTGAGGACGTGTTCCCCAACCTTCTCACCTTCCTTCATCCTTGCACCGAACAGTTGCTTGGATATCTCATATCTAGCGATTCTGCGTGCTCACCATAAAGCTCGGTTAAGTGAGATAGAATGCACAGCGAAGTCATTTTCTCATGAGCTCTGAAGCTCATTAGACATGGAAGCCATCATATAAGCACGGACTTTCACGTCATCATTAACCCATTTTTGGTGGTTTTCAATCTCTTCTGATTGGCTCGGGTCCGCCGGGAGGCGCCGAATGTCCGTCTCCAAGACGTATCCGGTGCCTCTATCTGAGGACAATCATCGGATTGCGGGCAATCCACAAAGTTAGGTCCCATTAAGGTGTTCTTTTCGAGTAGAATTGCGAGTGGATTCATTGTCATATTGAGATTTGTCTGCATTAAGTATAACAGATTAATTAGTGACTCATTCAATTATGTTCTGAGTATAGAATTAAGGTCTTTTCTATTCTTGTTACCCAGCTCCCACTATTTTTATCGGAATAACACACTCCTATGTGAAAACCGTAAGTATCATCGCTCTACTTCATAGTGGTTATCGAGTTCTTTATAAATCTTAATAGAGGGCAACCGAACAGGTTTCTAGTCTATTAATTTTCATAAAGTGGTGTCCAACACCAACCCATCCAATGGATGATTCGATCTTCTTTTTCCCCTTGTTCACTCCCCTCAACCTATACGATTTCTATGGTTCGTGAACAAGTTAAGTTTATACCATCGACGCAAATCAGTTTCACAATTGAATCTTATCCGGCAACCTATCAGGTTTCTAGGGATAAAATTTGCTCAACCGAAGGCATCGATGCGCTTAGGTAATTTATCCGTCCTCCCGACGACTACCCGATAACTCGGAAGCATAGCACATCGGTTTGGATTTCAATTTCGAAAACTCGATGGAGGAAGGAAAACTTGAAACCTTATAAACTTAATTATTTATTGTGGGAGAATTTTCGCGATTAACGTTACACTTTGCACATTAATCATATTAGCGCGTTTGTGGTATTCATATAATATGAAAAAACCATTCACAACCTAGTTGCTACCAACATGTGGTTCATGGACCGTTCCTAGAAAACAAAAACTTCGTAATCTAATTACAAGTCTTCGTCTTGAATCTTCGTCTTCTCGAAATGGATCTTCCTCCGATCTTCGTCATTACATATAAATTTTACATCGAAAATTGCATCCTAGATACAAACATTTCTAGTAAAATAAATAGGCTCAAAACGGCCTTTACAACCCAATCGAATAAAACGAACGATTCAAATCTAAGTCCACGAACCACATCCCCATTCAAAAAGCATTCATCCAATAAATACTATATAAATGGAAAGCGTAGAGATATATTGATCCAATCAACAATACGAACCGATCCAATCGATTCACACAATCGGTAATATGATAACGTTCAAAATAATTGATTCGACCATAAATATTCCAATTAATCAAATTTCCCTTATAAAATGAAATACTATAAATCATTTTGATCATATTAAATCCAATTTAACATGCGGGAGATTAATTTTTAAGAATACGGAAAAATCGGCCGGGGTGAAACTAGCTGCATGACCAAGTCACCCTCGGCGACTACCGTGACGAGGCACAGCACGGCGAGTCACACTCGGAAGATGCCGGCCGAGGACACGGCAAAGTCACCCAGGACACGGTCGGGTATGCTGGCAATGACTTGGCGGATGCCGGACACGGCCAAGGTCACCAGGACACGATCGAGTGCACTGGCGATGACTTGGCCACAGCTGCCAGGACACGGCCGTGTCACCGAGGACACGGTCGAGTCACTCTCGGCAGTTACCCTTTTTGTCCAAAAATCGTCTGACGATTCGGGGCTAGATTTTTAACGGATATCGATATCAATATTTTCCGACTTTCATATCTTCAATATAAATCATATTTCCCAGAAATTTAAGATTTATATTTAGACATAAACTTACGAAAAATACAATTATTACGAACGAAAAACATATACCACGATTATGACTAAAATGATTCCAAATCATTCACAGCATTCCAAATGCCAATATCGTATATACGATCGCAAGAC
This sequence comes from Orobanche coerulescens, assembly GCA_033398695.1. NCBI lineage: Eukaryota > Viridiplantae > Streptophyta > Magnoliopsida > Lamiales > Orobanchaceae > Orobanche > Orobanche coerulescens. Next base: position 82,055,651 of record CM065812.1, on the reverse strand, counting down.
CTACGCTCCGATACCACTGTTGGGATTCGGTGCCTAAATCGAAGGCCCAGCGGAAGCGGTAAAACGAAAATTAATTCGATCCGAATCCCTACGAGGATCGATCGAGCTACGTATATACGAATATATAAACGAAAAGCAAGAGTCGTAAGAAACTAACCCTCGAAGTCCGTTGATTAAATGGAAACCTTCTCTTGAGCTATTCCCCAAGCTTTAGTTTGATCTCTACGAGTTCAATCCGCTCCAAGCCCTTGAACGATCCAACACCGAAAACATCGCGTCTCTACTTGCCACGCGCCGGAAAAACAACCGGAACAACAACACTCGATTAACCTCTAAGGTTACGGCTAGAATCAAGTGGTCAAGCTTTTATTATTATTACACTCTAAGTGTATAATATGTCTCTCTCAATGTATCTTGAATTTTCTCCAAGAAAACTCAAGAACAAAAGTGAAGAAGAAGATGAAGATGAAGACTAAGAAAAATAATTTTCTCTCTCACTATCAAAACTCACGGCTGGAAGCATATTGTAGCAAGTGAAGTGAGTCTTCATTATATTCTTATTCAACTCCCCAAGATCTCCCACTTTAGACAATATCACCAAGGTGTGATATTTGTCCCCTTGATTGGTCACTAGTCCACCATCCTTGAAAGTGTAGACCAAGACAAAGTAAGGGAGTAGGTGATGGGGTGGCCATCTAGAAGGAATCGGATGAGTTCGATTCGTTTCGGACTCCCGTTAGTCCAAACAGATAAACTCCTATTCCGTTCCGATATATTTGTGTCGATTAATTAATCCAATCAGTTAATCACATTAAATACATAATAACATAATTAATTTCTCCAAGAAATAATTATATTCACGAATTAAATTAATCACCCAGTAATTTATTTAATCCATTAGGCCGTAAATCAATTTATCCAATAAATCGATTTAGACATCCAATGTCCCAAATTAGATATCCAATATCTAATATTTATAATGAGAGATTAAGCTCGATTCATTCCGTCGTCAATCCTAATGCGAGACTCGGTAGGTCCGTCTCAGTCAGCAATGGGAGGAACCAAAGAGTAGTAGCACCACCTAGCCAGCCTGGCGCCCTACACTGTACCCCAAATGAGAACAATTGATTGGGATCATTCAAGAACCATTCTGTCGTGAATACCAGTAAACGTATAAACCCTTCTTTCAAATGTCCCGATCAAGTTATAGGGTCACGGTCAGTCAAACCCTATCTGTACTTGACGCTATGCATGCGTTAATGCAAATCGAGATCATCGAGCTCTCGTGTATCTAATACAGCTAGCTCCAATGCTTTGGCCAAAGACTTATGATCTCATCTGCCAATAACCGCATAGGACATATAACCCGTTCACTAACAGGAGAAAGAATTATATCTTGGTATTCAGTAGGACCTGCTACTTGCCCATAAAGATGCACGTCGAGGTTGACCCCCGCCTTCCGGTTTACAGGGTCGAACTACTCTAATGAAAATCTTGACGTCACAAGCACATCCCTACCAAATCCTCAAGTCGAAGGTTCACGAATACCTATCACAACCTTTCGATTCCGTCATTGACTGTCCCGGAGTGAAATCCATGTGACGAATCGAGGGTGAGTCGGTTCGAGTATACTAATCCAATTAGCATACCTATAACGTGTGCTCCCACTAACCATTAGTGTTCGACAGGCACTCTCCATGTCAAAGAACACGTCATACAAGTCTTCACATAAACTTAACGCCCAGTCAAGTTTCATCGACTTGCGAACGATTAAGTATTTGAGCTATAACCTTTCCAGTGCCGACCCTCTTATCCAATAAGGAGTGGAACGCTTTGCTCTCAAATACACGGACTAGTTTCTATATGTTTATTTACGAGTTAGGAATGCCAGTAACTACCAATAAACAAAGAAACATTCATTTGCCTTATATAAATGGTTTACATAATAACAAGTACAATGCCCTCACTCAACATCCTCTGAGTGGCATTCGATGGCATACTCCTAACACATTGGTGTGGGAAATTTTCGTCTCCTACTATCATTAGTGCGGTTCCTTCTCAGGTTCTTATTAGTTGTCTGATCAGATCTCAGCACTGCTCCTTTATTAATGATTTCATTTACTACTTACCTATTCGTTATTCTCTACCATCCGCGCTGTTTTGCCTCTGTAATATCTCTGCCTGAATATTGACGGCGGATCTTTATGTGTTTTGCATTTAATGCTGAGAACTTCCCAAGTGCATAATCCGGACGATACCAGGTATGCTTTGGAATGATGTCAAATTTCCTCTCCAGTTTTCCGTTCTATACTGCTCCAAAATTTTATTCATTTTGGTTTCACTGTTTGACAGTCCAGCTCGTCCTTCTGCTCACGCTTCCTGCTCCAGTATGCCTCACCCTGGTAAGTCTGTTGCCATCCTTTATTCTTATCGTTGGTAATCCATATTTGTTGTTATAGATTGTTGTCACTTGATTTCTTATTCTGGCAGCTACTGTGCCTGGGTCTTCAAGCAAAAATATGAGGAGACGCGTTGTATATTCATCAATGAATGCGGATAAAAAGGCATCTCTGCTACTTGGTAGGCGACGCGCATCTGAAAAACATCAGGGTCTGTTTTCGTTCCTTCTTCTTACCGAATGTCTCTTCTTTCTGGTCAGATATTTATACTGAACATTAACTGTTATTGGTTTCTTCAGCTTTGTCAAATAATACAACGTGCCTTGTGAGCAATTACAACAACATCACCTCTCGAGGAAAACGAGGTAGGCCAAAAAAATATGCTCGCGCCAATCTCCTCAAAAGAATGGAAAACATTTCTGTGCACGCCTGGGACTTGCCCCCGGTTGATGCATGTCGGCTCTGTGGAGCTGGACGTTATTTCAGAGAGTCGAAAGGTTTCTGTTGTCTCAGTGGGCAGGTATCATTGGCTTTGCCTCGGATGCCATCAAATCTCTGGATTTTGTATACCTCTGCGAATTCACCTGCTGCTGCCCACTTCCAAAAACGCTGTAGGACATACAATAATACAACTGCGTTTAGTTCTCTTGGGATTACCTATGATCACACTCTAGCTCAATCCAACAAAGGTATTTACACTCTTCGAGTTCAAGGAGCTGTCTATCATTTCATGCGGGGTTTGATTCCGCAAGAGGCCCCGGGGCGGCAGCTCCAACTTTACTTTTATGATACCAAAAATGAACTACAAAACCGGCTATCTTAGTCAGGAAATTTGGATCTCGGTATTCTTGAACTAATTGTCGAAATGATGAAATTAAATCCATATGCAAATTTCTTTCGAAGCCTTCGGGAAATAACCAATTTGCAAGATTATAGCATCGTTCTCAGAGCTGATCCGTGTTTAGATATGAAAATCTACAGTATGCCTACGACCCATCAGGTAGCAGCCATATGGAATGAACTGACGGATGTTCCAGCAGATCATCCGCATGACATTCGTGTCTGTACCTCAGCAGGAAAGACCCACCAGGTGCATTATTATTACGGCTGCTACGATCCGCTCCAATATCCACTATTATTTCCTTACGGCGAAAGTGGATGGCATACGGGAATTGAAAAACTTACTCCTGTTAATAGTCATTATCAAGGCCGCCGGTACAATCAATGTGATGGTCAGCATGTTGTGTCGCTCGGCGACGCACAATATGCAGAGACTATATTGGCTCAGGAACTTCAAAGTACGCTTCGTTCTTGCCTGAGCAAATTACCTCATGTTATTTACTCTAAATATTTCTCTTCCTGCTAGAATTAACTAAAAAACGAGGCGTCACCTCCTTGATTTGACCTCATACTTCGATCATGTTTGTAGGTTTTATGTGCTCTTATTATTTGGTTGTTTTACGACTCAACATATGGCTTTCCCGATTTACTGCAGCGTTTAATGTTTTCTGCATTTAGAGATGGGGAGGCGGTTTAGACCACAGGTTCCTTCTTTGTTACCTATTCATAAGTGCTGCTCTTTTTCTGCTCATTTACTCGATATTACTATTTATTTCCCGGTTCCCTAAATTTCCTGTGTCTCTTTCAGAAATATAGTTTGCTACTGATTAGGGGTATATAGGCCGGCAAACCTGCGGCTGAGTTGATCCCTCGTGCTACGATTACGGCTCCGTTGACTTGAACCTCGTCTTTATTTATTGGTGCAGGCTTTGGTTCTATTATCGCACTCGCTGTCCTTGCATTGTTTAGTGTTACTTGCTGTTTTGCTTGCCGCGTCCTATTTTTTTGTTGGCTTGTTGGGTTCATTTTTCAGGGTGCCTCTTGTTTTCCTATTAATTAAAACTCAAACACATTAAAACCTTCTTTTGCAGTTTTTAATATCGCACTCTCGGATAATGTTTGGGGAGGCTGTCTAGCGCTGCAGGCTCGTTTTGTCTTAACATATGGACTGCCCGATTCACTACAGCATTTAATATTTTCTACATTTAGAGATTAATAAGCCAGGAATCTTATGACCAGGATTTCACTTCAGAGAATGTTTAGTAAGGCAGTTTACCGCTGCAGGTTCCTTCTGTGGTGCCTGTTCATAATTACTGCTCTTTTTCTGTTTATAATTACTATCCTTTTTAAATCGTATTTCTCAATATTACAATTTATTTTCGAGCCCCATAAATTTTCTGTATCTCTTTAACAAATATAGTTTTGTGCTGATTAGAGGTATATAGGCCGGGAACCTTGCGGCCGAAAGGACTCCTCGGAGGGCGATTACGGCTCTGTGGATGGACTGGTCTGATAGGTGTAACAACGCCACGTACCTCAAATCTTTTGTGTAATTCTTCGTGTTTTTGCAGGATTATACTTCATCTTTCGATGACTTTTGTTGGTCGAGAGTCTGAGTCTTTGCCTGTCTTATGACTCAACATATAAATTTCTCGATTTGCTGGGCCATTTAATGTTCTGCACAGTTGCTGTGGGCTCTTTTTGTGTTGGCTTGTTGGATTCATTTTTCAGTGCGACTCTTGTTTTCTTATCATTTAAAACTCAAAAAATTAAAACCTTAAAATCCAAAACAGCACTAATCTTGCGCTGCCAGGACCGGAAGTGTCCCTCGGATCTTTGTCAAGAGCTTGAGGATCCCGGTTTTAATTTAAATGGGTTTTAATCTCAAAATTCAAATCGAGCGCCTGCATTTGAGTCTCACCAGCTGCGTGCTCCCTTTCCTGATGTTTGGGCTTCTCAAGTTTATTTGTGGCTCCCTTTCCTGATCTTTCTGTTGGAATGGGTTCTTCTGCGGTTTTTAATATTGCGCCCTCGGATAATGTTTGGGGAGCCTGTTTAGCACTGAAAGGTCGTTCTCTCTTAACATATGGATTGCCCGATTTACTGCAGCATTTAGTGTTTTCTACATTTATAGATGAATAATCCAGCAATCCTATGAGCAGGGATTCTCTTTGGAGAATGTTTAGGAAGGCCGTTTACCGCTACAGGTTCCTTCTTTATTGCCTGTTCATAATGACTGCTCCTTTTCTATTTATAATTATTACCCTTTCCAAATCGTGTTACTCAATAGTACTATTTATTTTCCAGCCCTATAAATTTCCTGTATCTCTTTAACAAATATAGTATTCTACTGATTAGAGGTATATAGGCCGGCAACCTTGCGGCCGAAAGGACTCATCAGAGGGCGATTACGGCTCCGTGGATGGACTGGTCCGATGGGTGTAACAACGCCACGTACCTCAAATCTTTTGTATAATTTTCCGTGTCTGTACAGGATTTTACCTCATGATTCGATGCTGTTTGTGCGTCGCACTGCTTCTAAATAACAGGTCCTGAATACTAACTCAGCTGTTTTATTGCATATGACAATGCTGCGCATGTCTACCCGCACGATTTACTGTTCTGCACAGTTGGCGATGAATGAGCCAGCAATCTTCTGACCAGGCGTTCTCTTTGGAGGACGCTTTCGCTCAATTTCTTATTATTAAAAATGTACTCTTTTTACGATCTCTTTCTCAGCGTTAACTGTTGGTGCTGGCTTCGGTTCTATTGTTGCAGTTGCTGTCCCTAATTTGTTTAGTGTTACTTGCTGTTTCGCTTGCCCTGGCCTATTTGGGGATTGACTTGTTAAATTCATTTTTCAGATTGCCTCTTGCTTTCTTATTAATTAAAACTCAAACAAATTAAAACCTTCAAATCCAAAACAACACTAATCTTGCGCTGCCAGGACCGAAAGCGTCCCTCGGATCTTTGTCAAGAGCTTGAGGATCCTGATTTTAATTTAAAGGAGTTCTAATCTCGAAATTCAAATCGAGCCCCTAAATTTGACTCTCCTCACTGATCTTTGTGGTTTTTAATATCGCACTCTCGGATAATGTTTGGGGAGGCTATTTAGCGCTACAGGCTTATTTTCTCTTAACATATGGACTGCCCAATTCACTGCAGCATTTAATGTTTTCTACATTTAGAGATTAATAAGCCAGAAATCTTATGACCAGGAATTCTCTTCAGAGAATGTTTAGTAAGGCAGTTTACCTCTGCAGGTTCTTTCTTTGGTGCCTGTTCATAATTACAGCTCTTTTTCTGTTTATAATTACTATCCTTTTCAAATCATATTTCTCAATATTACAATTTATTTTCGAGCCCCATAAATTTCCTGTATCTCTTTAACAAATATAGTTTTGTGCTGACTAGAGGTATATAGGCCGGCAACCTTCCGGCCGAAAGGACTCCTCGGAGGGCGATTACGGCTCCGTGGATGGACTGGTCTAATAGGTGTAACAACGCCACGTACCTCAAATCTTTTGTGTAATTCTCTGTGTTTTTGCAGGATTATACTTCATATTTCGGTGACTTTTTTTGGTTGAGAGTCTGAGTCTTTGCCTGTCTTATGACTCAACATGTAAATTTCTCAATTTGCTGGGCCATTTAATGTTATGCACAGTTTCTGCGGGCTCTTTTTGTGTTGGCTTGTTGGATTCTTTTTTCAGTGCGACTCTTGTTTTCTTATTATTTAAAACTCAAACAAATTAAAACCTTAAAATCCAAAACAACACTAATCTTGCGCTGCCAGGACCGGAAGTGTCCCTCGGATCTTTGTCAAGAGCTTGAGGATCCCGGTTTTAATTTAAACGGGTTTTAATCTCAAAATTCAAATCGAGCGCCTGAATTTGAGTCTCACCAGCTGCGTGCTCCCTTTCCTGATCTTTGGGCTTCTCAAGTTTATTTGTGGCTCCCTTTCCTGATCCATCTGTTGGAATGGGGTCTTCTACGGTTTTTAATATTGCGCCCTCGGATAATGTTTGGGGAGCCTGTTTAGCGCTGCAAGGTTTTTCTCTCTTAACATATGGATTGCCCGATTTACTGCAGTATTTAGTGTTTTCTACATTTATAGATGAATAAGCCAGCAATCCTATGAGTAGGAATTCTCTTTGGAGAATGTTTAGGAAGGCCATTTACCGCTACAGGTTCCTTCTTTATTGCCTGTTCATAATGACTGCTCCTTTTCTATTTATAATTACTACTCTTTCCAAATCGTGTTACACAATATTACTATTTATTTTCCAGCCCTATAAATTTCCTGTATCTCTGTACTCAATTCTCTTTGGTACCCGTTCATAACTACTGCTCTTTTTCTGTTTATAATTACTATCCTTTTCAATTCGTATTACTCAATATTACAATTTATTTTCAAGCCCCATAAATTTCCTGTATCTCTTTAATAAATATAGTTTTGTGCTGGTTAGAGGTATATAGGTCGGCAACCTTGCGGCCGAAACGACTCCTCGGAGCGCGATTACGGCTCCGTGGATGGACTGGTCTGATAGGTGTAACAACGCCACGTACCTCAAATCTTTTGTGTAATTCTCCGTGTTTTTGCAGGATTATACTTCATATTTCGGTGACTTTTGTTGGTCGAGAGTCTGAGTCTTTGCCTATCTTATGACTCAACATATACATTTCTCGATTTGCTGGGCCATTTAATGTTCTGCACAGTTGGTGCGAGCTCTTTTTGTTTTGGCTTGTTGGCTTCATTTTTCAGTGCGACTCTTGCTTTCTTATTATTTAAAACTCAAACAAAATAAAACCTTAAAATCCAAACATTTAATGTTCTGCACAGTTGGTGCAGGCTCTTTTTGTGTTGGCTTGTTGGGTTCATTTTTCAGTGCGACTCTTGTTTTCTTATTATTTAAAACTCAAACAAAATAAAACCTTAAAATCCAAAACAGCTAGGTCGAGAGTCTTAGTCTCTGCCTGTGTTATGACTCAACATATAAATTCCTCGATTTGTTGGGCCATTTAATGTTCTGCACAGTTCCCGATCTCTTTAAAAATTATATTTTTGTGCTGATTAGAGGTATATAGGCCGGCAACCTTGCAGACGAAAGGACTCCTCGGAGGGCGATTACGGCTCCGTGGATGGCCTGGTCTGATAGGTGTAACAACGCCACGTACCTCAAATCTTTTGTGTAATTCTCCGTGTTTTTGCAGGATTATACTTCATCTTTCGGTGACTTTTGTTGGTCGAGAGTCTGAGTCTTTGCCGGTCTTATGACTCAACATATACATGTCTCGATTTGCTGGGCCATTTAATGTTCTGCACAGTTGGTGCGGGCTCTTTTTGTGCTGGCTTGTTGGATTCATTTTTCAGTGCGACTCTTGTTTTCTTATTATTTAAAACTCAAAAAATTAAAACCTTACAATCCAAAACAGCACTAATCTTGTGCTGCCAGACCTAAGTGTCCTCGGATCTTTGTCAAGAGCTTGAGGATCCCGGTTTTAATTTAAACGGGTTTTAATCTCAAAATTCAAATCGAGCGCCTGAATTTGAGTCTCACCAGCTGCGTGCTCCCTTTCCTGATCTTTGGGCTTCTCAGGTTTATTTGTGGCTCCCTTTCCTGATCTTTCTGTTGGAATGGGTTCTTCTAGCGCTGCAAGGTCGTTCTCTCTTAACATATGGATTGCGCGATTTACTGCAGCATTTAGTGTTTTCTACATTTATAGATGAATAAGCCAGCAATCCTATGAGCAGGAATTCTCTTTGGAGAATGTTTAGGAAGGCCGTTTACCACTACAGGTTCCTTCTTTATTGCCTGTTCATAATGACTGCTCCTTTTCTATTTATAATTACTACCCTTTCCAAATCGTGTTACTCAATATTACTATTTATTTTCCAGCCCTATAAATTTCCTGTATCTCTTTACTCAATTCTCTTTGGTACCCATTCATAACTACTGCTCTTTTTCTGTTTATAATTACTATCCTTTTCAAATCGTATTACTCAATATTACAATTTATTTTCGAGCCCAATAAATTTCCTGTATCTCTTTAACAAATATATTTTTGTGCTGATTAGAGGTATATAGGCCGGCAACCTTGCGGCCGAAAGGACTTCTCTTAGGGCGATTATGGCTCCGTGGATGGACTGGTCTGATAGGTGTAACAACGCCACGTACCTCAAATCTTTTGTGTAATTCTCCGTGTTTTTGCAGGATTATACTTCATCTTTCGGTGACTTTTGTTGGTCGAGAGTCTGAGTCTTTGCCTGTCTTATGACTCAACATATACATTTCTCGATTTGTTGGGCCATTGAATGTTCTGCACAGTTGGTGCGGGCTCTTTTTGTGTTGGCTTGTTGGATTCATTTTTCAGTGCGACTCTTGTTTTCTTATTATTTAAAACTCAAAAAATTAAAACCTTACAATCCAAAACAGCACTAATCTTGCGCTGCCAGGACCGGAAGTGTCCCTCGGATCTTTGTCAAGAGCTTGAGGATGCCGGTTTAATTTAAATGGGTTTTAATCTCAAAATTCAAATCGAGCGCCTCAATTTGAGTCTCACCAGCTGCGTGCTCCCTTTCCTAATCTTTGGGCTTCTCAGGTTTATTTGTGGCTCCCTTTCCTGATCTTTCTGTTGGAATGGGTTCTTCTAGCGCTGCAAGGTCGTTCTCTCTTAACATATGGATTGCCCGATTTACTGCAGCATTTAGTGTTTTCTACATTTATAGATGAATAATCCAGCAATCCTATGAGCAGGAATTCTCTTCGGAGAATGTTTAGGAAGGCCGTTTACCGCTACAGGTTCCTTCTTTATTGCCTGTTCATAATGACTGCTCCTTTTCTATTTATAATTACCACCCTTTCCAAATCGTGTTACTCAATATTACTATTTATTTTCCAGCCCTATAAATTTCCTGTATCTCTTTACTCAATTCTCTTTGGTACCTGTTCATAACTACTGCTCTTTTTATGTTTATAATTACTATCCTTTTCAAATCGTATTACTCAAAATTACAATTTATTTTCGAGCCCCATAAATTTCCTGTACCTCTTTAACAAATATATTTTTGTGCTGATTAGAGGTATATAGGCCGGCAACCTTGCAGCCGAAAGGACTCCTCGGAGGGCGATTACGGCTCCGTGGATGGACTGGTCTGATAGGTGTAACAACGCCACATACCTCAAATCTTTTGTGTACTTCTCCGTGTTTTTGCAGGATTATACTTCATCTTTCGGTGACTTTTGTTGGTCGAGAGTCTGAGTCTTTGCCTGTCTTATGACTCAACATATACATTTCTCGATTTGCTGGGCCATTTCTCGTTACACCTGATTCTTGCGGGCTCTTTTTGTGCTGGCTTGTTGGATTCATTTTTCAGTGCGACTCTTGTTTTCTTATTATTTAAAACTCAAAAAATTAAAACCTTACAATCCAAAACAGCACTAATCTTGCGCTGCCAGGACCGGAAGTGTCCCTCGGATCTTTGTCAAGAGCTTGAGGATCCCGGTTTTAATTTAAACGGGTTTTAATCTCAAAATTCAAATCGAGCGCCTGAATTTGAGTCTCACCAGCTGCGTGCTCCCTTTCCTGATCTTTGGGCTTCTCAAGTTTATTTGTGTCTCCCTTTCCTGATCTTTTTGTTGGAATGGGGTCTTCTACGGTTTTTAATATTGCGCCCTCGGATAATGTTTGGGGAGCCTGTTTAGCGCTGCAAGGTCGTTCTCTCTTAACATATGGATTGCCCGATTTACTGCAGTATTTAGTGTTTTCTACATTTATAGATGAATAAGCCAGCAATCCTATGAGTAGGAATTCTCTTTGGAGAATGTTTAGGAAGGCCATTTACCGCTACAGGTTCCTTCTTTATTGCCTGTTCATAATGACTGCTCCTTTTCTATTTATAATTACTACTCTTTCCAAATCGTGTTACACAATATTACTATTTATTTTCCAGCCCTATAAATTTCCTGTATCTCTTTACTCAATTCTCTTTGGTACCCGTTCATAACTACTGCTCTTTTTCTGTTTATAATTACTATCCTTTTCAAATCGTATTACTCAATATTACAATTTATTTTCGAGCCCCATAAATTTCCTGTATCTCTTTAACAAATATAGTTTTGTGCTTATTAGAGGTATATAGGCCGGCAACCTTGCGGCCGAAAGGACTCCTTGGAGGGCGATTACGGCCCCGTGGATGGACTGGTCTGATAGGTGTAACAACGCCACGTACCTCAAATCTTTTGTGTAATTCTCCGTGTTTTTGCAGGATTATACTTCATCTTTCGGTGACTTTTGTTGGTCGAGAGTCTGAGTCTTTGCCTGTGTTATGACGCAACATATACATTTCTCGATTTGCTGGGCCATTTAATGTTCTGCACAGTTGGTGCGGGCTCTTGTTTGCTTATTATTTAAAACTCAAACAAAATAAAACCTTAAAATCCAAACATTTAATGTTCTGCACAGTTGGCGCGGGCTCTTTTTGCGTTGGCTTGTTATGTTCATTTTTCAGTGCGACTCTTGTTTTCTTATTATTTAAAACTCAAACAAAATAAAACCTTAAAATCCAAAACAGCTAGGTCGAGAGTCTTAGTCTTTGCCTGTCTTATGACTCAACATATAAATTTCTGGATTTGCTGGGCCATTTAATGTTCTGCACAGTTCCCGATCTCTTTAACAAATATAGTTTTGTTCTGATTAGAGGTATATAGGCCGGCAACCTTGCGGCCGAAAGGACTCCTCGGAGGGCGATTACGGCTCCGTGGATGGACTGGTCTGATAGGTGTAACAACGCCACGTACCTCAAATCTTTTGTGTAATTCTCCGTGTTTTTGCAGGATTATACTTCATCTTTCGATTTCATGTTATCTTTTAATTTATGTGTAATTTTTGTGTAATTCTCCGTGGATGATTCCTTTTTTTTTAATTCCTATTTTCTTTTATTTCATGTTATCTTTTAATTTATTTTTCAGGATTTTTTTTTTTTTACATTCATTCTCTTGTTTTATTTCTTTTTTCTCTACTTTTTCCCTCTTGTTTCCTTTTATGTTCTTTATGTAACGATTATTGAAGGTTTCAAAGTTTGATTCATGTTAGCCGACCCCAAATCATTTTGGGATTAAGGCTTAGATGTTGTTGTTGTATACTTCATCTTTCGGTGACTTTTCTTGGTCGAGAGTCTGAGTCTTTTCCTGTCTTATGACTCAACATATAAATTTCTCGATTTGCTGGGCCATTTAATGTTCTGCACAGTTGCTGCGGGCTCTTTTTGTGTTGGCTTGTTGGATTCATTTTTCAGTGCGACTCTTGTTTTCTTATTATTTAAAACTCAAAAAATTAAAACCTTACAATCCAAAACAGCACTAATCTTGCGCTGCCAGGACCGGAAGTGTCCCTCGGATCTCTGTCAAGATCCTGAGGATCCTGGTTTTAATTTAAACAGGTTTTAATCTCAAAATTCAAATCGAGCGCCTGAATTTGAGTCTCACCAGCTGCGTGCTCCCTTTCCTGATCTTTGGGCTTCTAAAGTTTATTTGTGGCTCCGTTTCCTGATCTTTCTGTTGGAATGGCGTACCTCAAATCTTTTGTGTAATTCTCCGTGTTTTTGCAGGATTATACTTCATCTTTCGGTGACTTTTGTTGGTCGAGAGTCTGAGTCTTTGCCTGTCTTATGACTCAACATATAAATTTCTCGATTTGCTGGGCCATTTAATGTTATGCACAGTTACTGCGGGCTCTTTTTGTGCTGGCTTGTTGGATTCATTTTTCAGTGCGACTCTTGTTTTCTTATTATTTAAAACTCAAAAAATTAAAACCTCACAATCCAAAACAGCACTAATCTTGTGCTGCCAGGACCGGAAGTGTCCCTCGGATCTTTGTCAAGAGCTTGAGGATCCCGATTTTAATTTAAACAAGTTTTAAACAAATGAAAACCTTAAAATCCAAAATAGCACTAATCTTGCGCTACGAGGACCGGAAGTGTCCCTCGGACCTTTGTCAAGAGCTTGAGGGGCCCGATTTTAATTTAAACGGGTTTTAATCTCAAAATTCAAATCGAGCGCCTGAATTTGAGTCACATTAACTGCGTGCTCCCTTTCCTGATCTTTGTGCTTCTCAGGTTTATTTGTGGCTCCCTTTCCTGATCTTTCTGTTGGAGTGGGTTCTTCTGCTAATTACTCAATATTGCAATTTATTTTCGAGCCCCATAAATTTCCTGTATCTCTTTAACAAATATAGTATTGTGCTGATTAGAGGTATATAGGCCGACAACCTTGCGACCGAAAGGACTCCTCGGAGGGCGATTACGGCTCCATGGATGGACTGGTCTGATAGGTGTAACAACGCCACGTACCTCAAATCAATTAATATCTCATCTAAATACTTAGTTATAATAATGCTGTTCAATTCTCATAATTCTGTTACTCTGCTTGCAGATCTCAATACAAATCGTTGGAAGCGGGATAATATTGTTGCGAGGGAGTTCTACTGCTATCTATTTCAAAGCCGAGCCACCAATATCAAATCGATTGTTACGTAAAGATTGAAACTCAACGGCTGGATTATTTTAGGACTGAACAATTGCAACATGATTTGCGAGTTGAATCATTCGAAGGTATTATCGAGAGCATGGCATGCGAGGGTAATTTGAGCGGCAACAAAATTGGCCAAAAATTTGTGCTCCCTTCGTCACACATCGGCAGTCCCAGAGATATGCGGCGGCGGTATCTAAATGCATTAGCTTTGGTAAGCGAATATGGAAAGCCGGATTTCTTCATAACAATGACGTGCAACCCTAACTGGGCTGAAATACGTGAGGGCTTGCTGCCTGGTGATGAGGCCCAGAATAGATCTGACCTTGTTGCGAGAGTTTTCAGAGCAAGAAATGAGGAGTTCAAGAACGACATTGTCAAAAAAAGCTTGCTGGTTGAGGTAGCAGCATACCTTTATGTTATAGAGTTCCAAAAAAGAGGGCTGCCTCATGCTCATTGGATCCTTATTTTAAAGCCAAATTATCAAATAGTCTCCTCAGTTGCATATGATCGCTTTGTTTGTGCAGAGCTGCCTGATATTAATTTGCATCCACACCTTCATGCCTGTGTTGTCAGACATATGATGCACGGACCTTGTGGCGTGCTTAATCCCTCAAATATATGCATGCGAGAAAGCAAGTGCAAGAATAGATATCCTAAAGAGTATGTAGAGAGTACCTCTCAGCACGACGACTCGTATCCAATGTACAGGAGGAGAAATGATGGACGAACTGCACATGTTCGGCATCAATTGCTTGACAACAGGTGGGTCGTTCCGTACAATCCCTACTTGCTTGCCAAATTCGACTGCCATATTAATGTCGAGATCTGTGTTGGCGTACGTCTCATCAAATATTTGTACAAGTACGTTTGCAAAGGGACCAATAAGATTGCTTTTAATGTCGTCCCACAACCAGAGATTTCAGCCCCTGATGAGATAACAGCATTCCAATCAGCCCGCTGGTTATGTGCTCCTGAGGCCATGTGGAGAATTTACGCTTTTTTATTGAGCGAAATATATCCAGCTGTAATGCAACTTCATGTTTATGTGCCAGACAAACAACATGTTCTGTTCTCTCCCTCCCGCTATTTACCTGAAGTGATAGCAAATCCAAACGCATCTAAAACACAATTAACTGAGTTCTTCAGAATGAACGCACAATCAGCCGCAGTTTTGCAGATGAATTTACTGTACAAAGATTTCCCTCGTTTCTTTGTCTGGGATGCATCCAAAAAAACCTGGCACCGACGACTCAAAGGAACCTGCATTGGCCGTCTGGCAACCGCCAGCCCACTTGATGGTGAGAGATATTATTTACGCTTGCTTCTGAACCATGTTCGAGCGCCGACTTCTTTCGACTATCTGAGAACGTTCGCCGGCATACTATACCCCACATTTCGAGCAGCCGCCCTCGCACGTGGCCTGTTAGAATTAGATATAGATGTGACAAGTTCTGTAGCTGAGGCCTGTTCCTATCAAATGCCCTGCTCACTGCGCCGCCTCTTTGCAATCATTCTGTTATACAACACTCCCTCCAATCCACGAGCATTGTGGGATGCCTTCAAATTTTTCCTCGCGGAAGATTACATTGCTCTGAAAAAAATTCACTAATGAACAAGCCTTTTCAAAATCACTTCAATCGATGGACATTTTCTTACAATCTATAGATCGAACAATTGATGAATTTGGTTTGGTCGACTACAATTTGGGAGCTTCAAAAAAGCAAGTGCAAGACCGAGACTTTGAACAAGAGCTGAACTATATTGTATCTGAGTCAGATCTGGAATCATGCACGCATTTGAATTCTATGCAGAATCAGGCCTTTACAGAAATCATGCAAACCATTGGCAGTAACGATCCAGCAGTTTTCTTCGTTGATGGCCCAACCGGCTCTGGGAAAACATTTCTCTACCGAGCTCTTTTGGCGGCTGTTCGTTCCAAACACCTCATTGCATTAGCAGTGGCCTCTTCAGGAGTCGCAGCATCCCTACTGCCTGGTGGCCGCACAGCACATTCACGGTTCAAACTTCCTGTCATTGTCGAAGATGAATCATGCACAATCAGCAAACAAAGTGTGCATGCTCGCCTCATTATTGCATCCAAACTTATTATCTGGGATGAGGCCTCAATGGCGCACCGCAAGAGTATTGAAGCGCTTGACGCTCTGCTACGTGACCTCATGGAGACCTCCATTTATTTCGGCGGCAAAACCATTGTTTTCGGAGCCGATTTCAGGCAGACTATCCCGATAATTGCTGGTGGTAGTCGTGACGATGCTATTGCAGCCTACCTAATTAATTCTCCTTTATGGTCCTCAATGCGAAAAATTCGTCTCACCCAAAATATGCGCACGACAGATGATCCTACTTTTAAGGAATTTCTCCCCCGAGTTGGTAATGGCACGGAGCGTTGTAATCAATATGGCGAGATTAAACTACCCTCGAATATGTGCCTGCCTTATAAACACAATGATAATCCTTTAACTGACTTGCTATCCCAAATTTTCCCCCACTTCAATATTTCTCCTCTGAACCCCACCGTGCTCATTGACCGTGCAATTCTGACTCCAAAGAACGACAACGTCGATGAAATTAATGATCTTCTGATCGATAAATTTCCTGGCTGCGCCGTTGATTATTATAGCACAGACCTCACCAACGATCCGTTTCAACAATCTTACTATCAAGATTATCTGAACTCAATTCACACTCCAGGATTACCCTCGCACTTGCTTCGGCTCAAAATAAACTGCCCTATCATGCTGCTACGTAATATTAACCCTTCGGAAGGCCTGTGCAATGGTACTCGTCTTATATGCCGCCATCTGGGGAAAAATGTCCTCTCTGCAGAAATTGTCTCAGGCCAACATGCAGGAGATTTGGTCTTCATACCTCGTATACCTCTCGAACCATCTGACAAACAAAAATGCCCTATTCCATTTAAACGACATCAATTCCTAGTGCGCCTCTGTTTTGCAATGACATTTAACAAGTCCCAGGGACAGACATTAGATAAAGTTGGCTCAGATCCACGGAGCCCGTTTTCTCTCATGGCCAGCTCTATGTTGCCCTTTCTCGAGCAAGAAAGGCAGCTGATATTAGAATTCTAATTCGACCCCCCACTATTGATGCCATCCCTGATGATCTCACCAAAAATATTGTGTACAGAGATATTATCGATGCAGCAGTCTTATAAATCTGTTAACAGACCTGATATAAATCTGATTTTATCAGAAAACTTTATGATGTGTTTTAATGATAGGATGAGGCTTCTTTTCTTTTCTGCCAAATACTTCCTCTATGAGTTTTTTGTTTCAGTACCATCTGCAATTTGCATTGTAATTTATATGCAGCGAATGGAGCCCAAATTATATTCCATCAACAACATCACTCCTCTCTATGTCACCCTTTCTCGAGCAAGAAAGGCAGCTGAGCAGTCTTATAAATCTGTTAACAGGCCTGATATAAATCTGATTTTATCAGAAAACTTTATGATGTGTTTTAATGATAGAATAAGGCTGCTTTTATTTTCTGCCAAATACTTCCTCTATGAGTTTTTTATTTCAGTATCATCTGCAATTTGCATTGTAATTTATATGCAGCGAATGGAGCCCAAATTATATTCCGTCAACAACATCACTCCTGATATGAAAAACTGGACTGCCAAAGTTTGCGTTCTCAATAAAACAAGCCCTCGAACATCATCACAAACTACCCCTATTAGATTCCAAAAATTTCTCCTCGCAGATGAACAGGTCAGCTTTTTCTCGCTTATATCTGTAACACCCCCAAATCCTATTGGGTTATTACAGTGCTGTGGACCCCACGCCAGGAGATCCACCAGGCGAACATGACTAAAAATACATTAAATAACACAACAATGGAAAATCATAGTCCCTACCATGACATCCGACACAATATTCCGATAAGGAATTTCAACGACAAAAGTGGCCTACATGGCCAAAAATGAAATACAACAACATCCACGAACATCTGTTCGGGTAATACAACACGACAACAACTGACAAGACTGGAGTACACTCCAACTGACTGACCGACAATGAACAACTCGGACTAGTATCGCTCGAATGCCTCGTCGCCATCATCATGCCCCTGTGTCTCAACTCTATAATATCCGAGATTTTTATTCTGATTAATTTGAAGTATTTTATTTTAGACCGGAAATTTCTCGGTTTTCGAGCATTGGTATTATTTTTCTCGACAATCGATTTTGTGTTTATGGCCATATGTGGTGATTTGTTGTATATTATTTACATTTCGGATCGATGTTGTTGTCCGCGAGCGTTTCGTCGTGTTCGTTCCGTGCGTTTTTAAGAATCGAGTCGTCAGGCCACGGCAGCCGGGCGCTGGCCGGACGGTTGCGGGAGGAACCGGCACGGTTGCTGGGCTCTGGCCGGACGGGCGCGGCAGGGACCGGCATAGCGACGCCATCGCCGGGAGGCTGCGGCGCCGACCGGCAGTCAGAAGCACGCTATGCGGCACCAGCGCCGCACGCTACTGGGCCGGGCGGTGAGGCCCCGAGGTTCGGACTCAGAGAGTTGGCAGAGCGCACGCTACGGCCGGCCGCGCGCGCTAACCGGCAGACGTAGCGCACGCCGCCGGCATCTAGCGCGCGCTACCTGGGCGAGGGATCAGTCCAGGAGCCTCTGGACTGGACCATGGTCGGCCCGCTAGCGCACGCTGCCGGCACGCTAGCGCACGCTAGGGCGGTCTGCCTATATAATTGACCGAGCAGCCCTGTTTCAACGCATTTTTTTCATTTCAATCTTTTCTTTCCGCGGCCGGAGGTTTTGAGATCAAGGAGGCATGTTATTTAAGAACAAATCCACGAAGATCCTGAGTCCATATCATTGATCGATCAATCCATAACATCCTTCAATCGACCGAATCAAGGTTAGTTTTTCCTAAAATCCAAACTTTAGGAAATTTGGGGATCTTGATAGATTTCATTCGTTCGAGCCATATGAACTTAAATTACTGATGGATAATTGTAGATTAAGTTGTATTCTATCATTTTCATCATCTTTCCACGGTTTTACCATTTCCGATTCGTCGATTATATGAACTTCCGTTTGACGCCTTCAAGGTGTCCGGGGAAATGCCGCAGTGAGGAATTTGGTCGTGTTGTGATGTTTTTCCTCGCGTGATTGATTGTTTATTCGATGATAGGATATTAGGTACGATTTCCCTACAAAAATCTGGTGTTGAGCCCTTCCGATCGTTGTTTTCGTTGGAGTTCCGGATTTTGCCAACCGACCGTACTTTCGGAGTATCCGCGAGAGATTACCAAGGCAAGTACCTTGATATACGAATTGTAACTCCGTGAAATCATTGTTGTCGAAGTGTATGAATTTATACGGATGTATAAATGTGTGTATATATATATGTGTATGTATATATATATCTCTAGTTTTATATATGTATATATATTTATATGTTAAATATATGTATGTATATACATATATTGATATAAGCGCCTATATTGGTGAATGACGAGTGATGAATACTAACACTAGATGACGTACTCGACTTGGATTGATGGGTAAACTATATTTATTCTTATAATATAGTAAGGTTATATATATATATATATTCGGTTGAGTCGCAATATAGGGATATATGTGCGGTGTTGGTTGGTTATGCTTGAAGGCTTATTGTGATTGAGTTTGATTGATAATGTGCGTGTTATTGTTTATTTGTGTGGTTATGGACTGGCGGAGAAAATTGTGTAACTTGATGTACCGAGTTGATAATTGTGGTGACGTTTGTCTGTGTGCTTGATGTTTGAAACAATGTGGATACTTGTTGTGAGAAACGCGTCATATCCGGAACCTACGAGGGCGGGGCGTGCACTCCGGCCTGGTGTACGCTGCAATGTGCGGCTCCATATGGGTGGTGAACGCCGGTGTTACATAATGCGTGTGTCAAGGGGCGGCTCTTGCGGGAGTGATCGCCGGCGCAGTGACATGTTCAAGGAGCGGCCAACATAGTGGAGTGAACGCCGGTACACAGGTGCGCAAGGGAGGCGCCTGGCAGGCTTATTGGTTTCGGGTATTTGAGTGATAGCTAAGACCCCGTTACCGAACGATGTTCGTATCTAAAATATTTCAAACTCGCTCTTAACGTTTGTCTTGATATAGACCACGATTCGTGTTTTTGAAAAGTTTGTTTCAACTTGTTTTTAAGGCGTTGGTCTCAGGGTTAATTAACCAAGGAGGTTTGACGAAATCTCCGAGGGTTAATTAATCGGGGGTCTTGAGCAGGATATGTCGAATGAGAGATTGTGCCTTTGATTGTATTGTGGTGCTATTCTGTGTATTGGGTCGAGGGCCCTGTGAAACATTGAGATGATTGATCTCGTGATGATGTTAATTGGATTGGGTTGAGAACCCCGTGAGATGTTGTAATGATTTCATTTGTGTCAGTGTTCTATAAATTGGGTTGAGGATCCTGAATAATGTTGACATGTTTTCGTGCAATCATTTTTCCATATCTTGGGTCGAGAACCCAATATCTCTTGAAATTATTTTCTAAAA
Source organism: Orobanche coerulescens (assembly GCA_033398695.1). NCBI lineage: Eukaryota > Viridiplantae > Streptophyta > Magnoliopsida > Lamiales > Orobanchaceae > Orobanche > Orobanche coerulescens. The sequence continues at coordinate 82,035,329 of CM065812.1, read as the reverse complement.
GCATTCCCATTCGATTTTTGTTTAAAACCCCAAGACGACCCGAGTCATTAATAATGTTTTCAAACTATCTTATCAAAATACTTTTCCCTTATAAGAATAGATTTACAAAGTAAATCTTTTGACTCCTTGGGCTCGTTTAAAGTTTAATTGGTGTTATGTTCCATATAGAGAATATGACTATGTGATTATTTTTCACCTTGTGTATACGAATGCTATACTGTGTAGACTTTGGGAATGTATGGTTTGTGTTAAGACTTCACGATGGTTGAATTTTGTGTTATTACTGTTCGTATATCTTGTATATTATGTACTTGCACTAGCAAAATTCGGTTTGCTAACCCCGAGTTTTCGGGGTGGGTGCTGTTATGCGCTCGGGTTTTGGCAAATGAGCAGTCACGGGATTGGCTTGGAAGAAGATGGAAGACGACGATGCTAATCACACGAGAGTCAGAGTCTTTCCTTTTGTTTTCACTTTGGTCGGCATCCCCCTTTTTGGTCGAGTATTCACCCTTGCATGGGTGTAGTTTTCATTTATTAAATTCAGTTGTCATTTTTTTTCTATATTGCAGTTTATTCTTGTCATTGTGAGGTGAGTTATTTAGTTCTGAATTGTTTAATGACCTTGTCGGTCCGCTTTGTAATTAGATTGACCCCGGTCGGTTAATCATTTAAGTAGTCTATTGGAGTGTAGCCTGGTAGATCCTTGTGAGAAGGGTCTACAGCGTGTGATATTCCCAGACGTATTCTGGGGATGTTACAATTATGGTATCAGAGCTTAGGTTTGCGAAAAACCTAGGCCGTTGGGTCAAGTCCATGTCTTGTGTAAGTCGCGCGCATCAGAGTTGTGATTAGTATCGTGGTTCCGACATCATCTTCCGGCAATCCGTGATAGTAAGCCTCCCGATCGTAAGTCCCCTTATATACGTATTTGATCATATTGTGCTAATATGTTTAATGTGAGATAGGAATTGGAACTTGTTGGTGATATTATTGTTTTAGGATATAACATGCGTATGCGGTCCGAGTAAAAATAGTTATGTAGTATGCTTCGGAAGTCGAGCATATTTATCTGTTTCTGCACTTTATTAGAATAAACTTATGAATGTTAATTTTATCCGCCGCATGAGTATTTTAAGATGGCTTTTGGTATCTTGCAAACCGATTTTTGATATTTTGGTCTTGCACGTTTTGATAGTATTCTTATGACGGTATTTGATATTTTACAAATGACTTTTGTGAGTATTTGAAAATATCACCGACATCGGCCTTTTTGGCATTTTGAACATTTTTTTTTTAAAATGATTTTTTTTAGCCTGGTAGGTTCCGGCACGGGGCCCACGACGCTGTAGTATCACGAATATTTTAAAGTGGTGCTTTGAAATTTTCTAACATTGTGAAAAGCCATGACTTAATGTCGTCGTGTTAAATGGTCACGTATCTGGGTGGAAAATTCTTTCGAATAAACATTTTGGTAGAAGAGGAAAGATTTTCAAAATTGTGGTACTTGGGACTCTAACACTTTTGAAATATTTCAAATTAGTTACAATTCAATTTTGAATTTTTTATACATTACTCGAAAATAATTTTTAGAGTCGTTATATAAACTCCCTCTTCCGAAATAAAAGACAGTATTTATGAGTCTTGGGCGCAACGTGAATAGCCCTCTTTTCCAAAAATTTGTTTTCATTAAGTGCATACATATAATGATCGTCCTCGTCGAAGGACTCGAAATTGACTTCATAAAATTCTGTGCTTTACGATAGTATTGTTATTCTAAGGATGCTAACTGAAACTCGGGTTGATAATTATGGTATATTGTACGACTGATAAACTAATACTGTTGATCAGTGTTATCCGTATTAGTATGTTGAGCCTCGGCGGACGTAGACGTGATGATGGAAACGGAAGCGGCGAGGTGGTTCGTACGACCACGATTCATGCTACGGTGAAGGAGTATCAAGATCAAACGATATCCTACGAAATCTACTCAGTGGTCGAGCCCACGAGCGAAGCCAAGAGACCAAGGATATCTGGGAAATTTTTGGTCGGTGAAGAGTCTAAGGCTCCCAAACCCCCACGTCGTTCGAACGCGTCGTCTTCGCGATCGGGAGTGAGCGCTGGGAATCCCAAGCCAAAGATCGGTGACTCTCGGTAAGAAGGGAGGGTGCTTCAACCGCAATCGTGGGACATGTTCGTAAATTGTCCCTTTCCACTCTTGACTTGTTACGGTGCGGGTGTGAAGGTCATCGGGAGAAGCATTGTGAGATAATTTCCGAATTGGCAAAGAATGCTACCCTATTGGCGAACAGAGCAAGTGACCGAGAATGTCCTAAACCTTATGTCTCCTTCTCAAGAGCCCGACATGGGAGGATGAATATTTTGTAATATGTCCTAATCGTTGCTGTTTTGAACAATCGTGACTTTGATCGTTCTTCATTTCATTGCCCTATGTTTCCAACTCTTGTTGTTCTAAGTTTCGGGATCGAAATGTCTTTTAGTATGGGGGAGTGTATTACCCGTACTTTGCTTAGTATTTCCGGTATTGTGTGACTTTTCATTGTTGGTAAATCAATTATGATCCTCTTGAAGATTTTAAACTATCTTGTTCTACTTAGTTCGTCCTCCGAACGAATTTCGAGTTGTTTTGTTAAATCCCGTGGATTATTGTGGTCTTTCCATATCTGAACTAAATCCTTGCAAATTTTGTTCGAAACTATTATTCCCACGCGTGTAATTAGCACTTCCGAATATGTTTTGAACTTGGATGCGGTTGGTCGAGCTCGAAACATGGTTTCAGGACGTCTGAACCGTCTTGTGATTTTCTTAACTCTTGGAGTTTTTGTCTCGAAATTCATACTCCTCCACCTCGACTGATCGTGTTCACATACATTTTTATCGCCTCAACTCACGTACCAGATACTTGCTAGGCTCGTTCATTGTATTTCTAGAACCTCGCATTCGCGCATTGCTCGTGATGTTTTGGGGCTGAGCTAGTAGTTATTTCCTTGATTGTTCCGCCCCTCTCTATTTTAAGTTTCGGGACGAAACTTATTTTAAGGGGGGTAGAATGTAATATCCGAGATTTTTATTCTGATTAATTTGAAGTATTTTATTTTAGACCGGAAATTTCTCGGTTTTCGAGCGTTGGTATTATTTTTCTCGACAATCGATTTTGTGTTTATGGCCATATGTGGTGATTTGTTGTATATTATTTACATTTCGGATCGATGTTGTTGTCCGCGAGCGCCTGGTCGTGTTCGTTCCGTGCGTTTTTAAGAATCGAGTCGTCAAAGCCACGGCGTGGGCGCCGGCCGACGGCTATGGAGGAACTGCACGGTTCTTGGGCTCTGGCCGGACGGGCGCAGGGACCGCATAGCGTACGCTATCGCCGGAGGCTGCGCGCGCAACCGGCGATCGAAGCGCACGCTATGCGGCACCTGGCCGCACGCTACTGGGCCGGGCGGTGAGGCCCCAGAGGTTCTGGACTCCAGAGTTGGCCGGTAGCGCACGCTACGGCCGGTCGCTGCGCGCGCTAACCGGCAGACGTAGCGCACGCTGCTCGGCATCTAGCGCGCGCTACCTGGGCGAGGGATCAGTCCAGGAGCCTCTGGACTGGACCATGGTCGGCCCGCTAGCGCACGCTGCCGGCACGCTAGCGCACGCTAGGGCGGTCTGCCTATATAATTGACCGAGCAGCCCTGTTTCAACGCATTTTTTCATTTCAATCTTTTCTTTCCGCGGCCGGAGGTTTTGAGATCAAGGAGGCATGTTATTGAAGAACAAATCCACGAAGATCCTGAGTCCATATCATTGATCGATCAATCCATAACATCCTTCAATCGACCGAATCAAGGTTAGTTTTTCCTAAAATCCAAACTTTAGGAAATTTGGGGATCTTGATAGATTTCATTCGTTCGAGCCATATGAACTTAAATTACTGATGGATAATTGTAGATTAAGTTGTATTCTATCATTTTCATCATCTTTCCACGGTTTTACCATTTCCGATTCGTCGATTATATGAACTTCCGTTTGACGCCTTCAAGGTGTCCGGGGAAATGCCGCAGTGAGGAATTTGGTCATGTTGTGATGTTTTTCCACGCGTGATTGATTGTTTATTCGATGATAGGATATTAGGGACGATTTCCCTACAAAAATCTGGTGTTGAGCCCTTCCGATCGTTGTTTTCGTTGGAGTTCCGGATTTTGCCAACCGACCGTACTTTCGGAGTATCCGCGAGAGATTACCAAGGCAAGTACCTTGATATACGAATTGTAACTCCGTGAAATCATTGTTGTCGAAGTGTATGAATTTATACGGATGTATAAATGTGTGTATATATATGTGTATGTATATATATATATATATATATATATCTAGTTTTATATATGTATATATATTTATATGTTAAATATATGTATGTATATACATATATTGATATAAGCGCCTATATTGGTGAATGACGAGTGATGAATACTAACACTAGATGACGTACTCGACTTGGATTGATGGGTAAACTATATTTATTCTTATAATATAGTAAGGTTATATATATATATATATATTCGGTTGAGTCGCAATATAGGGATATATGTGCGGTGTTGGTTGGTTATGCTTGAAGGCTTATTGTGATTGAGTTTGATTGATAACGTGCGTGTTATTGTTTATTTGTGTGGTTATGGATCATGGAGAAAATTGTGTAACTTGATGTACCGAGTTGATAATTGTGGTGACGTTTGTCCGTGTGCTTGATGTTTGAAACAATGTGGATACTTGTTGTGAGAAACGTCATATCCGGAACCTACGAGGACGGGGCGTGCACTCCGGCACGGTGTACGCTGCAATGTGCGGCTCCATATGGGTGGTGAACGCCGGTGTTACATAATGCGTGTGTCAAGGGGCGGCTCTTGCGGGAGTGATCCTGGCGCAGTTGACATGTTCAAGGAGCGGCCAACATAGTGGAGTGAACGCTTGCACACAGTGCAAGGGAGGCGCCCGGCAGCTTATTGGTTTCGGGTATTTGAGTGATAGCTAAGACTTGCTATCGAACGATGTTCGTATCTAAAATATTTCAAACTCGCTCTTAACGTTTGTCTTGATATAGACCACGATTCGTGTTTTTGAAAAGTTTGTTTCAACTTGTTTTTAAGGCGTTGGTATCGGGGTTAATTAACCAAGGAGGTTTGTGAAATCTCAGGGTTAATTAATCGGGGTCTTGAGCAGGATATGTCGAATGAGAGATTGTGCCTTTGATTGTATTGTGGTGCTATTCTCGTGTATTGGGTCGAGGGCCCCGTGAAACGTTGAGATGATTGATCTCGTGATGATGTTAATTGATTGGGTTGAGAACCCCGTGAGATGTTGTAATGATTTCATTTGTGTCGGTGTTCTATAAATTGGGTTGAGGATCTGAATAATGTAGACAAGTTTTTGTGCAATCATTTTTCCATATCTTGGGTCGAGAACCCGAGATCTCTTGAAATTATTTTCTAAAAGCATTCCCATTCGATTTTTGTTTAAAACCCCAAGACGACCCGAGTCATTAATAATGTTTTCAAACTATCTTATCAAAATACTTTTCCCTTATAAGAATAGATTTACAAAGTAAATCTTTTGACTCCTTGGGCTCGTTTAAAGTTTAATTGGTGTTATGTTCCATATAGAGAATATGACTATGTGATTATTTTTCACCTTGTGTATACGAATGCTATACTGTGTAGACTTTGGGAATGTATGGTTTGTGTTAAGACTTCACGATGGTTGAATTTTGTGTTTTTACTGTTCGTATATCTTGTATATTATGTACTTGCACTAGCAAAATTCCAGTTTGCTAACCCCCGAGTTTTCGGGGGGTGGGTGCCTGTTATGCGCTCAGGTTTTGGCAGCTCGGGAGCAGTCACGGGATTGGCTTGGAAGAAGATGGAAGACGACGATGCTAATCACACGAGAGTCAGAGTCTTTCCTTTTGTTTTCACTTTGGTCGGCATCCCCCTTTTTGGTCGAGTATTCACCCTTGCATGGGTGTAGTTTTCATTTATTAAATTCAGTTGTCATTTTTTTTCTATATTGCAGTTTATTCTTGTCATTGTGAGGTGAGTTCTTTAGTTCTGAATTGTTTAATGACCTTGTCGGTCCGCTTTGTAATTAGATTGACCCCGGTCGGTTAATCATTTAAGTAGTCTATTGGAGTGTAGCCTGGTAGATCCTTGTGAGAAGGGTCTACGGCGTGTGATATTCCCGGACGTATTCTGGGGATGTTACAAACTCTCTCCTCGCAAGCACCTAAAACATGAAAAACATGTTCCGCCCCCACGGGGTCAGTCATCCAGATAATGAACATCAAATACATGTATAACATGATATGCATCCAAAGGCAGAATGAAACGGTACAATGATGATAATAATACGAGATGCTCACAAACCAAGGTAAGAACCGAGCATGCATGAAATACTATGCCCACGACATACTATTAATACCTGTTCGACAGGTTAGAACATAAATGCCCAACGGTGAATCATAATCACAGAATACCACAATGAATTAAACGACATGAACCAAACCAGAACTGAATTTAATATGAATCATAATGCCCAAAGGCTCCAATGAAAATACCAAGACATTACAAAAGGCCTGAAATTCGTTCAGCGGAAGTTAACAAATATCACAAACACCTGAATTCAAAACAAGAAATTGTATCAATGAGGGCCGAAGCCACGGCACGAAGCCGTATCACAATAAGGGCCGAAGCCACGGCATGAAGCCGTATCACAATTAGGGCCGAAGCCACGGCACGAAGCCGTATCACAATAAGGGCCGAAGCCACGGCACGAAGCCGTATCACAATAAGGGCCGAAGCCACGGCACGAAGCCGTATCACAATTAATGATAGTGTGCTGCCTTGAGTCGGCCAAAACGATAACAATGATGCAGTGGATGATTCCATGAATGATTGGGGATTCGATTGCCTTAGAATGGCCAATCGATACGAATGATACGATGAATGATTGAATACCTCGATTGCCTTAGAATGGTCAATCGATAACAATGATATAGTGAATGATTTAGATTTTCCGGAGAGCGGCCAATCGATGACAACGATATGATGAATGATTGAACACCTCGATTTGCCTGAGAACGGCCAATCGATAACAACGATATGATGAATGATTGAACACTTCGATTTGCCTGAGAACGGCCAATCGATAACAATGATACGAAGCATGCCTTTAATCGGCCAATACAGTTTTAATGACAACCCCAACAGGAATAACAATGATCTCAACGATGTCTTAAATTGACATCAATATCAACAAAAATCGATACATCGACACCGCAAACTGGCTATCGACAATGACATTAATGACGAGTATCACAATGCCTTGAATCGGCCATTAACGAACAATAATAACATTTGGCATAATTGCCAAAAGGTGTCGTACCGAACGATCTCTTGATATCAATGAATTCATGAAGAGACTAAGTCTCGGAATGATACAACACATTCATACACATATATGATGATATTAATCTCATTGACTAGTACAAGTATAAAACTTGCCTCAAACCGAAGGCGAGAAGGTATTTCCACGATCAACGTCCTTAATGAAATTATCGGCCGCTCGAACAACCTTAGACAACACAAATACCAACAATTCTCTTAATACACAAATCAAGCATGATCACAACCAACTCAAAAGTCGATACAACAATACCCGAAACTCATTGGGGCATTTAAACAAACACGTCGTAAACAATCTCCAATCGTTTACAACCAAAACTCAATTACCTCCGAAACCAACTTCCAATGAATGATTCAAACCCACAAAACCTCATGAATATTATCAATAATCCAATAGGAATACTTAAATCAATATTTCAACAACATTTGGTCGAAAACCCCCAAAATTCCAAAGTCAACCCGTAAGGGTTCTTGAACAATTCCTCAATTATTCACAAATTCCGAAATTACACCAATGAATCCGTAGAAATACATGTATCCAAGATAGATAATCCATATCTAACATATTCCAACATAATATCGATTTAACACGAAGAGATCGAAAGCAAAACACCCAAGATCCGAAATTCTAGATCCAAGAATCATTACCTTGATTTGGAGTGATGAAACTGATTTAGATGATGATTAATCCAACTTAGGAGCTTGAATATGATGCTAGATGATTGCAGCTCGAAAAGACCTTTCCGAATCGCCCAAGCTCGTCCGAAATGGTTGAGAAATGAAGAAATGACGAAGGTTGGACTGAACTGCCTTATTTATACTGTCCCAGCCTAGCGCACGCTATGACTTGATATTTAGCGTGCACTAGCGGTTTACTGGGCAGTCCAGTGAGGTCTGAAATGCCTCGTTAGCATGCACTACGACTTGGTAGCGTGCGCTAACACCTTACCGATAGCGTGCGTTATCCCAAATTGTTAGTGTGCGCTACTGATGTCTTATACTCAAAAACTGAAGTCCCAGAAGCTACTGTCCTCTGCCTTGCACGCGTTAGCGTGCGCTACTAATGTGACTTAGCGTGCGTTATCAGCACAGTTAGCGTACGCTACTTACCACTCGTAGCGTGCGCTACGAATTTCCCAAATCAGCCCAGTACCTTTTGGACTGCCTGCCTCTCTTGCGCTAGCGTGCGTTAATACTGAATTATAGCGTGCGTTACCTGCACCTCATTAGCGCGCGCTAACTAGAATATGTAGCGTGCGCTACTTCTTAAACTGAAAACCAAAATATGATGATGATGACAATAATCTCGGCTCGGTCTCAAACAGTGATGATCCCAAAATACGCCGAACGATGGTTACAACTGAATGAACATGAGTGATGAATGGGTATTACTGAGTGAAAAAAATTATGAGTGACAGTTACTGAGTGATGATAAATGAATTCACAACCGGGTATTACATACTCCCCCCTTAAAAAGAGTTTCGTCCTCGAAACTAAGGGTAAACAACTCGGGATATGAACTATCCATCATGGTCTGAAAACAATAATGCCCAAATAGTCCTCGGGACCAAAATAATCGCACGCCCAAGTCCCCAAGACTTGACGTCTCGAATCACAGTGAACGATTTCCCAAATTATCACGAAATCTTGAGCACAACGCCGAAGGGATGAACTCCCAACAAATGACCCAAATCTCAAGATTCTCGAATATGATCATAATAAGATAGATCAACAATAAATGATCTACAGTCACGATACATTATTACGGATAGATTTACACAGTTATCCAAAAACAAGGTTACATCTCAAATGTACCCGACATCGATATCCTTCCATATCATCGATCTCCTCTATCTCAACGATTTAAGGTATATCCGAAGATCAACTCGCCGCTAAATATGATCTCAGAAGGTCACGAGAATGAAAGTGACTAAAATGAATGATGAATCATAAATGACTATAAATCCGACCAGGATTAAGAATGACTCACCAAGGTGAATTAATAACGTCATGAGTGATAGATCAAGTGAAATTATTGGAAGCGTTGTTCCTCGTGAATTGAATGATTAGTTTCATGATGACAAGTCCCAACATGATTGATGTATGATGAATGAATTATATGAATGAATGAACGACAACGAAATGAATGATTATACTATTAACGAACAAGAATTAACTTGTTCAAACCGGTGATGAATGTCCTTACCTCTGGCCCTCGAGGTCTGATAGGGTCCCTTGGATGATGCACGAGCTGGAGTAACAAAGTCTCTCGCGGCCTTTGAGCTCTCTTGAGATTTACTGGCGCTAGAACCCCTGCAGTATTTCTGCCGGTGTCCCTGCCTCCCACACAGAAAACAAACAATAGCTAGCACCGTACACCGGGTACTAACGTGACCTGCTGAATCACAGTTAAAGCAAACAACAGTCGAACTCGTCGCCTGAGAGGAATATGCTATCTCAGCACGAAGACGACTAGAAAACGACCCCTTGGACGTCGGAGCCCGATGTCCCTCTGAACGAGCCGGCATTCTAGTCCCCTCACCCGAAGAAACTGAATGATGCTTCTGAGTAAGCTCCTTGATCAAAAGCTCTGCTCCAAGAGCCTTCCCGATGAACTCACTAAGTGAATTACAATTGTGATTGAACAACTGCATCCTCAACTGCGGATTTAGCCTCTTGCTAAAATACTTAATTTTATCCGCCTCAGTACGGATAATTGTGAAGCAAATGAAGTAGTCCTGAAACTTCTCGGCAATGACAATAACACCCTCGTCCTCGTTGATTCGGGGTTCAAAACTTCGACAACTTGGCTTCACGAAGTGGAGCCGTAATACCTCTCTAACATGAGAGTCTTGAACTCACTCCAAATACAATCACGATCGATGGGTTTCTGTAAAGCCACCACGAATAAGCGCCCTTACTCAAGTAATAAGCCGCTACTGCCACTTTACTCTCTTCCGGACACTGAACCATGTCGAAGAGTTTATCAAAATGCTCGAGCCAATGAACAATATCAGCTGGTTCCGACGAACCCTCAAAAGTAGGCGGCATCTGACGAGAGATATCGCCAATAATCTGATTCACTCCTCCACTCTGTCTATGAAATGGCACGTGGCATCCCTGTTGCGGTGGACCACGAACCATCGAGGTCTGCATGGTCTCCACTATCCGCGTCATCTGAGTCATCTGGGCCATCATGCCCTGCATAAATATGAATGGGTCAACCCGAACACCTTCCGAGTGAGCTGCTTCTCGGGATACGACTCCCTGACGGTGAATGGTTATCCGACAGTGAATGAGTAGCCTCGCTATTTGATGAATTAATGATATCCCTCGCGTTCGTGTGGGCATGCACACGAGATCCCGGGTTCCGGCCCGCACCGCGGCCTCTTCCCCTGCGTCCTTTGACAGCTCTATCCATACTGAAGTAGGAAAGTCACATGATGATTATAGATTCCGCATGAATATCACATTATGATTACGTTACATAGTGACAATAATGAGCATACACGCTCTCACACAATGAATGCATTAATAATTTAATGAAATGATCGTCGACATTACGTCGGAGTATGATAAGATCGTATGAAACATCAAATGAGGTAACATGATTACCTGATGAAATTCCTGAAATGATTACCTTGAACAAGTTAACAAGGTTGAAAATTCGATCCTCAAGATCAACAACTGAACCATGAGATGGGCTGAATGATTAATGAATTAACTGAACAATGAGATTGACTGAGTGATGAATGAATTAACTGAACGATGAGATTGACTGAGTGATGAATGAATTACTGAGTAATGATATTGACTGAGTGATGAATGAATTAACTGAGTGATGAGATCAAAATTATGATTGAGGATTATTAACTGATAAATGAGTTGATCCTTAATGCTTACACAAGTCACACGTGCTCCAAAACAATTAGTCATGAATCAATCATAGCACTAATATTACATATAGGTTTCAGCAAAGCATGAACAATTAATGACATGATGAATGTATGAACACAAAGAGAATCGAGTCCTTACACAGGTCATACGAAGCTTCGAGGTCTTGCGATACTAGTCTTCACTGACGACGACTCGATGAATGAATGACTCGTGCAGTCGTACTAATATTACGACTCACAAAACCCGACTGTCCAGATTGTCATAACCTGACAGTCCCACTACTACCGCGTCGGTAGAGCCACATAACTCACCTATCAGGATATCTCACAACCCAAAATCTCTCTGATACCATTTCTGTAACACCCCCAAATCCTATTGGGTTATTACAGTGCCGTGGACCCCACGCCAGGAGATCCACCAGGCGAACATGACTAAAAATACATTAAATAACACAACAAGGGAAAATCATAGTCCCTACCATGACATCCGACACAATATTCCGATAAGGAATTTCAACGACAAAAGTGGCCTACATGGCCAAAAATGAAATACAACAACATCCACGAACATCTGTTCGGGTAATACAACACGACAACAACTGACAAGACTGGAGTACACTCCAACTGACTGACCGACAATGAACAACTCGGACTAGTATTGCTCGAATGCTTCGTCGCCATCATCATGCCCCTGTGTCTCAACTCTCTCCTCGCAAGCACCTAAAACATGAAAAACATGTTCCGCCACTGGGTCGATCATCCAGAGATAATGAACATCAAATACATGTATAACATGATATGCATCCAAAGGCAGAATGAAACGGTACAATGATGATAATAATACGAGATGCTCACAAACCAAGGTAAGAACCGAGCATTCGTGAAATACTATGCCCACGACATACTATTAATACATTCGAAGTTAGAACATAAATGCCCAACGGCGAATCATAATCACGTAATACCACAATGAATTAAACGACATGAACCAAACCAAATCGAATTTAATATGAATCATAATGCCCAAAGGCTCCAATGAAAATACCAAGACATTACAAAAGGCACGAAAGTCGTTCGGCGGAAGTTAACAAATATCACAAACACTGAATTCAAACAAAGTCAGTATCAATGAGGGCCGAAGCCACGGCACGAAGCCGTATCACAATAAGGGCCGAAGCCACGGCATGAAGCTGTATCACAATTAGGGCCGAAGCCACGGCACGAAGCCGTATCACAATAAGGGCCGAAGCCACGACACGAAGCCGTATCACAATTAATGATAGTGTGCTGCCTTGAGTCGGCCAACACGATAACAATGATGCAGCGGATGATTCCATGAATGATTGGGGATTCGATTGCCTTAGAATGGCCAATCGATACGAATGATACGATGAATGATTGAATACCTCGATTGCCTTAGAATGGTCAATCGATAACAATGATATAGTGAATGATTTCGATTTGCCGGAGAGCGGCCAATCGACGACAACGATATGATGAATGATTGAACACCTCGATTTGCCTGAGAACGGCCAATCGATAACAACGATATGATGAATGATTGAACACTTCGATTTGCCTGAGAACGGCCAATCGATAACAATGATACGAAGGATGCCTTTAATCGGCCAATACAGTTTTAATGACAACCCCAATAGGAATAACAATGATCTCAACGATGTCTTAAATTGACATCAATATCAACAAAAATCGGTACATCGACACCGCAAACCGGCTATCGTCAATGACATTAATGACGAGTATCACAATGCCTTGAATCGGCCATTAACGAACAATAATAACATTTGGCATAATTGCCGAAAGGTATCGTATCGAACGATCTCTTGATATCAATGAATTCATGAAGAGACTAAGTCTCGAAATGATACAACACATTCATACACATATATGATGACATTAATCTCATTGACTAGTACAAGTATAAAACTTGCCTCAAACCGAAGGCGAGAAGGTATTTCCACGATCAACGTCCTTAATGAAATTATCGGCCGCTCGAACAACCTTAGACAACACAAATACCAACAATTCTCTTAATACACAAATCAAGCATGATCACAACCAACTCAAAAGTCGATACAACAATACCCGAAACTCATTGGGGCATTTAAACAAACGCGTCGTAAACAATCTCCAATCGTTTACAACCAAAACTCAATTACCTCCGAAACCAACTTCCAATGAATGATTCAAACCCACAAAACCTCATGAATATTATCAATAATCCAATAGGAATACTTAAATCGATATTTCAACAACATTTGGTCGAAAACCCCCAAAATTCCAAAGTCAACCCGTAAGGGTTCTTGAACAATTCCTCAATTATTCACAAATTCCGAAATTACACCAATGAATCCGTAGAAATACATGTATCCAAGATAGATAATCCATATCTAACATATTCCAACATACTATCGATTTAACACGAAGAGATCGAAAGCAAAACACCCAAGATCCGAAATTCTAGATCCAAGAATTGTTACCTTGATTTGGAGTGATGAAACTGATTTAGATGATGATTAATCCAACTTAGGAGCTTGAAGATGATGCTAGATGATTGCAGCTCGAAAAGACCTTTCCGAATCGCCCAAGCTCGTCCGAAATGGTTGAGAAATGAAGAAATGATGAAGGTTGGACTGAACTGCCTTATTTATACTGTCCCAGCCTAGCGCACGCTATGACTTGATATTTAGCGTGCGCTAGCGGTTTACTGGGCAGTCCAGTGAGGTCTGAAATGCCTCGTTAGCGTGCACTACGACTTGGTAGCGTGCGCTAACACCTTACCGATAGCGTGCGTTATCCCAAATTGTTAGCGTGCGCTACTGATGTCTGATACTCAAAAACTGAAGTCCCAGAACCTACTGTCCTCTGCCTTGCACGCGTTAGCGTGCGCTACTAATGTGACTTAGTGTGCGTTGCCAGCACAGTTAGCGTACGCTACTTACCACTCGTAGTGTGCGCTACGCATTTCCCAAATCAGCCCAGTACCTTTTGGACTGCCTGCCTCTCTTGCGCTAGCGTGCGTTAATACTGAATTATAGCGTGCGTTACCTGCACCTCATTAGCGCGCGCTAACTAGAATATGTAGCGTGCGCTACTTCTTAAACTGAAAACCAAAATGTGATGATGATGACAATAATTTCGGCTCGGTCTCAAACAGTGATGATCCCAAAATACGCCGAACGATGGTTACAACTGAATGAACATGAGTTATGAATGGGTATTACTGAGTGAAAAAAATTATGAGTGACAGTTACTGAGTGATGATAAATGAATTCACAACCGGGTATTACATACTCCCCCCTTAAAAAGAGTTTCGTCCTCGAAACTAAGGGTAAACAACTCGGGATATGAACTATCCATCATGGTCTGAAAACAATAATGCCCAAATAGTCCTCGGGACCAAAATAATCGCACGCCCAAGTCCCCAAGACTTGACGTCTCGAATCACAGTGAACGATTTCCCAAATTATCACGAAATCTTGAGCACAACGCCGAAGGGATGAACTCCCAACAAATGACCCAAATCTCAAGATTCTCGAATATGATCATAATAAGATAGATCAACAATAAATGATCTACAGTCACGATACATTATTACGGATAGATTTACACAGTCATCCAAAAACAAGGTTACATCTCAAATGTACCCGACATCGATATCCTTCCATATCATCGATCTCCTCTATCTCAACGATTTAAGGTATATCCGAAGATCAACTCGCCGCTAAATATGATCTCAGAAGGTCACGAGAATGAAAGTGACTAAAATGAATGATGAATGATAAATGACTATAAATCCGACCAGGATTAAGAATGACTCACCAAGGTGAATTAATAACGTCATGAGTGATAGATCAAGTGAAATTATTGGAAGCGTTGTTCCTCGTGAATTGAATGATTAGTTTCATGATGACAAGTCCCAACATGATTGATGTATGATGAATGAATTATATGAATGAATGAACGACAATGAAATGAATGATTATACTATTAACGAACAAGAATTAACTTGTTCAAACCGGTGATGAATGTCCTTACCTCTGGCCCTCGAGGTCTGATAGGGTCCCTTGGATGATGCACGGGCTGGAGTAACGAAGTCTCTCGAGGCCTTTGAGCTCTCTTGAGATTTACTGGCGCTAGAACCCCTGCAGTATTTCTGCCGGTGTCCCTGCCTCCCACACAAAAAACAAACAATAGCTGGCACCGTACACCGGGTACTAACGTGACCTGCTGAATCACAGTTAAAGCAAACAACAGTCGAACTCGTCGCCTGAGAGGAATATGCTATCTCAGCACGAAGACGACTAGAAAACGACCCCTTGGACGTCGGAGCCCGATGTCCCTCTGAACGAGCCGGCATTCTAGTCCCCTCACCCGAAGAAACTGAATGATGCTTCTGAGTGAAAAAAATTATGAGTGACAGTTACTGAGTGATGATAAATGAATTCACTACCGGGTATTACAATATCTTGCTATTACTATATTTACTTATATCGAAACCTACTTCTTCCGAATATTTTTCCACATCTCATAATCTCATACGTCTGCAACATGTCTGAAATAGGGAAATAAAGTTGAGGCAATGCTCTACAGATCCGATGTCGAACTGCTGAAAAATTGTTTCACCGTTGATGAAACTTATCTTATATCAAATGCGCTGGTGCGGCCTGTCAAACGAGACTTCGAAAATCCTCTGGTCAATAACAACTACCAATGGATAATCAGTGCTAAAACAGCAATTCTGCCAACTGAAAAGAAAGCGTTTGTTTCTTCCGCGCTGGCTCCTGTTTTTACACGTTACGATGGTTTTCATAGTTTAATAGGGACAAGGACACTTATAAGTAAGTAACTATTCAGACATCTTACTGCACCTGTATTTTAGCCCCTGCCTTAAAATATTTATTTGCACCACAATAAATTAACAAAGTACGTAATTCATTTTTCTCGCCCAACTCACAGGTACTGTTGCTGTTATAATAAGCAGGCGCGAACCCAGATACGTTTCATCAAGAGGCAGAGAAAACACACTGCGTGAATATGTTGCAGTAGACGAAGCGTACGAACCAATCATCCTCCCCTTACTATATACCTAATATCAAATAAAAAAATATATATACTAATCTCCATGCCAAAAATGGTTTTAGTTGCAGGCCTTTCGTTATTACTTTTTGGAACGACGCTATTTCAGATGACGTGTACGCTCTCCTCGACTCCGTTCAGGATCAGCATGTTATAGCTGCACTCAATTTTAATGTTACTAAATACCACAGTAATATTCTTCCCCCTTCCTAAACAATATACAATATACTGGAATGTGTTTACATCACAAGTATATATAGATTGTCTCTCTCTCTCTCTCTCTCTCTACATATATATATATACATATATATGTTCTTCATTTACTTCAGAGTCATTGATGATTATTATTTTTTTAACAGTTTGTAAACTCTTGCTGCTTTTTTCACGCCTTTTATTTTACTGCCAGGAGTATCGGGGTACCATATTACAGGGTTTTTTCCCCGCATTTTATACCCTGTTCTATATGTTTCCCAAAATACACTCCTTTCTAAACACAACAAAACATGCTGCGTGCTGATTATTTCCTTCATTAAATTGTTATTCTGCAGATGTCTCGCTCAGCTCAACATCCTCCTCGCTCATTCTCCTTCAATTTAAAGACAAATGTTTTGAAGAACTTCAGAAATGGTAACCTCACATCTAGCCGAATAAAATTGGGAGAATATTTTTTTTCGAATTGAAGAACACTTGACGCAAAATACCGATATTATTCAGTTGTTTTCTCCACTTTCCTTCTGGACCACATGAGTAGTGTATTGATAAATGTGCATCTATATTGCTGTTAATATCGGATCCACATTAGTATTGTCTTGTTTAACATAATAGTTATACTGCGCCTGCCATCTCTTATAGAACACTCATGCCTTTTATATTTGTACAATTATTAATTTTATACTTCC
Organism: Orobanche coerulescens; assembly: GCA_033398695.1. NCBI lineage: Eukaryota > Viridiplantae > Streptophyta > Magnoliopsida > Lamiales > Orobanchaceae > Orobanche > Orobanche coerulescens. The sequence continues at coordinate 82,017,974 of CM065812.1, read as the reverse complement.
AGGTAGGCTCTAAATAGCGCACAGATCGCTGGCCTCCTGGGGCAGGACGGCCCACTCGAAGCAGCGCAGTCAAATTTAAATTTAAATACTCAGGATATAATGTCCGTATAGACCATACTTGCAACAGCTGAGGTAAACACACTCCAAATATTCAGTTATTAAATACTCTCAGACTATCTAAACATTTTCCCTTAAACAGCCCGGCCGGTTCGATACTGTTGTTCGAGCAAAGATAATGCGAACTAATCAAAAGTTCTTCTACCTATGCTGCGACCGCTGCCACTGCCTGACGTCTGCAGAATATGGCTCCCTCTTTGAATGCCGATCCTGCCACATCAACAAGATAGCAACTTGAAGGTATTCATATCACCACCGCTTTATTTTTTCCCAAATTGTACCGACATTTTATCCCCGCCTGATACAAAATTACATGTATCTACAGATACAGATTCTCTCTTCTGCTTTTCGATGAGACCGGCGAAATAGAGGTCACAGTGTTTGGCAATGAAGGTGAAAAACTTCTGAATATTTCAGCCGATGATTTCTGGCAAAAATATAACAACGTATGACCGAGTCCCTACTCTACCTACATTGCATTTATAACTACAAATACTACATGTAATAAATTAAACATGTCTAACATGCAGGATGCCTCTTCTATACTGTCCTTGCTGAACTCCAACCTTGAAAAGCTGGTGCTAAAAATAAAACTTCATTCTAAAATTTTTACAAAATAGGATGGCTCTGCTATATTATCATATACCGTTCAATCATTAGAATGTCAAAATACAGCATCAGTCCCTGCCTCAACAAATAAATCTCCTGCAACCCCTTCTTCCTCTCCATGTACATTTCCATGCACTCCCAATCTACTACACTAAATATCTTGCGTACCGGCTCTCTCTTTTCTTACCTCAATCTCTCAATTTTATTTTCCCTCTATCACAGGCATTACGTACTCCGCACCCGATGGAGTAAACGACCCACCTGAAAATCCAAATACAGGTTTGCATGCACTTCCAATCTAAGATACCAAATTTTTCGGATCACATTTCAGTCTTCCCTTAGATCAATCTATCAGCTGTCTCTTTTTCTCTTCTCACAGATAATACATACCATACACCGGATTACGGCAACGAGCGAGCTGAAAATCCAGATCCCTCCACCCAAACTCTAGCTTCTTCTAACAAATCCAACAATGACAGACACCGTACGTTTCACAGCGTCCCTCCCTGCATTATCACAATTTAGCTGATTTTCCTCGCTAACCAAATCATCATATATTTTGCATAATGCAGCACCTCCAGAGAGAAGTGGAGATACACCCAAATCATCCCGAGGCCGCGCATTGAGAGCCAAAAAGTCCGACTGAATAAATGCACACTCACACTTCTGTGCAAATAACAATGTTGTAAAATCTTTGTAAATTACTTTAGCAACAAACCTTTGCATGTGTTCTCCCCGTAATCATATGTAAATATGGACCGCCCGTTTGACCTTGTTCTGATGTACTCGACTTATTACACATTACATTAACTTTTGTTTACACTTTGGTCTATCGCAGCTTTGATTCGTTTCTTCAATACACCCTCAATTGTCATAATCTTTGTAAATTACTTTAGCCTTCCATTTACTGATGTTTGAGATCGCTGAACCTTCCATGTAATTTTACTTCCGTCAATTTACAACGGTGGCATATCTTGTAAATGCTAATCCAGTTTAAACAGTTCTAACTTGGTCATTTATATTGTTTGCTGCACTTATTTTCTGTATTATGAGGGTATACTTGCTTTATTTAAATAATATATATAATTGAATGATTTCTTCTACACTGTGAGTACTTATTTGCTGCTGTCGTGTTTGTGCTCTGAACTGCCTTCGGTATCACATACTCTCGAGTCGGGCGGTGCTTGGTTTGAGTTTTTATTATTGTTCCACTCGACTGTTTTTTTTGGTAGGTTCTTGGTCATTTATATTGTTTGCTGCACTTATTTTCTGTGTTATGAGGGTATACTTGCTTTATTTAAATAATATATATAATTTAATGATTTCTTCTACACTGTAAGTACTTATTTGCTGTTGTCGTTGCTATTTCATCCTCAACTGCCTTCAGTATCACGTACTCTTGAGTCGGGTACTTTTTCATACATATGCTGTTTTTAGGATTGCTTTTTTTGGGGTTTACTTTGGTTCAAATATTTTTCCTCCGTGTGTAGGTGTTTTTTGCCTTCGCTAAATTGCACATTTTGTTTCTTTATTCCAGGCTCTAGGAATCTGTTGCGGTCTGCTTTCCGAATAGGTACTCTTTATCTATATATGTTATTTTTGGGTTTTTTAGACTACCTTACTGTCTGCCATTTATTACTTTTCGTGATTACGATGAATGGTGTAACCTAATTGTTTTTCCTCAAGAAACTCCACCACTAAAAAGCCAGCGAATTACACAGACTCGAGCTTCTCAGATAGGTATTTTTTCTTAATGTCTAAATCTAGATTTAAAATATCTGCTTATAGACCTTAGCAATTTGACATGATGATATCAATGCAATTTCGTTCCATCTGATAAATATATAAGATGCATAAAGCAAAATAAATAGACCAAGACTTTGTTTAAGTTTATATACAACGACAAAAGGGAAAATACTTGCACCAATCGCGCAAAACAAGCAAATAATCCAATTCATATAAATATTAATCTTCCAAATTTAGCATATAACACAGGCATTAGGGTTCTCTTCAATGCTATGATGCACTTGATAGGATGTGTTCATAGGTGATCCTTCTTTCTTGGGCTCCTCTTTCTTCTCGGGCTCTTTTTTCCCTACATATGCTATTTTGAGGGTTGTTTTTTCTTGGTTTAGTTTGGTTCTAATATTTTTCCTCCGTGTGTAGGTGTTTGTTGCCTTAGCTAAATTGGACAATTTTTTTTATTCCACGCTCTTGGAATCTTCTGCGATCTTTCCAAATAGGTACTCTTTATCTATATATATTATTTTCGGCTTTCTTACTGGATGGGATCCTTTAGGCTACTTTACCGTCTTCCCTTTATTATGTTTCGTCCTTACAATGAATGGTATAACCAATTTTTTTCCTGAAGAAACAACACCACTAAAAAAGCAGCAAATTACACGGACTCGAGCTTCTCGGCATTCATCTGTCTCCACTGGATAGTTATTTTTTCTCAACATTCAGATTTTGAGCCTGTGCCATATATGTGCTGATGACATGTGCTGTGCCATATATGTGCTGATGTGTGTGCTTGTGTGATGCATGTGTGTCTCTATGTGTTCAAATTATCTTTATAGATGTTACCCTAATGTCCTGGCTGCTCAGACATGTGTTGTGCCATATATGTGCTGGTGTGTCTCTGTGTGCTCGTGTGTGTACGTATGTGTCTATGTGCTGGTATGTCTCTGATCATTTCCATTCCCTTTTCTTCAAGACAGCGGAATAGAGAAAAGATAGTGTCAGTTCAAATATTAAGGTTATATATCAACTTGTTTATGTCAATGCGTAGGACGCAAAATCTATGTTCAGTTTTACAAACCGCTGCTAAAATGTCAGAACAGATTAAAAACACTATTTGTTTTCAGGTTGTCCGTGTTGGTTTATCTCTATCAGAATTTTACAAACTTTACACTGTCGCGAGTCTATTATCCATGCTGGTTTATCTCTATCAGAATTTTACAAACTTTACACTGTCGTGAGTCTATGGTAAGTGTGTGCACAAATTGTGTTTAGTGCTGAGAGTGTCTGTATATGTGTTTAAATGTTAATCTGTGTGCGTTTATACAAGAGATTTTACTTATGCCTGCCATTGAGGTCTCGGAATTTTGCAGATGAATAGTTACTTTAAAAATTCCCACAGACTCACCTCGGGTTTCCTTGCTTTTGAAACTATTATGTTTATGCAGTTTCAGTGGATTGAACTTCTCTCTCTTTTTCTTTCTCATCTGTGATTCTAATTATGCTCCTTAGGACATTGTAATTTTTCCCCCCTCAAAAAACAGTATTCTTAGCTCTGTTTTCCAATCTTCTTTTGTTTGGAAAATTCTCAAAGTTGATATAAGGTGATATAGAGGTCATATTCTTTTCTACCTTTGTTAATTAGATGTTTGGTTTTGAGACCCGAAAAACCTTCTCTTGTGAGAAAGAGTTCCTTTGTGACATTCTTTATCCTTTTGTGAGTAAGAGTTTCTTTGTGTCGTTCTTGATGGGACCTATCACCAGGCGCTTACGACTCCTTAGAAGGGCTGCTCCGATAGGTATAACAACTTCGCATCCATGATTTTTTGGTTGCCCTAATTCCGAACAAAGTTGTATTGTGAAATCTGCATATAGCTGTTATAGCAAGCTTTCTGAGTGGTGGACTTGTCCGTGAGCGTATTGTTCCAGGTATGCTTAGTGCTGTACAAATTCAGGTACGAGGCCATCGGATCTTTGTAGGATAAAGTGCTTTTTTGGTTTCTGGTATTAATCTGCAGCTTGATTGAATGTATTCTATTACTTACTCAAGAGTTCCATTTTTTTTCGTCGGCTTGTTTCTTGGTTCATAGGTGACCCCTTTTTTTCCTTCATTTTGTTTTCCGTTTTTGTTCGCCACCCCGCATGAACGAATTGATCAACTGCACAGGTAACACATTTTTTCCTTCATTTTGTATTCCGTTTTGGTTCACCGCCCCGCATGAACGAATTGATCGACTGCTGGTGTTTTGTCATAAGGATCAGGGACTTCGTCCGATTTGCATTTTCTGCTGTATTTGGGAATATTTTATCTGCAATTCCTACATTTTCCTTTGCTTTCGGTGCGCGAATTAATCTCTGTTCTCCCCTCCCTGATTGCCATAGGCTTTTACTCTATTTTGCAAGAAAATTTCAATTTTGTTTCGAGTTATACATGTTCTGTGATCTAGGTGTCTTTTCCGAATCTTGGTTCCATATTTCTGATCTGGATTTGTCGTGTTTATTCCACAATATTTTAGCTCATTCTTGCCTCGATCAGTGCTTCTGCCTGAAATCTCATCAACTACAACTTTTAGTTTCTCTTAATCTGAACAAAGTTGTACTGCCAGAAAACCTTGGCAACTACGCTTCTTCAACAGCTTCACAGCTTTCATGGCTGATATCACCTTCGGGGTAGGATGGACTGGTCTGATAGGTGTAACAACACCACGTACCTCAAATCTTTTGTGTAATTCTCCGTGTTTTTGCAGGATTATACTTCATATTTCGGTGACTTTTGTACTCAACATATAAATTTCTCGATTTGCTGGGCCATTTAATGTTCTGCACATTTACTGGGGGCTCTTTTTGTGTTGGCTTGTTGGATTCATTTTTCAGTGCGACTCTTGTTTTCTTATTATTTAAAACTCAAACAAATTAAAACCTTAAAATCCAAAACAGCACTAATCTTGCACTGCCAGGACCGGGAGTGTCCCTCGGATCTTTGTCAAGAGCTTGAGGATCCCGGTTTTAATTTAAACGGGTTTTAATCTCAAAATTCAAATTGAGCGCCTGAATTTGAGTCTCACCAGCTGCATGCTCCCTTTCCTGATCTTTGGGCTTCTCAAGTTTATTTGTGTAGGATAGGCAGGCTAAACTTTGTTTTTGGTATTCATCTTCAACCTGAGTGAATGTCTTCTATTACTTACTCAAGAGTTCCATTTTTGTTAGTCAGATGGGAGCCGTTGAAGCACCATTTCAGAAAGTCCCTAACATTTGTACATTTCTATTCTTTTTTACAGTTCTACATGGGTTTATTTGTTGAAGGTTTCTGGGATTTTTTTTTCTGGATGAACTTTAAAGAGGGTTCTAGAGCTGCGAAAATTTCTTTGGTGAGCTCAACATTTCCATGTCTAAACAAGAGTTATAATTTTGCAGAATGCTCTTGCCCTTGTTTTTTTCGTGATACCCCCCGGTTTCGTATAATGTTTACAAAAAAATGGCTTCGTGTGATACATTTGTACCGAGTGTGGTGTTGCTTTATTGTGTGTGATGAATGCCTGCATATTTTTTGGTTTTAACAACAGACCAATATGTAATGTTGTGCCTATTAATTTTTTTACCCAAAAATCGGAGTTTTGCTCTGGTGGAATAAACATCACTTCTCGATTGATTGTTTCTTTCATAATGTTTGTATCTTGCTCTTGCCAACACAAATTTTTTTTTATCAACATAACTTTTTCTCTATGTATTGCAAAATTTACCCTCAACTTACAATTGAAACAACTTTCCCTTTTTTAGAACTTCTGTCAGTTTGAAATTTTAGTATTCACTGAGATTGAAACATTCGGATCAGATTTGTTTTGTGTTACATAATTGAAATTTTCAGGTGTCGCGCTTCAGAGCAGCTTCGCTCGGAAAAAAAGTCTTGGCTGAATCATAGTAAGGATGAGATTTACGCACTGCTTAAGGAATCTTCCGTGGATCCCAATGAAACTGCGCAGAAACTCCTACTACTAGGTAAAAACTCTCCTTTCCATTTTTGCCACTTCTCGTGTTTTACATATATATATATATACGTACTCACTATCTGATGTCGGTTTCCCTTTTGATACCTGCTGCTTTAAATAATTTATGGTTCTTTATTTTATCTACCCTTCTGTTTCTTATTTTGAATAATGGCCTGTTTTGCGTTTGTGGTATAATTTACAGGAAAACATTTTTCCTTATGTTTATATATACGGAGGTTGAAACAGACTGTTTAAGAAAGGCCTATGATATGGGACAAAAGAATGCCACATTTTTTCTTAGTTTCCGACTGGACATTACTTGTTGTTTATATCGATGTTTTCGAACTATGATATTTTTTATGAATGATATTGATTGTGAAAATTCGTTTTTGAGTTTGCAGGCAAATCTCTCCATTCTTTACTGCAGCTATTACTAACGCAGGGCGATGTTTTCAAAAAAACACAAACCAATTCCAGTATTGATCCTCAGATAGTCTGAGGCACTCCTCACAATAGAGTAGGTTAACGCATACTTAATATTTTCAAAATACATAATGTCATAGTCATTGAATTTTTTCATTATGCGGTCACGAGAGTCTTAGGTTGTTCGCTAAAGGTAGAGTATCCCACAAAGATCGGAATTTTATCTACCCATGTTGCGACCTGTCAGCCGCATAATATAGCTCTCTCTTTGAATACCACTCTTGTCATTAAACCAAGACCAGCATTCCAAGGTACAACAAAAACACAAATATATACAATAGACATCATCCACACAGCAGCCAGGACGAACCCACTCTATTATTAAATTCTAAAAAAAATATTCAACATCGAAATGGGCACCACCGTGCATCGCACGGTGGCCAGCCCTAGTGTATATATATATATATATGGGGAAATTACAACTGACTACCCTATTAGATGGCCTCTTTACACTTTAGTCCCTATTGTTTCATAAATTACAGCGAAGGACAAAAATCTGAATTAGTGTTGACTTCTATTAAAAAGACGAAAATGCCCCTCTATTTACATGAATAAAGCATTTCTTTTAAAATACATTTCATATTAAATAAATAGCTTATAAGTTATTAAAGTGTTTGGCTAATACATATCTTTTAAAAAATATTCTTTTTTCAGAAAATAATTTTTTTCCAGAAAATATATTTTTTTTTCGCAAAAATATTTTATTTTATTTTTTTTCCAGAAAATAATTTTATTTTTTCGAAAAAATAATATTTTTCAAGAAAATAATTTTATTTCGAAAAAATATTTTTTCCTCCAGAAAATATTTTTTTAATTTTTTCGAAAAAATATATTTTTTTTATTTTTTTCCGGAAAATAATTTTATTTTTTCGAAAAAATAATATTTTTTTCCGGAAAATAATTTAATTTAGAAAAAAATATTATTTTGCCAAAAAATACCTTTTTCTCCAGAAAATATTTTTTTAATTTTTTCGAAAAAATATTTTTTTTATTTTTTTTCCAGAAAATAGTTTTATTTTTTCGAAAAAGTAATATTTTTTCTAGAAAATAATTTTATTTCGAAAAAATATTATTTTGCCCAAAAAAATTTTTTCTCCAGAAAATATTTTTTAATTTTTCGAAAAAAACAAAAATTCCATAAAATAATATTTTTTCGAAAAGATAATTTTTTTCCCAGAAAATATTTTTTTTTTATTTTTCAAAAAATAATATTTTTTTCCAGAAAATACTTTCTTTTTTGGAAAAAATATTTTTTTCTAGAAAGCTTGAAAATTTATTACACTGAAGTCCAAAAGTGTTATATATATTACAATGAGGTCCAGCATGTGCCACCCACGTGAGGCAAAAAATAAATGGGTAAACAAGAAAAGGAAATATAAAAGGGCAAATTCGGAATATCAGTACTCTCTCTCCAGTGACATCATCTGAAAATTTGACTTTTGTCCTTCGTTGTAAATATAGTTTCTGGACAATGCAAAGTTTGTCCTTCATTGTAATATCTGAAACAATAGGGACCAAACTGTAATTAGACCATCTAAAAAGGTAGTCAGATGTAAATCGCCTATATATATATATATATAAACTAGTCCGTGTATTTGAGAGCAAAACATTCCACTCCTTATTGGATAAGAGGATCGGCACTGGAAAGGTTATGGCTGAAATACTTAATCGTTAAGTTTATGTGAAGACTTGTATGACGTGTTCTTTGACTTGGAGAGTGCTGTCGAACACTAATGGTTAGTGGGAGCACACGTTATAGGTATGCTGATTGGATTAGTATACTCGAACTAACTCACCCTCGATTCGTCACACGAATTTCACTCCGGGACAGTCAATGACGGAATCGAAAGGTTGTGATAGGTATTCGTGAACCTTCGACTTGAGGATTTAGTAGGGATGTGAATGTGACGTTAAGATTTTTATTAGAGTAGTTCGACCCAAAAAACCAGAAGGTGGGTGTATACCTCGACATGCGTCTTAACGGGCAAGTAGCAGCTTCTACTGCCATATTTATAATATTATATTAATTTTTGGTTCACAAGTGGCATTCAAATACACGTGGCAATCACTTGATAAATCGACCTCCACAGTGGCCAATTAAAACCAACCGTCAAATTTTTAAAATCTAAACCTGGACCACCGATTCAAATTTGAAATTTAAAAAGAATCTCAAAAGGCGAACCACCGATTCAAAATAAATAATAATTTAATCCATACGTCTTTTCATCTTCTTTAAAAGGACGGAAACCCTTCACTTTACCTTTAGGCTTACTAGTCTTTCAAAACCCTAGATTTACAGAGCAAAAATTCTTTGAACTCCAAATACACTAAAAATCCTTTGTTTGCAGAAATGGAATCCTATTTCGAAGGCGTTAACATGAAGGCAGTCAAGGACCAGATTATCTTCTCTCTGGTCGTTGATTTCGAAGGTTTATTGGAAGCAAATCTGGAAAATTACGACGTGCTTGACCTAATCTGTTCGATGAAGCTAAATGGGATCTACCCATTTCTGGATATCAGCCCTCAACATTTGTACAAGGAGGATGTTATCGCATTCTACCGCGAAGCCCATTTGATTCAGGCAGGAATTAGGAGCACTGTTGGCGGAGTGCAAGTCGACATATCGCCGAAGTAGATTCGTACAGTTTTCGGTATGAAACACCGTGGCTTAGCTGTCGAAGCCCTCAAGCAGAAAGCAGCCGACACCTGGATGAAGATCAAGGCGGACAATCAGCCGGAGAAGCTGAAGCTCACCGCCAAGAGGAGCGAGATTAAAAAGGTCTATCGATATGCGTTGGATATTACCAACAAAATCATTATGGGTATGGCCGGTAGTTACGACCAACTGTCGTCGGCGAAGTTCATGGTGCTGGGAGCACTGATTCAAGACGAGGTAATTGATTGGGCTGACTATATCTTTAGGCAATTTTTTCGGGAAATCAACAAAGCCGAATGGATTGCTGATGAGAAGAGATTCAGATCCAAGCTGGCATTTGGAACGCAGCTGAGTTGGATCCTTGAGAAGATAGGTGTGGCGAAGGGAAGTACCGACCCCTTCCACACCAACAAGAGACTTGGTCATCTAGACCAAGAGACTCTGAGGAAGTTAGCACTACACCATATATGGCTTTCAACAACAGTTTTTTTGATGTTACAAGCAAAAGTGTAGCCTTAGATGCCTTAAAATTGGTCAAATTTGATTTAAGGCTACACATTTTTATAACGTTATTGTTGATAAAAATTAGTGTTACCATAGACTAAATGGAATATCTACGCCAACACAAAATTTGGTGTTGCCGTTGCTATTTTAAAATAGTGTAACTAAACACTAAAAAAAATAAGAGGGCTTGCTAAAATATTTTAGGCGGTCCAAATAAATTATTTTCAATTTTAGCGGGTCAATACACTCACAGTAGTCAATACTCACTCAACACAGTTTCTCTAAAAACGCAAACTCACTCATCACACATTCTCTCTAAAACACAATTTCCACTAGGGGTGTTAAAAAATATCTGATACGCGATATTCGATCCGAAAATTCAAAAATACGATCCGAAATTAACCGATGAAATTATCTTTCGGTTACTAGCGACGACTTCAAATTGTGTTACTCGATTGTCTAATCCGTGTTATCCGATTGTCAACCTTCCGCAATATTATATATTTTTTGAAGTTGACTCGAGATTATATTACTCGAAAATACAATATATGACTCGAATGTATTCGAGTAAAGATTAATTATAATAATTTAAGTATCAAAAAAATTGATTTAAACTTGAGACAAAAAAATAGTATTATATCTAAAAGACCAAAATAAATTTCTCCCTAAGTAAAAATGAAAGGAATTTTAACTTTTGCCCACTTTGATTAAAATCCTCACGTGACTTTGAAATAAAACATTTTTTTCCCTCACCCTCCCTCATCATACACCACACCCTCCTCACTTTCTCTCTCTCTCCCCCTCCATCTCCTTCTTCATTAAGCTTCCTCCATTAAAGCTTCAAGGTCCAAGCTCCAAAGACTTCACATCGGACCATCAAATCGACGATCCAAAACCACAAAAACGTAAGAATCGATTCCCTCTCCCTTCCTATAGTTTTAAATTCGAAACCTAAGCATGTTAAGTTTTAGGGTGTTGTTGGATGAAGCTAGATATGATATATGTTGTAGATAGAATCATGTATATGCATAATAATGGAAGAAACGTAAAATTGATCGGTAAAAATGCTAGACCTACGGCTGACCGAAAATATGGAGGCATGTTTGAGTATGTTCTCCTCATCCACTTCAACTTTCCTCGGCCACAAAAATCTCAAGAACATCAAGTTCCGATTTTTTATTTTTTTTAACATCAGCTCTTTTTTCGTCTACATTTAATGATTGAATTCCTAACCTCCTGCAGCTGAATGATTTTGTTTCGCTCTTTCTACTAGCTTTTCTTCTACTAATCCTACCTCTCTATTCACGTGACGAACATGCCCGGGCCTTGAGAACGTCAGGCTTGTGAACCAGAGATAGAACTTGCGGCTCTCCCATTTGAGTTATCTTAGCCCGCAATAATATTGGAAAAATGGCTCGAGAAAAGCTTTCTCAGCCCCCTTGTGGGAGGGGTTTGAATCTTCAATGAATGTGCTTGCTCTTCTGTCTCTTAGATGGATTCCAGCTTTAAGATCAAAGAAACTAGCGGACTTATCACTAAATAGATCAAAATAGGTGCAAATTCGGACTTCAAGTGAAAGGGCTTTCAGCTGCTTTCCCTAAGGAACAGAGATCTCGAACCTCGCGTATGCAACATAGGTCTCATCAGGTCTAATAGCAACTCTAAATTCAATCCAGATTAAACTCTTTCAATTAGCAGCGGGGTCTTACCGTCTAGCCGTTGGTACTCCGCATCTTCACTATTATCCATTCATTCGGATTTCGAACAAGCCTGCTCTCCATCATTTCTACGGAACGGAAGGGGAATGGAGGAGATAAAAGACCAGAATCCTACTGAAGCTGCTAACAGAGACTGCGTGAACTGTCTCTTCCTTGGCATTGGAGAGTGCTATTTCAGGAGTTCAAGGTTAGAAGCGGGGGAGTTTTGTTGGTCTTCCTTATTGTAGCTATGAGTTCTTGTAGCTATTGTAGTTCCTGTTGTTATTCTAGGGCCGAATCTGTTGTGGGTTCGTGTCTTGGAGGTCATTCTAATCTTCCCATGGTTCTAACCGTTTTTTTTTGCAGGCCTTCCAATGTAACGATTATAGGGAAAATCGGTGGAGTTGTGAAATGGGTCGCCTCACCGTCAGTTGAGAAGACTGGTGACTGATTTTGCTTCAATATTGAGTATTTTAATTTTCTTGTTAGTGCAGTCTGCTGACTATAGTGTGAACTTCATGTAATGTGATTCCACTTTCACTACGGACTCTTCTTTGGTTCTTATTGCACGCCCGATCTCTAATTAGTTCTTATGTGTAATATTATGAAGTTAATTCCAAGGGTCTTGCATTTCTATCGTTGTTTTTGTTTTGATATATAAATTGCTCAGAACATGCCACTGAACGAGTTCTCATTGATCGATTGATGCTACTTATGATTCAGCTTACAAGACGACGGTGTCGCGCAATGAAAACATGGCTAAACTTCAAGCTGGCTATTCTCTTTCCTGAGGTCTGTTTTAGGAGTTCATGTTTCTATCTTGTATTTGCTAACTTACTGTGGCGTAATGTAATGTGTCTCATAGTTAATCAAATCCACTTTGCCTATGTTTCATTTTTAAAGTAACAATAAGAGGGATCTTTGCAATGTGCTACTGCAGGATTGCAGGTTGAAAAAGATCAGCTCCATTGTATACTGTAGGAGTTTAATTCCGCCCTTGTTCTATCTTTTCACGTCTTTTAATCTTTATAATTGGAATTTAATTTTGCTTCCTTTGTTTGAATGTGCAAGCTGATATTTTTTTTCAATATATACTTCAACAGGTTTCCTGATACTCGTGTGACTTCTGATATCTCGGGTGGTTCCATCCCAATTTCGGCACATGAGTATAGGCTGGTAAGTAATTCTGTATAACATCGATATGTTTGTTTTTCAACTCTTATGACAGTTACAAAGACGACTTTGAAACAAACACGGATAATCCAAGCAGGCATCGCATTTACGCAAAAAGTATGGCAAAAAATCATGCATCTAACAAACATGTGAGGTCCAGAAGCATAAGAAGGCCCGTAAGCAAAATCATGCAACTATTTCTAGTTTTTCTTTAACAAATTAGCGACAAGATTGTTGTTGCAAATTTTTTTAAAATCCATAACGGATTTGCAACGTCAAAATGCGTAGCTAACTTTCCAACACTCGATCTTGTTGCTAAGTTTGTTATAATTCCATACCGTTGTAACAAGAAAGTGGTTGCTAAAATTTTTTGATAAAATTGCGACGAATTTGCCAACAGACAATTTTGTTGTAGAAAGTGAGAGTGCTTTGTTTGTTTTCTACATCATCACCAACAAAACACCAACATTTCACCAACAAAAAAGTGTTGTCGTTATATATTCCAACAAAAATCTGTTTCGTTGCAGTTGTTTAGCCACACCACTTTCAGTAACAAATTTTCCACGACAAAATCTGTTGGTGATAGTCATCTCCATCAAAATATCAACAAATTTCACCGTCACTGAAGCCCTTTTTTCTTGTAGTGTGTGTGAGCTTGCCAGAACTAATTAATGAGTATGCCAGACTGATGAGCTCTCAGACGGTTAGTGTGGATCTCCGGTTACTGCAGTTTCCGCTCTACTTTGTTATGGTTTTTATCTTTTGTGCTCAATTGTTTTTCCCCTCAAAAATCCCTTTTTTAGTTATGGTTGTTACTGTTAATGGAATAATTATGAGTCTTTTTTCTCTCTGACTTGTTTATTCTAATTACTCTTTTACATTTTGCTCAGTTCAAAATTCTTAGTTGGAAAAGATGTATTTAGATACTTTTTGATTCTCTACTCTTGCAATTTTGTAGCCCCTCTCCAGTCTTTACGAGTTACATTTATTTTCTGAAAATGAATTTGTGTTTATAATGATTGGGTAATAACAGAATGAGGATTCACAAAGATTTGATCGTTTCTTTGAATTTTTTATTCTTCAGTATTCGTTTAATAAACTGTATAATATAGAACTACGTTTTGGTTGTTGAAAAATTATTGTGGCAAGTTAAATGTGAACCTTCATATGTGAGGTCTTCTGCCATTACTGGAAGTGTATACTATGTTCTTTTTTTTCTTTTTTTTTCTTGAAGATTAGGTAAAATTTAAAGCAGGTAGCTTAACTGATTACTGGAAGTGCAAACCAGATAGATTTTTGCTTCTTATTTTCTGCTCCTGTTGTTTAGGTTACGATTATGCATGTTTTTTTTCTTTTTTTTTTCTTGAAGATTGGGTAAAATTAGCTGCTGTATATTATAACTACTTATGAAATAGGAATTAAGATAATTTTCCATTATTGTTATTGTTTGTATTTTATGTTTCAGTTAATTATTTGAGGGAAATACTTGATACTTTTATTTACAGGCTGATGTTAAGAAAGCTCTTGAAACGGAAGGTGTTGAGGCTGCTAATAAATTGATTCATGATGGCAAAGAACACCGACCATCTTATCTAATTGGGAGACTTATTCAGAAAAAGGAACCAAAATCGAAGTCTTCAGCATCACCATCCGTTCAAGTTGCTGATCAGTACGTGGCGGACCTAACTGCTAAGATCAGGGCCCAACTTCAACAAGAGATGGATGAAAAACTTGACCAAAAAGTTCGAGAAACGATGAAAATGTTGGCCGAGAAGAATTCTGATTTGAACTTAAAGATTGACTACTCTCAGAAATCAGTCGAGGAGTCCTATGGTGGTGACAATGTCACTCCTTGACTGATCTCATCAGAAATCAGTAGTTTTGTTATATTTGTGGATTGCGATCGTAACCTGTTCTTAGCTATTATGGATTGAATATTAGCAGTCATGTATTTTGGATGTTGTTATGGTTGACATTGTTTTAATGGTATTGACTGTTTTATGGTAATATTTATTTTCCAATATAATATTTTGCTTTTTAGCATGACAAATGTTGGTAAAAACCTGCAAAAATGTAGCCATACATAATAATTTATAATTCTTTCTGTTGGCAAAATATAAAAATTATGTTGGCAAAGATTAAAATTGTGTTGGCAAAAGTTAGAACTGTTCATATATAAGTGTAGCCATAGTGTTAAAATTGTTGGTAAAGATGTCAAAGTGTTTCACAATTTAATGTTACAGTAGACCTCATGAGTGTTGGCATAGGTCTACGGCTACATAAATCTTTGTGTCACTAAATATATAAAAGTGTGGCCTTAAGTCTACAGCAACACAAAATCTAGTGTAGCCACAGACAATAAACGTGTTGGCATAGGGGTCTATTGCTACACTTTTTTAACATGTTACCAAAAAAAAAAAAGTGTTACCTTAGACCCCTATGGTTGCGGCCGTTTTTGTAACACTTTCGAATTTGGTCAAAGTGTAGCCATAGCTTGTTTTTATACCTTCAGCAACACTTTTTGGACTTTTAAACACAGTTTTTAAGGTGTTGCTGAAACCCATATATGGTGTAGTGTAGGAAACAACAGAAGAGCAGCTCAGATGTTAAAGGAGCTGTCTGACTCAAGGACCTACCCCAGATATTATTCATCAAGCGAGTCGGACCGACCTGCAGACATCAACCCAACTGCAGTCGAGTCAGACTCCGAGTCAGACAACACACCGATAGCTGTCCGATTCAGAAGAAGGGGACCAGCCCCTGGAGAGCCATCCATCATGCAGTCATCTCCAGAACCCTCTCCCAAGAGGCCCAGCATCGCAGCTTTAGTCGGGAAGAGCAATGATCATCATGCGCCTCCTGCGGCAGTGTCGCCTACTCACTGAAGACCAGATCGCTCCAGCACTGAAACTCGATCGTGGCTGTCCTCACTCCAGCATACATTCCAGAGGAGGAAGAAGCAGGTTTAATCATCTCAATTCCTGAAGCAAACTATACCTTTAACCTGCTGGACAACAATGTTTTCAACCTGTCCATTGAATAATTACAGCTTGTTAAACCACAAGCACAAAAACACTCTTTTGTTAACATTTTTGAAGAGTGGAAATTTTTCAAATCTCTGTCATTCACGAAACTTCAAACTTATATTGCAACCAGTGGTTGGGAATATCCCCAAGCCACAGAGGATGTACTGATACATTTTTGTAAAGTATCAGACATAGTTTTGATCCTCCAGGAGAATTGGTTCATGTCTCATTTCAAAACCAACATGGACCAATTCATCATTTCTATAATGTATAGTATTTTTGATGGTTCATTTGAAAAAGAAGATGAGGAGGAAGAAGAAAAAGAAATTAGAATTGAAGAAGTAAATGGAGAATAAGATGAGGAAGTCATTGTCATAGATGACGAAGAAGAGGAGCAGAAAGAGAAAAGAGAAGGAGAAAACATTTTAGTTGAAAAACAATATGAGGAAGTTGAGAAAACAGAGGAGTTAATTGATGAAGAAGAAGAAGAAGAAGGGGAAGAGGTAGAACAAGAGGATGATGAAGGAGAGAAGGATGGTGATGAAGGTGAAAAAGATGATGAGAATGAAGGAGAAGATAAAAAAGATGGGAAAAAGGATGATGATAATAATGATGATGATGAGAATGATGATAAGGATGAAGGAGGAGATCAAGGAGCTGAGAAAGAAAAGGAAAAAGAAGAAGTGGAGAAGGAAAAGGAGCCGGAGAAAGAGCCAGAAGTAGAGGCTGCAGACAAGGCTGGGGCGCCTGCCTGGTATACCAGTCTGGACGCGGAGTTGGCTGAGGACTCCAGATCAGGGACACCAGAAAAGACCCCATCTGGAGTACCAACTGCAGATAGGAGCTTGCAGTCTAGTGGTTCATTTGCAGAAGGCTCAGGCGAGCACTCTCCACCATCGCAGATCTCACCTGCGGTGACTGAGCTGATAAGACGAATAGTGAAGGATACCATCGGAGAGCTGCTTGTATCTCAGGTTACTCCTGACCTCCAATCCATCAATGCCAATATTGATACTTTGCTGCAACGATAAGTCCCTCAACCTCCTCCCCCTACAAACAACAGAATGTCATTGGGCATGTCTGACTGGATGCACAGGATGGAGCAGCAGCTGACCAATTTGGTTGATGCTGGCAAAAAGGAGGAAGATAGGATACAGGGGGAAGGTAGCATTCAAGGAGAGATAAGGGAGGAGCTTATAACGAAGAAGAGGCAGGATGTCCAGATGATCACTGCTGGGACATCCTCAGCTAAAAGGAAGGGAGGAGCAGAACCAGAAGAACAGGCTGATCAGCCTGCAGGAAAGAAGAGGAGGACTAGAGGAGGATTTGAGCCTACTCTATAGTGGGAAGGCAAGGAGTTGTGGTTTGTTGAAGATTTTGTACCTTACGAAGCTCTACCCATGGGGGGATCTACAAGGAAAAAATTCATCAGAGACTACTACATCTGGGAGATACTCTAGGATGATAATTGCTCCCCACAGCACCCACAACTCTGGGCTATTCTTGTAAAACATGCTGAGACTCACAATGCATATCCCATGATCCCTCCGTTCAGTGCCAAAGATCCTCCTACTTTGGAGAAAGGTAATGCTTTGGATGAACTTGCGCTCCAGAGGAAAATCAAGAAGCTGTGTCTTGAGAATAAGTTTTCATCCCAAGAAGAGCAAGACTTTGCAGCTCTTGTTGTAAAGAGGAAGTATGGTCTTGCACCTGTCAAGACAAGACCAATCGGAGCTAAACCTTTCAGGCCTGCCAAATAGCCTATTCGAAGAGGCAGAGGCAGATGACTTTCACTCATTTTGTACTTGTAATGATTTTATTTATTTATGTACTTGTAAAATTCTCTTGTAAATTTCAAACATAATCAAGTCAGAAAATTTTATAACAGTCTTTTGAATGAAAATTTCCAGTTGTCTCAAAAATTAGACTGATTTTAGTTTGTGTCTTGCACTCAAGTGCAGACATGCTTATTTGAATATTTTCCTTAAAGTTTTGCCATCATCAATTAATACTTGTTAGATCTTGATGATGTCCTTAATACAAATTCAAATGTTTATTACTTGGCAAAAATGTAAGGAAGAACCAAATGAGTATCTTCCATAGGCCAAATAATGTTAAGTGTAAATCTTGGCAAAATATAAAGAAGAACCAAATGAGTATCTTCTATAGGCAAAAAATAAGTTAGGCTAAAAATCGGCTAAGTACTAAAGATCAGCTGAGTTCATCAGAGAGGTACAGCCGAGTCAAGTCAGAGTAGTTCTGGTCAACAAAAATCATCAGGGATGTTTGACCAGCATGATCAAAATACCTCGGACAAGTCGGTGATCAAAGTAGTTCCAAACAGTGAACATCAGAGAGGTCCAGACTGCAGAGAAGTTAACTCACATTAGCCTACTTGAGAGCAGCCAAGTATTCTAAGTCCACGTCAGCATGTATTGAAAAGTAAAATATTACGGAAAGCCACATGCAACGTGAAGAGACAAATTGGAGAGATTCCCGCAAAAGATATGAATTAAATAATTCATCCAGACCCACCTAGAAGACTTTAATCGTATTATATTCAAAAGATTCGGCGCATCACATGCAGAGTCTTCACAACAGTCGGAAGATAGGTTAAAATATGGGAATCCAGCCTTGCAACGTTCAGAAAAGAATAAACAAAGAAGTCTCCCTCCAACGGACTGATTTGTTACAGATTTGCAACGGCTATGAAGAAATGCTCATGAATCAACACCTATATATATCCAAAGATTTGAAGTTGAGCAACTACCGGTGCGAACATACTTTCAAGCGATCAAAGCATTCAAGCAATCTAAAAGCGAAATACAGCATCGTGAAAAGAGCGGTTCTAAAAAGTTCATACTTGAAGAAGCTCTTAGTTGGAGAAGACAAAAACTCGTGTCTTAAATCCGGAGTTCGGGGTACTTCACTGGTTGAAGTTAGAGACTGTAAAGGCATCCAAGGATTGAGGATCAAGAGGTGCAAGGCAGTCAAGTGTGTTACAACGGCACAGATTTCCACTGGTTGGAAGTTGTTGCAGTTTGGTTGAATCACTGTAATATTTATCACTGGTTGAAAATTATAGTGAATTCATCTCCAACTGGTTTGGAGAAAAGTGGATTAGTAGAGGATTACCCCACCTTTGAGACCACTATAATTGCCTGCATACTTTACTGTTTTATAGCATCATACTTTAACTTCTGCATTCATTGTTAAGTGTTTCATTAGTTGTTCTGTATTCGTCATCAGCTGACTTCCGCACGTATTAAGAACAAACGACTTCAAGTCATTTGTCTATCTATCAGCTGAAGAAACTTACTCTTTGAGAAAAAGAGTTTAAGAGTTTCAATAAGTCTATTCACCCCCCTCTAGACTTATTCCTAGACGACTTGTGACCTACAGAGAGAAGGGAAAATTGTTTTCCAAAGTCTTCATCTTCTTCACTTTCATCTTAAGAGTTTTTTCTTGGATAAAAATAGAGAGATTAATTGAGAGATTAAGAATAAACACTTAGAGAGTGTTGTAGTCTTAATTTAGAAAGCTTCTACAACCTTGCTCTAGCCGTATCCTTGGACGATAGCAAGGCGTTGTCATTCCGATCGTTTATCCGGCGCATGGCAAATAGAGACGCGGTGCTTTCGGCATTGGATCATTCAAGAACTTGAAGACTCAGATTCGTGGGAAGAGCATCTAAAGCTTGGGGAATCCTCTTCAAGGAGTATACCATTTAATCAATGGACTACGAGGGTATGATTTCTAATCTTTCTTGTTTTCATTTTATATTCGTATACACGTAGCTTGATCGATCCTCATATGGATTTGGACCGAATTAATTTTCATTTTACCGCTTCCACTGTGCCTTCGTTTTAGGTACCGAATCCCAACATACCCCACTATCAAAGATTCTACAGATCTTTGGCAATCACTGGAAGAAAGATATGATCATCAGAAAACAGTTATTCTCCCAAATGCTCGTTATGACTAGACTAAACTCCGTTTACGGGATTTTAAATCCGTCAGCGAATATAATTCGACAATGTTCCGAATCAGTTAAAAATTAAAATTATGTGGTGAAAATATCACTGATGGTGATATGCTAGAAAGAACATTCACCACATTTCATTCCTCAAATATAATCCTTCAACAGCAATATCGTGAGAGAGGATTACAAAATATTCTGAACTGATTTCGTGTCTTCTTTTGGCCAAACAAAATAACGAGTTGTTGATGAGAAATCATGAATCTCGTCCCACTGGATCTGCTCTATTTCCTGAAGTGAATGCAACATCATCTGGTCCCAACTACGATCGCGGCTGTAATATCCGTACCTTTTCTATTTTTGGTAGTTTCTATTTTGGTGTATTTTCCGTTGTTAGCGACTCGCTTGTAACCATTTCAACATTTTGAGAATATTTAATTCTGCGTATTTTGGCATCCGAGCATGTTTCGAGGTTGTTGTACTCGATTTTGTGCTTAGTCATGGTATTTTCCACTTTTTGACTCGTTTTGTGCGATTGTGGTGCGAAACTGTCGTTTCGGGTTTTGTGTGAGTTAGCTTAATGGTGTTAGACATTTTGTGAGTTTCGACACGATTGTTCGTTTCTGTATCATGGTTTTTGGTCATTTCGGGCCATTTTGTAATTTCCTAAAAATTTAGGGAATTTGCTTCCGCGGTCGTATTCTGAACATTCGGGTAGTCGGGATCGTGTTTTCCTCCTAGCGCTTAAATTCGTCGTCTCGAACCTTTCGCAAGCCTGTTTTAGTTTCGTGTATTCATCGTCTCATGATTCCGTCGCACTCTCTCTTGACGAACTGCTCTTAGCAGCTGTGCTGAGTGCCTTACGTACGTTAGGTCCAGGCCTTTACGAACGTCAAGGACTTATTCCTAACGTACGTAACAACCTTCGTGTTTTAGGGAAGTGAGTTCTGCAGATTCATTACATATGTAAACCTTAGAGGCTTTATGTACGTTATGAAGCTTACGTACGTTAACCCCTATGGATTACGTACGTAAGCCAGCCTGGGTTTAAATACCCAGGAGTGGACCGAATTCGCCCATTTCTTACTTTCTTCTTCTCCTACGCGACTTGGGCAATTTTTAGGCGATTTTCGGGCCATCATCTTCCTTGGAGTTTGAGTATAGATTAACAACACCAATCCGTCTCTTTCGCCTTTGAATCGAGGTAATCTTCTAGAAACCTAGATTTTCGGGATTTGGGGGTTTTCTACGTAAATTCTCCGATTTAGTCATAGTTATTATGTAATTGTGTTGAGTATAGATTATCTACTTCCGATTATGTTTTCCTACGAGATTATTGTGGTATTCTTAGAATTGTTGAGAATCGAGAGGGTTTTGGTTGCGATCCACCCTCGTTGAATATGATGTTGGATTATTTGTATCGTATGAGGGGTTTTCGGGCATATATCCATTTAGTTTCCAATCGAACTATTATTGACAGTCGTTTTACGAATCGTATAGGTTCGAGATTTCCAAATTCTTCCAACGGTGGTCGTTTGCCATATCTTTTCAGTCCGCCATGTCTCAAAGGCAAGTAACTCTTACGAACTTACTATCTTAAATGTGCAAAGTAGTATATTTGAGTGTTAGAATGTGTTCACTCCGGGAGGGTCCGACGGGGCCTCAGAGGAATCCACGCATGGTTGGGTTCATGAACTTTTGGGTTAACCACTCCGGGAGGGTCTATCGGGGCCTCAGAGGTATTCGTGCATGGTCGGGTCCACGGTTAATCGGGAGGAATTGTATTTTGTGATGCATCATAGATTTTGCATTTCCGGAAATCATTATCTGGCTTGTTTTCGAAAATCATTGATGCATGTGCTTTGATATTGTAAGATGTAAGAATTCGTTTGCGTTACTTGTTCTAGCTATTCCACGGCTAACCCCATTTGGGGAAAATACGTTTCATGTATTTCAGGTGAGAAGAATGCGGTCGGAAGAGTACCGGGGCAGTACGAGGATGAAGGTCAGGCATGATACTGTGATGTGGTCGTCGTGTTTAGTTGTTTTGACATCGGTTATTGGGAATTTGTTTTTTTTATTTGTCACAATTGTTAGATGGTACTCGAGTACTATAGGAGAGATGTTTCTCTGTTGTTGGTTACATTAATTTGTTTTTCTTTTTTTTATTGGTTTAAATGTTGTCGTGGAAATTTCATCGGTTAATCCGATAGATGATGGATGGTTTTGATGTGTTATGTTATGGATGAAGTACAAAATTAGCATTGTGAGTTCCATATGGGATTCACGGCGTTGTGACATGCCGTGAATATCTTAGGGGTGTTACAGAATATGGTATCAGAGCCTAGGTTTATGGATACCTAAGTTTTTGGTGACTTGTCACGTTGTTGTAAACACAGTATCATCGCGCTGCCATCATCTTAGTACGACCGGTATCATAAGATATCTCACTTTTTTTATCGTCTTTACCGTTTTGTCTTTCGATTTCGTAATATGGGGAACCGGTCACCATGAAGGTTATTTTCTGAAGTTTACTTATGTCTTTCTTTTCCTATCATTTATAATGTCAGCCGGTAGAGGACGCGGATGCAGTCGTGGATGCGGTCGAGGAAGTGGCACAGCCGGTGGGGCGGCCATGTCTCTCGGTTAGGATGCTGGATCGACTACTCCTATTTTGTCGAATTTAGTCCACCCTAGCACCGATGGTCAGCAGGACCAGACGGTCAGTCTGGGAGATTCCACAGGGAATAATGCGGGTGTTGGTGTGACCATTATACTATAGCAAGTGCCTAACCAAATGGCGCTCCTGATCCAAGCAGTTCAGCTCAATAATCCACATCTTGTGGAGAATGCTGGGGCAGAGAGATGGCTACAAGATGTGATCCGTATGCGCCCTCCTCAGTTCATTGGTGCTATGGATCCGATATGTTAGGAAGATCGGATCAACAAGATGAACAAAGTTTTTGTGGCGTTAAATTGTCCGGAGGCATGGAAGGTGGTGATTGCGTAGTATTTTCTAACGAGGGACGCTGCTAGCTGGTGGCAGGCGGTTGCGCCTCAAGACCGTGAGATTTCATGGGATGAGTTTAAAGAACTAATGGAGGCCGAGTATTGACCGTGGCCTATTCAGGAGGCTAGAATCCGAACTTTTTATGAGGCTAAACCCAGGACATCCCAGTATCTTAGGCGATCATCGAATATAACCAACAACTTAATCATGTCAAGGGGCAAGTGAGGGAAGAGAAAGATAAGATCCGACATTTTGATATGCGGATGAATCCTAGAATTCGACATTACATGGCTAGGTTCGCTTTGGCCCATGATATGTCCTTTGCGGCTATGGAAATGGCTAGTGAGGGTAAGAAGCAGAAGACCTCAAGAAATTTTTCGGGTAGTAAGAACAACAACCAGCAGAAATCTCAGTCGGCGAACTACCCAACCAGGAAGTCTTACCGTGCATCTGGAGGCAACCGAAATTTCAGAACTGGTCCTAGTGTATCCAGCCGGAGTGTGACATGTTTTAACTGTGGCCAGCAGGGCTATCAGTCGTGATTGTGACCTGCCTCACCTGAAGTGCTATAGTTGCGGCCATACGGGCCACAGAGCTGCATATTATACCAAGAAAGAGAAGACTCTTGGAGTTCCGGCATCTGTTCCTACGCCTGAAGAACCAAGTGTTAATCAAAGGCCGTCAGTCGGTCACCCGTCTCAGAGTTTCGGTCGGGGACGAGGATGGGGTCAGTCCGTTAGAGGGGGATCCTCTAGTGCTGGTTCAGTTCAGCCACGTGTTTATGAGATGAGTAGAGCAGATGATCTAGAGGTTGTTGTGGCTACAGGCACCGTTAATGTTTTCTCCCATCCAATTAGAGTGTTTTTCGATTCTGGTGCTTCTCATTCATTCATCTCTTTGGATTGTGTGTGTCGATTGAATATTTTATGTCTGTCTGCTTGTGAACTGTTTGTGGTTAAATTGCCTAGTGGGGATAGAATTGTGGGGGATAGAGAGATTAGAGATTGTCTAGTGATGATCGCAGATAGAGTGTGGCTTTCGAACTTAATAGTTGTTGATATTGTCGATGAGGATTTGATCCTCGGGGATGACTGGCTTGATAGACATGGCGCGGTAATGAATTATCGCACGAGGAGTATATCGATGTTGGTCGAGGATGGTACCGAGCACACATTTGTGGGACACCGAAGGAAGGGTCAGAAACTATTAATCAGTGTTATGAAGGCGGCGAAACTCATTAGGGATGGTTGTATGGGATATTGGTGTTATGCTATGAGAGTAGAGAACGATAAGGTTGAATTTTCTTCGATTCCAGTGGTAAACGAGTTTCCAGATGTTTTTTGGGATGACTTGCCAGGACTACCACCGGAATGGGAGATCGAGTTCACGGTTTATTTAGAACCGGGTGCAGCCCCGATCTCTAAGGCCCCGTACCGTATGGCACCTTCCGAAATGCAGGAACTGAAGAGTCAGTTAGGGGAATTGTTAGAGAAGGGTTATATCATACCTAGCACCTCGTCTTGTTTATGAGAAAGAAAGATGGTTCACTGTGTTTATGTATCGATTATCAGGAACTGAATAAGGTGACCATTAAAATAAATATCCTTTGCCTTGTATCGATGATTTGTTCGATCAATTACAGCGAGCTATTGTGTTTTCAAATATCGATTTGAGATCTGGGTATTACCAACTTCGATTGAGGGAGTCCGATATCCCTAAGACCGCTTTTCATATGAGGTACGGGCATTACGAGTTTAGCAGTATTTATGCAACTGATGAATAAGATATTTATCGAGCATCTCGATAAGTGTGTAGTCATTTTTATAGACGATATCCTAGTCTACTCTCGTGATGACGAGGAACACTCTCAGCATTTGCGACTAGTATTGGAGATTTTGAGAGCTCAGTGTCTCTCTGCGAAGTTCTCGAAGTGTGAGTTTTGGCTGAAGGAGGTTATGTTTCTAGGGCATGTGGTTTCAGCTGAAGGGGTCTGTATAGGTCCCCAGAAGATCGTAGAAGTGTTAGGTTTGGCACCGCCTAAGAATGTGAAGGAGGTTCGTAGCTTTTTAGAACTTGCTGGGTATTATAGGCGGTTCGTCGAGGGGTTCTCTAAACTTGCTCGACCGCTTACTCAGTTACTCTAGAAGTCTGAGATGTTCGAATGGAATGACGAGAGGCAACAGAGTTTCGAGGAACTAAAAAGGCATTTGACTATGGCACCAGTATTAGTCTTGCCTCAAGGGAACAATGGGTTTTCGGTTTATAGTGATGCTTCAGGCCAGGGACTCGGGTGTGTTCTCATGCAGCACGATAGGACTATAGCTTTTGCATTGCGGCAGTTGAAACTGTACGAAATGAATCACCCTACTCACGACTTGTAGTTGGCTGCAGTGGTGTTTGCACTGAAGATCTGGCCCCACTACCTATACGGTTCTCCGTGCCAGATTTACACCGATCATAAGAGCTTGAAATACATTTTTAGCCAGAAGGAACTGAACATGAAACAACGTCGTTGGTTAGAACTAATAAAGGACTACGACTTGAAGATCCTTTATCATTCGGGAAAAGCCAATGTTGTGGCAGACATGTTGAGTCGGAAACCGATATAACTCCAGATGCTTGAGGTTCTCACACCATAAGTGAGGATTCGACAGGAGATTATTGAACATGGAATCTAAGTATGGATTCAGCAGGTGCAGGGTCAGTTATGTGCCCTCGAGATTACCTCGTCTTTGGTTGATGATACCAAATGGGAGCAAAGTAATGACCCGATGATCAGTCAACTGAAGACGGATGCAGAAAAGGGGAAAGCCCCCAGCTTTATAGTTCATGAGGACGGTAGTTGAGGTTTCAAGGTAGGCTTTGCATTCCGAATGATTTAGACTTGAGACAGAAAATACTTCGAGAAGATCATGCTACTCCTTACTCTATCCACCCTGGAACGAGTAATATGTATAAAGACCTTAAAAAGAATTTCTGGTGGAATAATATGAAAAATGATGTTACGGAGTTTATAGCAAGGTGTTTGACGTGACAAGAAGTCAAGATTGAGCATCAGAGGCCAACCGGGCTGTTGAAGCTGCTTCCTATTCCCGAGTGGAAGTGGGAAGACATTTCCATGGATTATATCATCGGGATGCCGATGACGAAGACCGGAATGAATATGATTTCGGTGATTATCGATCGATTGACTAAATCGGTGCATTTTCTTGGTATTAATGATACTTGGGGACCGGAGAGGTTGGCTCGGGTATTCATAGCGGAGATAGTACGGCTACACGATACGCCTATGAAAATCATATCTGATTGGGATGGTCATTTCGTCTCACATTTTTGGCAGTCGGTCCATCAAGATTTGGGTACCGAATTGATATTGAGTAAATCTATTCATCTGCAGTCAGACAGTCAGACGGAGCGGACGATTCAGATGTTGGAGGATATGTTGCGGGCGTGTGCCTTAGACTGGAGTAGTGAGTGGGAGTTGCATCTGCCATTGATCGAGTTTACTTACAATAATAGTTGGCATGCATCGATCAAAATGGCACCCTACGAAGCATTATATGGTAGACGGTGTAGGTCTCCACTTTGTTGGGATGAGGCCTCGTAGTAAGTGGGAACAGAGCCAGACATGTTGATAGAAACTAGAGAGAAGATCTCTATCATTTGAGACAGACTGTTGACTACTATGAGTCGACAAAAATCTTATGCTGATGCTCGCCGTTGACCTTTGGAGTTTGAAGCAGGGGATCATGTTTTACTCAAAAGTATCGCCGACGAGAGGGGTTTAACGATTCGGGAAGAAGGGGAAGCTCATCCGGAGATATATTGGGCCGTTTGAGATTCTAGACAGAGTCAATGAGCTGGCATATCGGTTGGCGTTACCTCCAGCCCTTAGTCACGTTCAAAGTGTGTTTCACGTTTCTCAGTTGATAAAGTACATTCTGGACCCGAGTCACATCATTGATTATGGGGATACTTAAGTAGCGGAAGATGTCACATTTGAAGAAAGGCCGGTGAAGATCCTTGAGCATCGTGAAAAGCAACTTCGAAATAAAACTATTCCGTTGGTTAAGGTTTAGTGGTCGAGGCATGGAGTTGAGAAGGCGACTTGGGAAACCGAAGATAGCATGCGCGCTAAATATCCAGAACTCTTTACTTCTTAAGTTTCGGGACGAAGCTTATTTCTAGAGGGGGAGAATGTAATACTTGTACCTTTTTTATTTTTGGTAGTTTCCATTTTGGAATGAACATTCACCACATTTCATGCCTCAAATATAATCCTTCAGCAGCAATATCGTGAGAGATGATTTACAAAATATTCTGAACTGATTTCGTGTATTCTTTTCGCCGAACAAAATAACGAGTTGTTGATGAGAAATCATGAATCTTGTCCTACTGGATCTGCTCCATTTCCTGAAGTGAATGCAACATCATCTGGTCCCAACTACGGTCGCAGTTGTAATATCCGTACCGTTTCTATTTTTGGTATTTTCTATTTTTGTGTATTTTCCATTGTTAGTGACTCGCTTGTAATCGTTTCAACATTTTGAGAATATTTAATTCTGCGTATTTTGGCATCCGATCATGTTTCGAGGTTGTTGTACTCGATTTAATGTTTAGTCATGGTATTTTCCGCTTGTTGACTTGTTTTGTGCGATTGTGGTGCGAAACTGTCATTTCGGGTTTTGTGTGAGTTTGTTTACTGTTGTTAGACATGTTGTGAGTTTCGGCATGGTTGTTCATTTATGTATCCTGGTTTTTGGTCATTTCGGGTCATTTTGTAATTTTCTAAAAGTTTAAGGAATTTGCTTCCGCGGTCGTATTCCGAACCTATCGGGTAGTCGGGATCGTGTTTTCCTCCCAGCGCTTAAATTCGTCGTCTCGAACCTTTCGCAAGCTTGTTTTAGTTTCGTGTATTCATTGTCTCATGATTCCGTCGCACTCTCTCTTGACGAACTGCTCTTAGCAGCTGTGCTGAGTGCCTTACGTACGTTAGGTCCAGGCCTTTACGTACGTTAAGACTGTTACGAACGTTAAGGACTTATTCCTAACGTACGTAACAACCTTCGTGTTTTTGGGCAGTGAGTTCTGCAGATTCATTACGTACGTAAACCTTAGAGGCTTTATGTACGTTATGAAGCTTATGTACGTTAACCCCGATGGATTACGTACGTAAGCCAGCCTGGGTCTAAGTACACAGGAGCGGACCGAATTCGCCCATTTCTTCCTTTCTCCTTCTCCTACGCAACTTGGGCGATTTTTGGGCGATTTTCGGGCGATTTCGAGCCTTCTTTTACCTGTCTATTATCTTTCTTGGAGTTTGAGTATAGATTAACAACACCAATCCGTCTCTTTCGCCTTTGAATCGAGGTAATCTTCTAGAACCCTAGATTTTCGGGATTTGGGGGTTTTCTACATAAATTCTCCAATTTAGTCGTTGTTATGATGGAATTATGTTGAGTATAGATTATCTACTTCCGATTCATGTTTTCCTACGAGATTATTGTAGTATTCTTGGAATTGTTGAGAATCGAGAGGGTTTTGGTTGCGATCCGCCCTCGTTGAATATGATGTTGGATTATTTGTGTCGTAGGCGAGGTTTTCGGGCATATTTCCATTTAATTTCCAATCGTAGTATTGTTGATGGTCTTTTTACGAATCGTCTAGGTCCGAGATTTCCAAATGCTTCCAATGGTGGCCGTTTACCTTCTCTTTTCAGTCCATCATTTCTCAAAGGCAAGTAACTCTTACAAACTTACTATCTTAGATGTGCAAAGTAGTATGTTTGAGTGTTAGAGTGTGTATGTTCACTCCGGTAGGGTCCGACGGGGCCTCGGAGGAATCCACGCATGGTTGGGTTCACGAACTTTTGGGTTAACCACTCCGGGAGGGTCTATCGGGGCCTCGGGGGGATTCGCGCATGGTCGGGTCCACAGTTAATCGGGAGGAATTGTATTTTTTGATGCATTGTAGATTTTGCATTTTCGGAAATCATTCTCTGGCTTGTTTTCGAAAATCATTGGTGTATGTGCTTTGAAATTGTAAGATGTAAGAATTCGTTTGCGTTACTTGTACTAGCTATTCCACGGCTAACCCCATTTGGGGGAAATACATTTCATGTATTTCAGGTTCGAAGAATGAGGTCAGAAGAGTACCGGGGCAGTACGAGGATGAAGGCCAGGCATGATATTGTGATGTGGTTATCATATTTAATTGTTTTGAGATCAGTTATTGGGAGTTTTTTTTGTCACGATTTTTAGATGGTACTCGACTACTATAGGGGAGATGTTTCTCTGTTGTTGGTTAAATTAAATTGTTGTTTTTCTTTTTTTTTTGTGGTTTGAATGTTGTCGTGGGAATTTCATCAGTTAATCCGATAGATGATGGATGGTTTTGATGTGTTCTGTTATGCATGAAGTACAGAATTAGCCTTGTCAGTTCCATATGGGATTCACGACACTGTGACATGCCCTGAATATCTTGGGGGTGTTACAGAATATGGTATCAGAGCCTAGGTTTATGGATACCTAGGTTTTTGGTCTTTTGGGTCTAGTCACGTTGTTGTAAACACAGTATCATCGTGCTGCCATCATCTTAGTATGACCGGTATCGTAAGATCTCTCACTTTTTTTTATCGTCTTTACCATTTTGTCTTTCGATTTCGTAATTTGGGGAACCAGTCACCATGAAGGTTATTTTCTGAACTGTACTTATGTCTTCCTTTTCCTATCATTTAGAATGTCAGCCGGTAGAGGATGCGGACGCAGTCACAAATTAGGACGTGGCGCAGCCATGTCTCTCGGTTCGGATGCTCGATCGACTACTCCTACTTTGTCGAATTCAGTCCACCCTAGCACCGATGGTCAGCAGGACCAGACGGTCAGTCTGGGAGATTCCACAGGGAATAATGCGGGTGTTGGTGTGGCCATTATACTACAGCAAGTGGCTAACCAAATGGCACTCCTGATCCAAGTAGTTCAGCTCAATAATCCACCTCCTGTGGAGAATGCTGGGGCAGAGAGATGGCTACAGGATGTGATCCGTATGTGCCCTCCTCAGTTCATTGGTGCTATGGATCTGATAGGTTGGGAAGATTGGATCAACGAGATGAACAAAGTTTTTGTGGCGGTAAATTGTCCGGAGGCATGGAAGGTGGCGATTGCGCAGTATTTTCTGACGAGGGACGCTGCTAGCTAGTGGCAGGCGGTTGTGCCTCAAGACCGTGAGGTTTCATGGGACGAGTTTAAAGAACTAATGAAGGCCGAGGATTGCCCGTGGCCTATTCAGGAGGCCAGAATCCGAGCTTTTTATGAGGCTAAACCCCATCACATCCCAGTATCTCAGGCGATCATCGAATATAAACAACAACTTAATCATGTCAAGGGGCAATTGAGGGAAGAGAGAGATAAGAAAATTGCCAGAAAAATGAACTAGTTCTATGTTTTTCATTTGCAAGAGTGTTGTGAAAATTTATTATGCACGAGTGTTCTATGCATGTAATAGTTTGTTTGAAATAATATAAATCTGCATTTCATGTCATATCTTATAATCCTTTTTCAATAATTTAATACTTTCTTTTTCTATAAATCATAGATATGTCTCAATCCAAAATTAAAGACGATGATTTATGTCTTGCAGACAATGCTACTACACATACTATACTGAAAGATGAGAAATATTTCAGCAATTGAGAATTGTCAAAGCAAGTGTTAAAATCATATCTGGTAGTGCACAATAATTGAGGGATTTAGAAGTGCCAATTTTCTGATGCCACGAGGCACAAACTTCAAAATAAGAAATGCATTATTTTCTCCTGAGTCCCAAAGAAATTTATTAAGTTTCAAATATATTCATATGAAAAGATACCATGTTGAAACTATGGATAAAAATAATGATGAATATCTTTGTATTACTTCAAACACTCCCGAAAGTAAGTGTGTGTTGGAAAAATTACCTGCTCTATCATTTGGGTTGTACTATACTAATATAAAAATATTTGAATCGTATAACACAGAGACCCGAAGTTCGCTGAGACATTCAAAGTTTGGCATGATCGGTTAGGACATCACAGTTCAATAATGATACGGAAAATTATTGGAAATTCTAGTGGTCATCCATTGAAAACCAGAAGATTTTTCAATCTCATGAACTATCTTGTGTTGCTTGTTCTCAAGGTAAGTTGATAATAAGACCATTGTATGGCATTGGGCATCGATGTTGAACATCCAGTAGCTCATGTTCATACACAGAACGGTTTGGCTGAATCGTTAATCAAACGTCTTATTGCTAGACCAATACTAATGAGAACAAAGCTCCCCATCTCTATATGGGGACATGCTATCTTGCATGCTGAAACACTGATTCGTATTAGACCGAGTGCATATGATCAATATTCCCCATTATAGCTAACATTTGGTCAAGAACCAAATCTTTCACATATTAGAATTTCTGGTTGTGCTGTATATGTACCAATTACTCCACCACAACGTACAAAAATAGGACCACAAAATAGATTTGGAATTTATGTGGGATATGATTCACCCTCGATAGTCATATATGTTGAACCAAAAACAGGTGATATTTTCACCACTCGATTCGTTGATTGTCATTTTAACGAAGGAGAATTTCCACTCTTAGGTGAAAAGGAAAAACAAGTGGAAAAGAAAATTCAGTGGTGTACATCATTATTATTGCATCTTGATCATCCCACAAAACAACGTTAACTAGAAGTTCAAAAGATCATATACTTGCAGAATATAGCAAATCAATTACCAGATGCATTTACAGACACAAAAAGAGTGACAAAGTCATACATAGCCGCTACAAATACTCCTGCTCGGATTGAGGTTCCAAAAGAGCAGTCCAATGAAAATATGCCAAATGAATCCAAAACACGCCTGAAGCATGGAAGACCTATTGGTTCTAAAGATAAAATCTCTCGAAAGAAGAATAAATGTGGAAAACCTGATGAGCCAAATTAGGTGTATGTGTTCCAGAAGAAACGCACGAAGAAATAATTCAGGGAACACATAATTGTTATGTCGAGATTTATACGCCTCAACTGGCGATCGGCACAGACACCGGGCGACCGAGCCAAAGTCGAATAGAACAAGACAGATGGGCCGATCGAAGGTCCTAGGTCAAGTCCCAGTGCCGAGCGATTGACATCTAAGGCGATCGTCTCTTGGCACCTGGCGATCGACTCTGGTGACCGGCCAATGACGACCGCCTCTTGCCACGCAAAGCCGGCATGTCTAGTCGGCGAAAGACGAAGTCGGACAGAGACCCACATGCAGTTCTGTAAAAGGCGCCGCAGGACATGGATCGTTGACCACAGCCTGTCACCAATCTCACCTACCGACAGACCCGCCGAAAGGTGCAAAGTGGGACCTCCCGTGACAGCAATTCAGGACGCGCGGAGACTTCTCATTAGTCTGCACAGCTGGCAGCCATCCCATGTCGCGGACTTTAAGGCAACCAGCCCACGTGTTAAAATACGATCACCCCTTATTATATTACAAGGAAGGCGACCGCCCATCAGAAAAGGGCATCTCATCTCCTATAAATAGAAGGCATCCTTCACTTGGATAAGGGTTTGGCTTTTCTTGCAGCTATCTATCGGCTTTTCTCTCTCAGCACCTCTTAATCGAAAGATGGTCGGCAGAGACGAAAACAAGAACTCCCTACAGTTCAAGAACTCGGAGCAACTCTAGTTCTTCCGGCAAGCGCTCAAGAGCTAGATAAATAGGGTCTTTATATTCTTTGTAACTATACTCTTTCATTAATATTTGTACTCAAACGTATTAGTATTAATAACATCTCGCGAGAGCATTCAAGCCCAGGCCTAACAAACACGGCAAATCTTGTGTTACTTCCATTCCCATGGACGTGCTCTCGCACCTTGTTTGCTGCCCATCCACTCCAACAATATCTATCTCCGAATAATATTTCGGGTAGCAACAATTGGCGCTAGAAGGAGGGGTGGCTATCTAAACCTTCATTTTTATTCCTACCATCTCGAAGAACACTCACTATTCTCCGGGGCATATACTTGAAGAGACACTCACTGCTCTTCAAAGAAAGCTTTCAGAATCATGACTTCTGCCTCCACATCGAAGAAAGCCGCTGGCCGATCCGCCAAACACCTCATTCCGTCTCAATCCGAGCCCCAGCCTATGGCGGAGGGTAGCCGCGGCGACCCGAGACTCTCGATCCCGCCCCCGAGGGACAGCCCAAGCCTCTCGCTTGATCAATTCCAAACCACGGAACAGATCAAAGAGGCCATGGCCATCCTACGGGCGCGACGGAGAGCATTCGACGCGCACACTATAACCCCCTCGGCCATCCACCGCATGAGCAAATGGAAGTTCAAGGGGTTACTGGCCGAGCGATCGCCAGGAGGCCCCGATTCGCAAGAAAAGGCGCTCGAAGGCGGGACACCTCCGTTTTCAGCCGCCTATGAAGCGACCCATCATGGCGACCGGGGCATTCTGGTCCCAGCCATGAGACGACGGAGCCCTAATCCACCACCAGGAGTTCGGCATACCCAACTCCCAGAAGGCAGGCCGACCATATGACTCCTCGCCGAAGAACCAAGATCGGCGACGATGACCTCATCGCCTACCGCGGGGTCAGGAGATCGGCACTCGATCGCCTCGGCACCCGCTCTGAGAGCCAAACCACAAGCGACCAAGCTACAGCGATGTCCGCGGTGCAACGCCAGCTCGACGGCATGAAGGCGCTCCTAGAAACTGGGGCAAGCGCCAATAGCAAGATCGCCGGGCACATCGAGCTCACCCCCGTGCAACGTAGGATCGCTCCTCCGCAAACACCTTTGTATGAGGGGAGGTCGGACCCCGAGACTCACCTAAGCAGATTCCAGATCTACATGATCGGATGTGGGGGATCAGACGCGACCAGATGCCGAATGTTCCCACTAATGCTGGGCGACCTGGCCCATAGGTGGTACGTCTCATTGCCACCTCGATCCATCCGTTCCTTTGAACAACTGGCGAACGACTTCACAACGTACTTTGCCGCCAAGGTTACTCGACCAGAAGGTCCCCACCGAATGATGAAAATCAGGCAAGGGGAAGACGAGTCTGATGCAGACTACATCGACTGGGTAGATGAGATTATCCTCAACGGCGAGCCCGTGAGCGATGAGATCGCCCTCTACTCGGTCCTAGGGGTATTCGATGGTCTTTAGCCTATGTTCAGGCACCTTATGAAGGACATCACCCCGACCTACGCAATCTTCCGCGCCAAGGCCGCAGACTTTTTGGCCAGGCAAAGGTTACTTTTTCACCTATGAGCAATGCGATCGGCGACCGAACGACGATCATCAGTCTTCCAACCCGATCGCCAGAATCAAGCAACATCTCCGAAATGGAGGACTCGCTCGCCATCTACAGTTCATCATCTAACATGATGGACTAAGGCACGAGATCGCCTCCCCCGCACAACGTATACCGTCGAGGATCGCCATCCAACTTGACGATCCGAGGTAGAAGAGTGCAACCATGGTCCTGGGAGTCGATGGAACCGACTGCTTCAGCCATGCAAGGGTCCTTTGGGCTGCGATCGCATGCCCTTCGTTTAAATATGAGGCGGGCGTAGCCGAAGGACTCTCCAAACAAATCAGTGGACACGCTCGCCCACCTTCAAAGGTTCATCATCTAACTTGGTGGACCCGGACAATGCGACGCGTCCCTACCCCCATCACAACGTATACCGTTGAGGGTTGTCATATACATGACGATCCGAGGTAGAAAAGTGCTAACAAGCCGCGGACATGGAGTCTATTAATCCGACGACACCCCGTGCAAGGACTCCTCCAGACCGAGACCGCACGCCCTTCGTTTAAATACGAGGCGGGCACAGTCTAGCGGAGGACCCTCACAATAAAATGAGTCACAAGACAAACCTACAGTTGGAATGTCGCTCGTGCATAAGATACGGTCATTGAGGTTGGTCCATTGAACTCCACGACTGTGCACGGTTCCTCAACGACGAAACAATCAGCTTTCCACAAGGGATCGGCAAAATTGAAAATTGCAGGTACAAGACCGAAGATAGCTCACCAAACGATCAGATCGCCCAAACCCGAGACCAGAGTCCGCTCAATGGATCGCCCGTCTTTATCCTCAATGATCGCCGCTAAGAACCACCTCACCCCATGTCTTCAACATCGGAGCAAGCTGGGGGGCAATTGTTGTGTCGAGATTTATTTACCTCAACTGGCGATCGGCACAGACACCGGGCGACCGAGCCAAAGTCGAATAGACCAAGGCAGATGGGCCGATCGAAGGTCCCAGGTCAAGTCCCAGTGCCGAGCGATCGACATCTAAGGCGATCGTCTCTTAGCACCTGGCGATCGACTCTGGTGCCCGGCCAATGACGACCGCCTCTTGCCATGCAAAGCCGGCATGTCTAGTCGGCGAAAGATGATCGGACAGAGACCCACATGCAGATCCGGAAAAGGCGCTGCAGGACATGGATCATTGACCACAGCCTGTCACCAATCTCACCTATCGACAGACTCGCCGAAAGGTGCAAAGTGGGACCTCCCGTGACAGCGATTCAGGACGCGCGCAGACTTCTCATTGGTCCGCACAGCTGGCAGCCAGCCCATGTCGCCGACTTTAAGGCAACCAGCCCACGTGCTAAAAGACGATCGCCCCTTATATTACAAGGAAGGCGATCTCAGCTCCTATAAATAGAAGGCATCGTGCACTTGGATAAGGGTCTGGCTTTTCTTGCAGCTATCTCTCGGCTTTTATCTCTCAGCACCTCTTAACCGAAAGACGATCGGCAGAGATGAAAACAAGAACTCCCTACAGTTCAAGAACTCAGAGCAACTCTAGTTCTTCCGGCAAGTGCTCAAGAGCTAGATAAATAGGGTCTTTACATTCTTTGTAACTATACTCTTTCATTAATATTTGTACTCAAACGTATTAGTATTAATAACATCTCGCTAGAGCATTCAAGCCCGGGCCTAACAAACCCGGCAAATCTTGTGTTACTTCCATTCCCATGGACGTACTCTCGCACCTTGTTTGCTGCCCGTCCATTCGAGCAATATCTATCTCCGGATAATATTTCGGGTAGCAACAATAATGATGAAGAAAACCTTCATCAAGATGAAAATCATGAGATCTCCATTAATTATATCAATAATGGAAAATTATAAAACCGAAATGAAATGAAGGATATTGATGACATATTTTGTTATTCCATGTCACGAGAAATTGATAACGTGAATGAAGATCCGGAACCAACATCTATATCTAAATGTCAGAAGAGGCATGATTGGATCAGTTGGAAATGTGCCATACAGGCTGAATTAGATTCACTTAATAAGCAAAAGGTATTTGGGTCTATTATTGTCACACCTGAAAATGTGAAACCTATTGGATACAAATGGGTTTTCATTCGTAAACGAAATGAGAAGATGAGATTATAAGGTACAAAGCTCGTTTTTCACAAGGTTCCCAAAGACCTGGAATTGATTATGATGAGACATATTCTCCTGTCATGGATGCTATTACCTTTAGATACTTGATCAGCTTATCAGTTTCAAATAATCTAGAAATACGCCTCATGGATGTTGTAACGGCCTATTTATATGGATCATTGGATATTAATATTTACATGAGAATTCCTGAAGGATTCAAAGTGCCTGAAGCACTAATATCAAAACTGAGGGAGTTATGTGGAATTAAACTACAATGATCATTGTATGGGCTAAAACAATCTAGCTCATGTGGTATAATTGCCTAACTGAGTTTTTAGTGAAAAATGGATATGTAAATGATCAATTGTGTCTATGTGTATTTGTCAAGAAAACTACGACTGGGTTCGTGATTATTGCTGTCTATGTTGATGATTTAAACATCACTAGAACTCCGAATGAAATTCAAAGAGCGGTTAATTATCCAAAAGGTGAATTTGAAATGAAAGACCTCGGACAAACCAAATATTGTCTTGGTTTAAAAATTGAATACTTTCATAATGGAACATTTGTACATCAATTCAATTATACAAAAAGGGTCTTAAAGCGCTTTAATATGGATAAGGCAAATACGCTTAGTACCCTAATGATAAATAAGACATTTAATGTTGAAAATGATTTATTTTGTCCTTGTGAAGATAACGAAGAATTACTTGGTCCTGGAGTACCATATTTGAGTACAATTGGAGCTCTTATGTATCTTGCAAATTATACGCGACCAGATATAGCATTTGCTATGAATCTATTGGCAAGATATAGCCCATGTCCAATACGGAGACATTGAAATGGGATTAAACACATACTACGCTATCTCCAAGGAACACTTGAATTGGGATTATTTTATCCCAAAGATTCAAAAGATGAAATAATTAGTCTTGCAGATGAAGGTTATTTATCAGATCCCCATAAAGGCAAATCACAAACTAGTTATATTTTCATGATCGGTGGTACTGCAATATCCTGGTGTTCCTAAAAGCAAACACTAATTGCTACATCTTCAAACCAGGCTGAAGTTATTGCTCTTCACGAAGCAAGTAGAGAATGTGTATGACTTAGATCTATCACACAACACATTAAGGAACCCAGTGGATTACCAGTTAATAAAGATCCAACAATATTGTTTGAAGATAATGCTGCATGTGTTGCGCAGACCAAGGAAGGATATATCAAGCACGACAGAACCAAACACATTCCCCCAAAGTTATTCGCATATACTCAATAACGTGAAAAAAGAAGGAGATTGTCATTCAGTATGTTCGGTCATGTGACAATGTTGCAGATTTATTTACAAAGGCGCTCCCAACCTGAGTTTTCAGAAAATATGTTCACAATATTGGGATGCGACATCTCATTTATGAAGATACTCACCCTTGTTAACTCGAGGGGGAGCTCATATAACTGCACTCTTTTTCCCTAATCATGGTTTTGTCCCTCAGGGTTTTCCTGATAAGGTTTTTAATGAGACAACTATAAGGCATAGTCATTCAAGGGGGAGTATAGAAATGCGCACTTCTCGATGTGCGTAATAAGATAATGTATTATAACATGTGAATGACTATTATGCTCCTTATGAAATTAGGTAATTACATTTGTGCCATCTGAAGTTTTCCTATAAATAGGGCTTCAACTCTTAATGAAAATTCATTCCAAGAGAAATACCTTCTCTATATTCTCTATATTCTCTTTGTATTCTCTTTAGTTTCTTGCAGCTTTCTAACAAATATAAAGGAGTTTGCTATCTTTGATATATCATAGAGATAGAATAGAATATAAAAAATGGAGAATGATTATTTAGATATGAATTTTTAGTAATAATTAAAGTTTTATTGGTAGAAAAACTTTAGATGGCACGAATGTAATTACATACTAAATTAAAAACATAATAGTCATCTTTTGATGTCTTAAAGTGCGTGGCATCCATATAACACGACATGTATAACACTCTATTTTGGACCTAGCATTGTAAGTTGGATAAGTGTGCTAACACGGTCTTTAGTGTAACTATCGCAAGTGCACGATATCGTATCAAGTAGTAAGTGGACTTTTTGAGTCCGGTTTATCGATCCCACGAGGAAGTTAGGTTATATATTGAATTATACACTATTTAACTATTTGTTATATAGATTTATAAGATTGAAACACACAATTTAAGAGTTTGGTTTGACAATTGCCAAAAAAATACAATAATAGTTCTAATATTCAAGGAAATGAAATATTACACTAATAATAGATTAATAAAAGATATAATGAAATAGTTGGGATTAAAAACTTAGTTCATCATTAGTTATAGAAGATGTATAGGAGATAATAAGATGAATTTACTTATTATGTTGTGTAGATTCGATTTTCCTTAAAAAGACGGTTTCTCTTTCGAACTATAAAACGCCCCTTATATATTGAATCAATCCACTATATTTCTATGTTGATTGGCTTCAATACATAGCATTAGGTTTTATGAAAATAACTCAAAGAATCATCTAAGGTCTAGATGTATATTTCTATCCCCTAGAACAACTTAGAGTGAAGATCATTTGATCTAATCAAACATATTTTCTTTCGAAACATATGAAGACCATAAATATCGTCATTTTATTGGCCAAATAAATAAAGATTGGTAAAACAATGAAAATCACACACAATAATAAGTAATTCATAAAAGATCTTTATACAAACTTAAAGAACATGACTAACCTTGTTTATAATCCCAACTTAGGTAACTTAGCCCATTAAGGGTTTATTAAACATAATACAAGTTTGAGTGGTCATTATTAGTTGAAAAAGAGAACGAATTGATCCTAACTCCCTTAGTAGATAAAGGAGAAAGAAGAAATAAACTCCCTTAACAACATAAACTAAACCACGCTTACACAAATCACTCAAGAACACAAGTGTGTTCTTTGTAACATCCCCAAAACCGTATGGGAATATTACATGCCGTAGACCCTTTCCACAAGGATCTACCAGGCTAAACATCCATAAACAGCCAAGTGCTTGCCCGACCAGGGTCAAACAATAAAATGATACAGACCGATATGGTCACTTACACGTGAATACACAGACCGATGAGGTCACACAACCCAATCGATAAAACTGACTTAAATAACATTACCCACACAGGGGTCGAAATACAATACAGCGGAAGACTGAAATCAACTCTGACAACACAACAAAAATCAAAATAACTCTCGACTCATGATTAGTATCGCAGCTCGTCATCCTCTTGTGCCAATCCTGTGACTGCTCCCCTGAATCTGCCTGTACCTGGACGCAAAACAGACATCCACCCCCCGATTACTCGGGGGTTAGTAAAACTCCACTGTTTTACTAGTGCAAGTATCAAACCATACGAAATGTAACAAGCAAAAAGCAACTACGAATTTAATACGGAAATCCATTATCAAAATGTTCCCGAGAAGTTTTAGAATTTCGAACTCAAGTAAGAGATATTTGAAAAGGAACACATCATCTCGGGAATTTTTAAAGCAGAAAATCTTTTGGACCTCGAGTCCCAATTTACAAAACCTTTTCGTAAACAATAGGGCCTTAGCCCGATTCTCGTTTCAAAGCATACTAATTAATATATCATTATGCGTCCGAGATCCATATTTAAAATGTTACCCGAACAATCACTGCTACACGATCACTGTTCGTACACATCATGTACCGAACTCCGGAGGCCTCGACGGACCTTACCCGGACTACACACATTGTTCGTACACATCATGTACCGAACTCCGGAGGCCTCAACGGACCCTACCCGGACCACACACACTGTTCATACACATCATGTACCGAACTCCGAGGCCTCAACGACCCTACCCGCTACAACATCGTTCGTACACATCATGTACCGAACTCCGGAGGCCTCGCGGACCCTACCCGGATCACTCGCCTTGTCCGTACACGTCTTGTTCCGGACTCCGAGGCCTCGCTGACCCTACCCGGTTCACACACTTTGTTCGTACACATCATGTACCGAACTCCGAGGCCTCGCTGACCCTACGGATCACACACACATCGACTCGACACAATTCATAATCATTAAATGTCAAGTCATTCCACATTACGCCGAAATGTACAATCAAGCATGTAAACCAAAACAACACAAACATCATGATCATCACAACGACTCTTAACCAACACAACACACATTCGGTACACAATACTTTGAACAAACACATGTACAACCATCTCATATGTACATCGCAATCCTGCACAAATGGCACAACGCCTAACACGTATACCAATATATCACTATTATCACAAAGCCTTCAAATTTCGGAAAACACAACCAACTCAACGGAACATATTTACGGAGGCAAGCAAAATCGTCATACAAATCATACGTAATTACTATTCACAAGATACAAGTCGTATAATAAGATACTTGCCTTAATAACCGCTTCCGAATGCTCCGAAGAACACGGTTCGACCGGGAAGCTCGGACCCCAAAGAAGGCAACGAACGGAAGGGTTCCGACTCGAGTTCTTCACAAGAATTCGCTCCTAAGTCACAACGATATCAATTCAATCATAATTCTACGAAAACGTATGGAACTTCCCAAGTTCTACCCATTGAAGCATTTTATCGGACACTTTGAGGGCGTAGTCCAATTTAATCGATTATTCAAAGAAATACTCTAATCCGTTCCACAAAACTTCAAGGGTATGAATGATTACGAGTTTACAATCGAGTTCTAACAATAATATGAATCAAAACGAAGCAAATCGGCCAAAACACCAAGAAACCTCAAGAACATCCAAAAACCAAAAGTTTAGGTGTTCTTACCTTCGATCCGGGTGGAAGATGATGTTAATCCATGATTACAACTTCCAAAACATGTTGCTCTATGTCATAACTATCCAAATCCATCCATTATTGATGAAGAAACGCGAAGAAACGAAGAAAAAGGGTGAAAATGGCGGATGACTCGGTCCAGTCCTTAAATAGCCGACTGGCGGCAGGGACTCGACCGTGTCCTGCTAGACACGGTCGCGTCGCCCCATAGTGACCCGTCCGACAGCGACTTAAGATGACTCGGCCGTGTCCCGAACACGCCGGGCGTCTGGGCGCCGATTCGCCTATCCGGAAGAGTTCGACTCGGCCGTGCTGACGACATGGTCGAGTCCTGAGGCGAGACTTCGCATTTCCGGACGAGTACGCACGGGCCGTGTCGACGACACGGCCGAGTTCGCCGGCGATGATCGCCAATAACGAGCGGGTGAGCTAAAACGACCATAACTCTCTCGTCCGGACTCCGATTGACTCACCGTTCGAACCATTGGAAAGCTAACTCGATGCTCTATAATATTGCAAAGATTCAGAATTTTTGGAGTTACCAAAAATTAATGGTGATCTAACAAAGTCGAACTCATACTTAGAAAAGTCGTTTAGTAATCCTGAATT
Source organism: Orobanche coerulescens (assembly GCA_033398695.1). Taxonomy (NCBI): domain Eukaryota; kingdom Viridiplantae; phylum Streptophyta; class Magnoliopsida; order Lamiales; family Orobanchaceae; genus Orobanche; species Orobanche coerulescens. Next base: position 81,976,075 of record CM065812.1, on the reverse strand, counting down.
CAACAAAACGACACCGAAACCCGAACCTGAATACGAACCCAAGATACGGTTACGAAGTACTCACAAAGACGAATCTAAGAGCTAGTAGGACACACAATTCCGACCACCCGAAGGCTCGAAATTCGACAACGGAAGGTAATTACCCCAAACTTTAGGAAATTACGAAAATGGCCCAAATGCCCGAAAATCACCATACGACAACGAATAATCAAACCGAAGATCACAACACGTATAACAACGTTAAATGAACTTACGAAAAACCCCAAACGACAGTTTCGAACGAGATTCGCAAGAACCGAACTCAAGCGCGGAAAAGTCGTTAAAAGCACGGAACTCAACAAAGCAAAGACCAAACGAACTCGGATGACAAAAAGTGCAGAATTAAATATTCTCCGAATGACGAAACGGTCAAAAGCGAGTCGTCAAAATGGACTTCGGCCGAAAAAAGAAATTTACCGAAAATCGAAAATTTGCGGATATTACATTCTACCCTCCTTAAAAGAAGTTTCGTCCCGAAACTTAAAACAAGTAGGGGGAAGAAATATTCTGCCAGGAAAAACTCAACAAGATACACAAGAATGCGTAACTAACGCCCAACGGCGAAATGTTACAATCAACGCAAAGGAATATACGGCGTGAAAACACGCTCCACGGCGACCAACACAACGTCGCCGTTAGGGATATAATAAAACCAACAAATGACAAGCGTCATCAAACGGATAATATAGCCAAGTCAATTATCCGACAATCACAAAACACAACGAACGAAAATCAATATGATTGACCAACCCAACGGTACATCAATCAAAACGCGAGCCAACCGCTGAACAAATACGGGATCCCACCGCCCAAGGGTTGGAAGATCGAAAACGAGACTAATTTACCGAACTCAAGGGAATTAGGAAGGAGCCTGAATGCTCAACAATCACGAAACGAGAACAAAACCGAACAAACAAACGATCGAACCACAACGATCGAGACAACAAAAATTGAACAATCATGTTCGAAACACGAAGGATAAGAAAATTCAAACAACAACTCCCAGGATGATCTGGTGAGAACAACAAGACGTGCATTCCCATAAGATCCACAGGAAAGGGAATAGCGATTGAAAAGTCACATCGATAACCAGATCGACCCACAACAAGATCACAGTTCGTTCGAACGATGAAACCGAAATACAGAACAAGTTCATAAAGTATCAACGAACACGACGAGTCAATAGATCTGAGAAAGAGGAAATGCAGAAGTCAAAACGATACAGGCATTACATTCGACCTCTTATAAAAGAAATGTCGTTCCCGCAACTCACAACAACTGGAGTAAGGTGACAACACAAAAAGCAAACGACAGAAATATCTCCCATGGGCCTCTCAGATCCGATCCTCATATCTTTACTGAAGTTTGCGCCCCGAAAGACTCGGAACCCAACTCGCAAAACTGGATCCTGTGTCTCTCGGGTCCACACTTGAAAAGCGTTACTGACGAGAAGGACAATTGGCACGTACATGCCCCCGGCACAATACGTTCGAAATGTCCCGGCTCGGCATATCGAAAATACAGATGCTAGATACAATGGAACATAACACCGCAAAACAACATACCGGAGATGCCAACTCAGCATAATAAAGAATCATAACACATATCATATACAACGATTACCATCGTAAAGTAATACACACACAAACACTACAACAACGACAGTATCGTTCGGCGACATCAACGGCCCGAACGATAATCAGCACATAATTACAAACATTATGAAACAATCACACATGTACACAAACGTACAAACCCAAGCTTCAACATCTCACACTCGTGCGACAACACGCAAATCGCCACGAGGCGATAAACAGTAAACACCAGTTCACACCCCTCGCAGAGGGCTAGTACAATAATTGCGTGGCAATGCCTCGACGTTCATGCCACCAATTCGATCATACTCGGGAGGAACATCAAAACGACAAAGCAAAAATCATACATACATTCCCAAACGCAAACGGGAATTGATAGGTTTTTTAAAAAAAATAAGAAATAAAAACCACCTTTTGAAAATAATTTAGAAAAACACCGGTTGATCTTGAGTATCACCTTTCAAAAAAAGTACAAACGTGAAACATCGTTATCGAGACTTTGGAAAACCATTTCGCATTTGAGAAAAATGAGGACACTTTCTCTTAGTGGAAAACTTTCAGAATATTCGACCCTCGGGTCTAAGTAAAAGTGTTTATAAAACATTGAAAAATATCTCAAAACATTTTGGTCCTCGAGGTAGAAGAATTCGGAAACATATCGTGGCACTTTGGAAGTACCATGAGAAAACAATTCATTTTAAACGTACGTCTCGAAATTTATTTCTAGGATACTCAAGATTTTCAAAGATAATTCAATGGGCTAGACTGCCCAAAAATCTCAGATAATTACACGGAACATTATAGCGTTGTGGGTCCCGCGCCGGAACCCACCAGGATAAAAACTATTTACAAAAACACCAAAAGGGCCGATGACGGTAATATTTCAAAAACTCACAAAAGCCATTTACAAAATACTAAATACCGTCATAAGAATTTCGCCAAAACGATCAATGCCATAATGTCAAAACTCGGTTAAGGGAATCGATTTTCAAAATAAAACTCAGTCGGTAAAATACTGAAAGCCATTACAAAACAACTCACGCAGCGGATAAAAAAAAAATACAGTCCAACATGCACAATCCAATTGAATACGTCTCACAGCATCTAGTTCAAACATATAACAAAACCATTCCTCGGAGTTTCCCACGAACTCAGTCGCCGATACCTTTTCGAAATCCATCAAGGTTTACAACTTCCACACCATACCACACCACCCGGTGGTTCAAAGATAAAACAATAATGTGCCCAGTTCTATACACATACTATATGCCACAAGTACTAAACACAATTATATTACACAATACTGTGTAAAGAAAATCATGCACCGCAATTAACTCACTAAGATAAAATCGAGATACACAGGTACTTCGCATAAAAGAGGAGACTTACATCCACAGGTCGCACGGAGGTGACGGTCGCCCACGATACTAATCTCGTCCGACAACATAACCGACACGTTGTGACTACGCACAACTCAACTTGTCACCTGATGACTCAAACGACATGACAACACATTACTCGACAAATCACGACTTGACTCGACCCGACAACCTAGGTTTCCGCAACCTAAGCTCTGATACCATAAATGTAACATCCCTAAAACCGTATGGGAATATTACACGCCGTAGACCCTTTCCACAAGGATCTACCAGGCTAAACATCCATAAACATCCAAGTGCTTGCCCGACCAGGGTCAAACAATAAAATGATACAGACCTATATGGTCACTTACACGTGAATACACAGACCGATGAGGTCACACAACCCAATCGATAAAACTGACTTAAATAACATTACCCACACAGGGGTCGAAATACAATACAGCGGAAGACTAAAATCGACTCTGACAACACAACAAAAATCAAAATAACTCTCGACTCATGATTAGTATCGCAGCTCGTCATCCTCTTGTGCCAATCCCGTGATCGCTTCCCCGAATCGCCTGCACTGACGCAAACAGACATCCACCCCGATTACTCGGGGTTAGTAAAACTCCACTGTTTTACTAGTGCAAGTATCAAACCATACGAAATGTAACAAGCAAAAAGCAACTACGAATTTAATACGGAAATCCATTATCAAAATGTTCCCGAGAAGTTTTAGAATTTCGAACTCAAGTAAGAGATATTTGAAAAGGAACACATCATCTCGGGAATTTTTAAAGCGAAAATCTTTTGGACCTCGAGTCCCAATTTACAAAACCTTTTCGTAAACAATAGGCCTTAGCCCGATTCTCGTTTCAAAGCATACTAATTAATATATCATTATGCGTCCGAGATCCATATTTAAAATGTTACCCGAACAATCATGCTACACGATCACCGTTCGTACACATCATGTACCGAACTCCTGAGGCCTCGACGGACCTTACCCGGACTACACATTGTTCGTACACATCATGTACCGAACTCCGAGGCCTCAACGACCCTACCCGACCACACACACTGCTCGTACACATCATGTACCGAACTCCGAGGCCTCAACGGACCCTACCCGGCTACAACATCGTTCGTACACATCATGTACCGAACTCCAGGCCTTGTCGACCCTACCCGGATCACACACCTTGTCCGTACACGTCATGTACCGACTCCAAAGGCCTCGTCGGACCACTACCCGGTTCACACACTTTGTTCGTACACATCATGTACCGAACTCCGCAGGCCTCGCTGACCCTACCTGGATCACACACACATCGACTCGACACAATTCATAATCATTAAATGTCAAGTCATTCCACATTACGCCGAAATGTACAATCAAGCATGTAAACCAAAACAACACAAACATCATGATCATCACAACGACTCTTAACCAACACAACACACATTCGGTACACAATACTTTGAACAAAAACATGTACAACCATCTCATATGTACATCGCAATCCTGCACAAATGGCACAACGCCTAACACGTATACCAATATATCACTATTATCACAAAGCCTTCAAATTTCGGAAAACACAACCAACTCAACGGAACATATTTACGGAGGCAAGCAAAATCGTCATACAAATCATACGTAATTACTATTCACAAGATACAAGTCGTATAATAAGATACTTGCCTTAATAACCGCTTCCGAATGCTCCGAAGAACACGGTTCGACTGGGAAGCTCGGACCCCAAAGAAGGCAACGAACGGAAGGGTTCCGACTCGAGTTCTTCACAAGAATTCGCTCCTAAGTCACAACGATATCAATTCAATCATAATTCTACGAAAACGTATGGAACTTCCCAAGTTCTACCCATTGAAGCATTTTATCGGACACTTTGAGGGCGTAGTCCAATTTAATCGATTATTCAAAGAAATACTCAAATCCGTTCCACAAAACTTCAAGGGTATGAATGATTACGAGTTTACAATCGAGTTCTAACAATAATATGAATCAAAACGAAGCAAATCGGCCAAAACACCAAGAAACCTCAAGAACATCCAAAAACCAAAAGTTTAGGTGTTCTTACCTTCGATCCGGGTCGAAGATGATGTTAATCCATGATTACAACTTCCAAAACATGTTGCTCTATGTCATAACTATCCAAATCCATCCATTATTGACGAAGAAACGCGAAGAAACGAAGAAAAAGGGTGAAAATGGCCGGATGACTCGGTCCAGGCCCTTAAATAGCCGACCACGGCCGGCAGGGACTCGACCGTGTCTGCTAGACACGGTCGCGTCGCCCGATAGTGACCCGTCCGACAAATGACTTCAAGATGACTCGACCGTGTCCCGAACACGGTCGGCCCTGGGCGCCGATCGCCTATCCGGAAGAGTTCGACTCGGCCGTACCAGACGACACGGTCGGGTCCTGAGGCAGAGACTTCGGCATTTCCGGACGAGTACGGCACGGGCCGTGTCGGACGACACGGCCGAGTTCGGCCGGCAGTGTTCGGCCAATAACGAGCGGGTGAGCTAAAATGACCATAACTCTCTCGTCCGGACTCCGATTGACTCACCGTTCGAACCATTGGAAAGCTAACTCGATGATCTATAATATTGCAAAGATTCAGAATTTTTGGAGTTACCAAAAATTAATGGTGATCTAACAAAGTCGAACTCATACTTAGAAAAGTCGTTTAGTAATCCTGAATTCAACAAAACGACACCGAAACCCGAACCTGAATACGAACCCAAGATACGGTTACGAAGTACTCACAAAGACGAATCTAAGAGCTAGTAGGACACACAATTCCGACCACCGGAAGGCTCGAAATTCGACAACGGAAGGTAATTACCCCAAACTTTGGGAAATTACGAAAATGGCCCAAATGCCCGAAAATCACCATACGACAACGAATAATCAAACCGAAGCTCACAACACGTATAACAACGTTAAATGAACTTACGAAAAACCCCAAACGACAGTTTCGAACGAGATTCGCAAGAACCGAACTCAAGCGCGGAAAAGTCGCTAAAAAGCACGGAACTCAACAAAGCAAAGACCAAACGAACTCGGATGACAAAAAGTGCAGAATTAAATATTCTCCGAATGACGAAACGGTCAAAAGCGAGTCGTCAAAAAGGACTTCGGCCGAAAAAAGAAATTTACCGAAAATCGAAAATTTGCGGATATTACATTCTTCACGCAAAAAGAAAATATTACAAAAAGTGGAAAAATATAAGATGAATGAATGAATGATGATGGATCTAAGGGGTCTATTTATACACCTAAAGTCATCTAATAGCTCCAAAACTCTAAAATTATTACAATAGATCGGATCAATGCCAGCCATCCCCTCAATAATAGACCAAAAGTATAAAAAATTATACAATGATCAATATCTGCCAAGAGTTACGGCTGTAACATTGAGGAGTTATGGCCGTAACATGGATGACTTACGGCCGTAAGATTCAGTAGATACGGCCGTAACTAGGCTACGACGTTTTGCTTTGTGTGAGTTACGCCCGTACACGCCCGTATGGAGTTTCAGACTTCATTTTCAGCCCAGAATTTCTTAGACTTTGCGTTTTGCCCCAAATCTTCTTCGGATGATAACTTTTGATATATAACTCTGATTTTGAATCCGAAAAGACTGCCGAACTCGTCTCGGAAAGCCCTATAACATGAATACATAAAAAATCAACAAAGAGAACATTTTATAAACATGTTATTTCTTGAGTAAATCAGTAATTCAATCCGATTTAAGACTAGATTTACATCATCATCTGATAAATAATAAAATCATTAAAAGCTAATTAATTCTAAGCAAAAATGAGTAGACTAGCTCAATTATGGGTGAAATATATCGATACAAACAATGGATAAGTGTATAAAACTGACACTTATCACACCCCCAAACTTGAACTCTTGTTAGTCCCGAGCAAGACTCTTTATTATTCACGCTACAAAAATAAAAATAAAAATAAGACACAAAAATAATAATACACCCATAAATTAAGAAAAATAATCATATATATAAAGAGGATAATAGATCAAAATTCCATTAATACACAATAACCAGCTTTATACTGTAGATAGAAATGAATCAAGATTCAAAATAAATCTACTAATGATTTTGAAGTTAAAACACGGTTTTATTTTGTAATTCCAAAATGCAAGGTTTCCCCCCAAAAGGTTGATTATTACTTTCCCACTCGTGACACACACGACTCCCTTTAATGGTTGCTCTCGATCACTCATTTATTTTTCGACTCAATATGAAGAAGAATTTCATTGGCGTCATCAAATATTGTGATTTTTCATGAAATTGAGTGTATTGAAATTCAGCCGCTAATTAATTCAAATCTGCTCATAAACTACATCCCTTAGTGATAGCTTTCACACTGTTATTTGCTAACGTATAGCTCTTTTCACCAACACAATTTCTATCTCTTTTTTTAGGTGATAGCTTTCACACCGTTATTTGTTAATGTGTAGCTCTTTTCACCAACACCATTTCCATTTTTTTTTATATGAGATGGCAGCTACGCACCAACAACGGTTAATCCTTTATTTTTCGCAAAATTTTAGGACTCCCAAAATTAGGCAGCTGTTGCTGCTCAACACTTCTCCCTTTTTATTTTTCGACTAACCTCCTTTCACCAATGACTCCCTTTTTTTTAGGGAATAAGATTCTTGCAGAAAATCGTTTATTAGCTAAGCATAAAAAAATCAAAAACTCCACAAATTAAGTAAATTTCAGTTTTATTTTTCAGCAACCGACTGATTCTTCTTTTCTCAAGGTAACAAATGACTCGATTTTATATGATAACTACAAGGCTTGGAAAGAGAGATTAAGGCTAAAAAAATTTGAAATATAATATTTTTTACCGGTTAAAACGATTTTAGAAGCTTGTATATAGCTAATTTATTGGTGTTATGGCCAGATCTAGAAATCTCACAAATCAAAATAATATATATATATATATATATATATATATATACACACACTAAACCTAAAAAAACTCAATGCCAAATAATAAAAACACACCACACACTACGATAATCAAAACATACCACGATATACGATTCAAAGCAAAATAAACACCACAATTCAAAAACAAACAAAATAAACACACAAGTTCCAAAACACCCCCAAACTTGAAAATAAAACTGTCCCGAGTTTTTTTAGAATTGAAAAGATAGTGAGAAAACAAAAAACTCCCTGAAATTTTAGGTTTTTTATCCTCCAGGTGTGTCGTCAGGGATGTTTAGAAAACGGAAAAGCTTTTCAAAGCACTTCTCCATTTCTAATTGTCGGTCGATTATTTCATTCTGATTTCTCAAAATTTCTGCCTGGGATGTTTCTAATCCCCGAACTCTTTCAAGCAAATTTGCCGCAAAAGGCGTCAAGTCTTCTCCGGCATCCTCCCCGGGCTCATATTCCTCCTCGTGGCTACTTTCCTCTTCCGGTTCCAAACGTGCCCGTTTGCTCCTTAACTGAGTACTTCGAAAAATACTACTCCGACCGTTTAGTCGATCCCCATGCGTCAATATATCACCCCCTGCCGAAATTTTTACCCTCTGGCTCCTGCAAATACCGGTGATAAGGCAGGGGTATGGCATCTTTTGCCTAGTAGGGACCATGCCGGCATAGTGACAAATAGTATTATAAATGTGAGCACCCACATCCATTTTGACCCCTCGGCGGATAGCAAATAAACCTCGCAGGTGGCCGATGGAAACTGTTGTCAGAGTCGAAGTCGGGTAAATACTCCCGGCTACCCACATCCATAAGTACCAAGCATCATCAATGAGGTCCGCCTTGTTGTATCGGGGTTTGATGATCCCAATACTGTCATGGAGCTCGCTCACTAATGCCCATCGTAAAACCCTATCATCCGGCACATCCTCATTAGGTAAGATTGAAATGTCTACCGCATTAGTGGAATCAGCCCCCAAATACTTGTTAATCACATCAGGTGAAAAATTTATTACTTTCCCATTCACAGTCGTTTGATGATATGTAGGCGACCCTACATGCCCAATGGATTTGTTGAAAGTATTACAAAAGTTTAGGGTCAAGGTGGGGTTACCATTTGGGAGTTCGGACACGAATTTTTCCCACCCATTGTCTATGAACTTTTGGATGAACGGGTTAGTGATAGTGTCTCTATCCAAATCGCCAATCAAATCATCAAGTTTGAACAATCGCTCCTTAATGCACCTTGTGTTTTGAATTCTTTGCGGTGGTGCCGGTTCTTGAGACGACGAACCGACCTTTTCTTTTCCTTTTGACGATTTCTTCGGTGCCATCCCTGAAATTAAACAAAATCAACTTCCTTTTCATCACACGACTATAATCATCAAGCAAAACCACCAAAAACATCAAAAAAATTCAAAGATTTTCGTTGTGGCATTTCGTCGGACACCTTGAGTTCATAGTTTTTAACAAGTTTTTCATTCAAACTCAAATCCACAAAGTCACCACAAATCCATGAATCAAATAACCACACAAATATCAACAATACTAACAACTAAACATGTTTCAAACAACGAATCTTACGAAAATAGGAATCGAAAAACAAATATAAAGTGAGAAACTAAAACCATAAAAAAATTGAAACAAGGATTGAAAGAAAAACCTGATGATTTAGGTGTTAATGTTGATAGGAGAATGAAGTGTATTGAAGAATTTTTGTTTTTGAAATTAGGGATTGAGAAGGGAAAATTTTCGCAATTCTGCCTCTGTGAAGTCCCGCCTGGTTTGTGAATCTGCTGCCAAGTCCCGTGTTTTTTTATAAAGCTGTAAAGTTACGGCCGTAACATGATCAAGTTACGGCCATATGTAGCATTCGTCTTTTGACAATTATTTTTGGTTACGACCGTAACATACAAGAGTTACGGCCGTAAGGTGCTTTCGGATTTTCACAATATTTTCGGGTTACGGTCGTAACATACAAGAGTTACGGCCGTAATGTGCCTTCGTAAAAATCATACTGGAACATCTTACGGCCGTAAGACTTGAAGCTTACGACCGTATCAAACTTCCGTTAAAAATGTATTTTCAAAACAAAAAGGGATACGGCCCTAAGAATGTGGATACGGCCGTATACGTATATTATTATTATTTTTTTTAAGTTTTTTTTGTTTTTTTTTTTAAAAAATTCTATTTATTATGTGTGTGAGAATAATGAAAGAAAGACTCCCTGGATTTTATGAACGATATGATCCTTGCTCTTGTTGTTGAATCTTTATGTGTTCCCCCCAAACTTATTTTGCGAAATAATAGAGATTGGGTTGCCTCCCAATAAGCGCTTTGTTTAATGTCCTTAGCTTGACTTCTCGTCTGATCAATGGTATTTCCAGCATTATGATTGACTTTGCTGTCGAGAATTCTCCACCCAGATATGGCTTTAACCGTTGGCCATTTACTTTGAAACTCCCGTCGGTTGTATTATAAATCTCCATAACTCCATGAGAAAACACCTCTTTGATTGTGTATGGGCCCGTCCATCGTGATCGCAGCTTACCTGGAAACAGACGCAGTCGTGCATTAAAAAGGAGAACTTGGTCTCCTGCTTTAAAATCTTTTCTTAGAATTGTTGTCATGCCATCCTTTTGTTTTTTCTTTATAGATTTTGGCATTTTCATATGAGTCGAATCGGATTTCATCCAACTCATTTAACTGCAGCAACCTTTTCTTTCCAGCCAGCTGTTCGTCAAAGTTTAATTTTTTATAGCCCAAAAGGTTCGATGTTCAAGTTCGACTGGCAGGTGACAGGCTTTTCCAAAAATCAAACGAAATGGAAACATGCCTATCGGTGTCTTATGAGCTGTTCTGTAAGCCCAGAGCGCATCATCCAGCTTTTTCGACCAATCTTTCCGAGATGAGTCGACTGTCATCTCAAGTATACGTTTCAGTTCACAATTGGAGACGTCGGCTTGTCCACTGGTTTGTGGGTGATAAGAGGTAGTGACATGGTGTTTTACTCCGAATTTGGTTAGTAGAGCCTTAACCTGGTGATTGCAGAAATGAGATCCGCCATCACTGATAATAACTCTCGGAGTTCCGAAGCGAGTGAATATATTTTTCTTTAGAAAATGTACCACGACTCTAGCTTCGTTTGTTGGTAATGCAACAGCCTCCACCCATTTAGATACGTAGTCCATAGCTACAAGGATGTATTCATTAAAGAACGATGATGGAAAGGGTCCCATGAAATCAATTCCCCAAACGTCGAAGATTTCAACTTCAAGGATGAAATTCATTGGCATTTTATTTCTTTTTGACATGTTTCCATGTCTTTGGCACCGGTCACACTTAGAGACAAGTGTATGTGCATCTTTGAATAGAGTGGGCCAATAGAATCCTGCTTCAAGAATTTTTGCTGCTGTTTTTGAAGCCCTAAAATGTCCTCCATAGTGAGAGGAATGACATCTTTCTAGTACCTTCTCCATTTCTTCTTCCGATATGCATCTCCGGATGATTTTATCAGGTCCTCGTCTGAACAATAGAGGATCTTCCCAGTAATAGTATTTCAACTTGGATAAGAATTTTTTCTTTTGATGATGGGAAAAATTTGGGTGAATTATTCCACTTACAAGGAAATTAACGATGTCTGCATACCATGGTGCATTTTGTTTTTCCTGCATATTAGAGATTTGGAACAGTTGTTCATCCGGAAATACTTCATTTATTTCCTTCTCTTGAGCATCGTTTTGGTCTAGTCGAGAGAGATGATCCGTCACTTGGTTCTCTGTTCCCTTTCTGTCTCGGATTTCTATGTTGAATTCTTGCATAAGTAGGACCCATCGGATTAGCCTTGACTTAGCATCTTGCTTTGTCATTAAATATTTCAAAGCTGAATGATCAGTGTAGATAATGACTTTCGATCCCAATAAGTAGGATCGAAATTTATCAAAGGCATAAACCACTGCGAGCATCTCTTTTTCAGTTGTTGTGTAGTTCAGCTGTGCATCATTCATAGTCCGGCTAGCATAATGGATCACTTGCATCATTTTGTCCTTCTTCTGGCCCAGCACGCCCCCCACAGCATAATCACTTCCATCGCACATCAGAATGAATGGGATAGTCCAATCTGGAGAATTGATGATTGGAGCTGATGTACGCTTATCCTTCAAAGTTGCAAAGGCCACGTGGCATTCATTTGTGAAAAGGAATGGTGTATCTTTCTCAAGAAAAGAACAGAGAGGTATAACCCCAAGCTATAAACTGTATATATTGTACCGTGTGGAATGTTTACTGAGCACGAAAAAGGATAAGTTATTTGTGGTTGATTATTTTTAATAAAATTCTTATTTCAAAACTTGCATATAAAATAAAAATAATGTTTTATTAAATCATTCATAATTATCACATTTTATCCCCTCCCCAACGACTAGTTAACGGTTATTTTACAATCTGTAAATACATCACATTTCATTCAACAATCCACTCACTTTTTCTCATCTTCTTACAAATTTTCAAAAACAAAGGGGTTCTTCAAGATGATTCATCAACTATTTTTGATATTCTACATTACATTGGTCATATCATATACTGTATTAGTTGCTTATATAAAGTGTAACACGGAAGAGGAATTTCTCTTTTATCTTATATTTGGATTCCTAATAAATCTTAACATGTAATAATACCCCATTTATATCCGAATAAAAAATTTTATATTTCTTGAAATTAATGGCATGTATGTTTTATTTTCTTATAGTTCTTCAACATGTCAAATCTTGTCAGGCTCAAATTTGAAGCATTTGATATCACTGACAATAATTACTTATCATGGATATTGGATGCTGAGATCCACCTTGATGCTAAAAGCCTATGTGATACTATAATTAAATCAAAAGAAGCATCATTACAAGAAAAGGCAAAGGCTATGATTTTTCTTCGGCACCACCTCCATGAGGGACTGAAATTGAGCACCTTGTTAGGATTATGCCCTCGAATGTCACTCAGAGGATGTTGAGTGAGGGCATTGTACTTGTTATTATATAAATCATAATCAAAAGGCAATTGTATGTTTCTCTATTTACTGGTAGTCACTGGTATTCCCGACTCGTAAATATATATATATATATATATATATATATATATATATATATATATATATATAGAGAGAGAGAGAGAGAGAGAGAGAAACTAGTCCGTGTATTTGAGAGCAAAACATTCCACTCCTTATTGGATAAGAGGATCGACACTGGAAAGGTTATGGCTGAAATACTTAATCGTTCGCAAGTCGATGAAACTTGACTGGGCGTTAAGTTTATGTGAAGACTTGTATGACGTGTTCTTTGACTTGGAGAGTGCCTGTCGAACACTAATGGTTAGTGGGAGCACACGTTATAGGTATGCTGATTGGATTAGTATACTCGAACCAACTCACCCTCGATTCGTCACACGAATTTCACTCCGGGGCAGTCAATGACGGAATCGAAAGGTTGTGATTGATATTCGTGAACCTTCGACTTGAGGATTTAGTAGGGATGTGAATGTGACGTTAATATTTTCATTAGAGTAGTTCGACCAAAAAAACCAGAAGGTGGGGGTAAACCTCGACATGCGTCTTAACGGGCAAGTAGCAGGTTCTACTGCATACCAAGATAGAATTCTTTCTCCTGTTAGTGAACGGGTTATATGTCCTATGCGGTTATTGGCAGATGAGATCATAAATCTTTGGCCAAAGTATTGGAGCTAGTTGTATTGGATACACGAGAGCTCGATGATCTAGATTTGCATTAACTGATGCATAGAGTCAAGTACAGATAGGGTTTGACTGACCGTGACCCTATAACTTGATCGGGACATTTGAAAGAAGGGTTTATACGTATATTGGTATTCACGACAGAATGGTTTTTGAATGATCCCTATCATTTGTTCTGATTTGGGGTACAGTGTAAGCCGCCAGGCTGCCTAGGTGGTGCTACTACTCTTTGGTTCCTCCCATTGCTAACTGAGACGGACCTACCGAGTCGCGCAATGGGATTGACGACGGAATGAATCGAGCTTATTCTCTCTTTATTAATATTAGATATTGGATATATAATTTATTGGGACATTGGATGTCTAAATTGTTTTATTGGATAAATTAATTTACGGCTTAGTGAATTAAATAAATTACTGGGTGATTAATTTAATTCATGAATATAATTATTTCTTGGAGAAATTAATTATATTATTATGTATTTGATATGATTAATTAATTAGATTAATATATTAATATAAAAACATCGGAACGGAATTGGAGTTTATCAGTTTGTACTCACGGGAGTCCAGAACGAACCGAACTCGTTCGTTTCTTTCTAGATAGCTGCCCCCCTCCCTCACTTACTCCTACATGAGTCTTTGTCTTCATTTTACAATGGAAGACTTATGACCAAGGGGACAAGATATCATGTGATATCATTTTGGTGTAGGTGTATTTTTGTCTTGAGATGAAAATGATTAGAATAAGATGTGAAGACTCCCACTTCCTCCCTACACTTGCATCGTGAGTTATCATAGAGAGAGAAAGGAAAATTGTTTTCCTAAGTCTTCATCTTCTTCACTTTCATCTTAAGAGTTTTTTCTTGGATAAAAATAGAGAGATTAATTGAGAGATTAAGAATAAACACTTAGAGAGTGTTGTAGTCTTAATTTAGAAAGCTTCAACAACCTTGCTCTAGCCGTATCCTTGGACGATAATAAGGCGTTGTCATTCCAATCGTTTATCCGGCGCATGGAAAATAGAGACGCGGTGCTTTAGGCATTGGATCATTCAAGAACTTGAAGACTCAGATTCGTGGGAAGAGCATCTAAAGCTTGGGGAATCCTCTTCAAGGAGTATACCATTTAATCAATGGACTACGAGGGTATGATTTCTAATCTTTCTTGTTTTCATTTTATATTCGTATATACATATCTTGATCGATCCTCATATGGATTTGGATCGAATTAATTTTTGTTTTACCGCTTCCACTGTGCCTTCGTTTTAGGCACCGAATCCCAACACACCCCACTATCAAAGATTCTGCAGATCTTTGGCAATCACTGGAAGAAAGATATGATCATCAGAAAATAGTTATTCTCCCAAATGCTCATTATGACTAGACTAAACTCCGTTTACGGGATTTTAAATCCGCCAGCGAATCTAATTCGGAAACGTTCCGAATCATTTAAAAATTAAAATTATGTGGCGAAAATATCACTGATGGTGATATGATAGAAAGAACATTCACCACATTTCATGCCTCAAATATAATCCTTCAGCAGCAATATCGTGAGAGAGGATTACAAAATATTCTGAACTGATTTCTTGTATTCTTTTGGCCGAACAAAATAACGAGTTGTTGATGAGAAATCATGAATCTCGTCCCACTGGATCTGCTCTATTTCCTGAAGTGAATGCAACATCATCTGGTCCCAACTACGGTCGCGGCTGTAATATCTGTACCTTTTCTATTTTTGGTAGTTTCTATTTTGGTGTATTTTCCGTTGTTAGCGACTCGCTTGTAACCATTTCAACATTTTGAGAATATTTAATTTGGCGTATTTTGGCATCCGAGCATGTTTCGAGGTTGTTGTACTCGATTTTGTGTTTAGTCATGGTATTTTCCGCTTTTTGACTCGTTTTGTGCGATTGTGGTGCGAAACTGTCATTTCGGGTTTTGTGTGAGTTAGTTTAATGTTGTTAGACATTTTGTGAGTTTCGACACGATTGTTCGTTTCTGTATCGTGGTTTTTGGTCATTTTGGGCCATTTTGTAATTTCCTAAAAATTTAGGGAATTTGCTTCCGTGGTCGTATTCCGAACCTTCGGGTAGTCTGGATCGTGTTTTCCTCCTAGCGCTTAAATTCGTCGTCTCGAACCTTTCGCAAGCTTGTTTTAGTTTTTTGTATTCATCGTCTCATGATTCCGTCGCACTCTCTCTTGACGAACTGCTCTTAGCAGCTGTGCTGAGTGCCTTACGTATGTTAGGTCCAGGTCTTTACGAACGTCAAGGACTTATTCCTAACGTACGTAACAACCTTCTTGTTTTTGGGAAGTGAGTTCTGCAGATTCATTACGTACGTAAACCTTAGAGGCTTTACGTACGTTATGAAGCTTACGTACGTTAACCCCTATGGATTACGTATGTAAGCCAGCCTGGGTTTAAATACCCAGGAGCGGACCGAATTTGCCCATTTCATACTTTCTTCTTCTCCTATGCGACTTGGGAAATTTTTGGGCGATTTTCGGGCCATCATCTTCCTTGGAGTTTGAGTGTAGATTAACAACACCAATCCATCTCTTTCGCCTTTGAATCGAGGTAATCTTCTAGAAACCTAGATTTTCGGGATTTGGGGGTTTTCTACGTAAATTCTCAAATTTAGTCATAGTTATTATGTAATTGTGTTGAGTATAGATTATCTACTTCCGATTATGTTTTCCTACGATATTATTCTGGTATTCTTGGAATTGTTGAGAATCGAGAGGGTTTTGGTTGCGATCCACCCTCGTTGAATATGATGTTGGATTATTTGTATCGTATGAGGGGTTTTCGGGCATATATCCATTTAGTTTCCAATCGTACTATTATTGATAGTTGTTTTACGAATCGTATAGGTTCGAGATTTCCAAATTCTTCCAACGGTGGTCGTTTACCATCTCTTTTCAGTCCGTCATGTCTCAAAGGCAACTAACTCTTACGAACTTACTATCTTAAATGTTCAAAGTAGTATATTTGAGTGTTAGAATGTGTTCACTCCGGGAGGGTCCGACGGGGCCTCAGAGGAATCCACGCATGGTTGGGTTCATGAACTTTTGGGTTAACCACTCCGGGAGGGTCTATCGGGGCCTCAGAGGGATTCGCGCATGGTCGGGTCCACGGTTAATCGGGAGGAATTGTATTTTGTGATGCATCATAGGTTTTGCATTTCCGGAAATCATTATCTGGCTTGTTTTCGAAAATCATTGATGCATGTGCTTTGATATTGTAAGATGTAAGAATTCGTTTGCGTTACTTGTTCTAGCTATTCCACGACTAACCCTATTTGGGGAAAATACGTTTCATGTATTTCAGGTGAGAAGAATGCTGTCGGAAGAGTACCGGGGCAGTACGAGGATGAAGGTCAGGCATGATACTGTGATGTGGTCGTCGTGTTTAATTGTTTTGAGATCGGTTATTGGGAATTTGTTTTTTTTATTTGTCACAATTGTTAGATGGTACTCGAGTACTATAGGAGAGATGTTTCTCTGTTGTTGGTTACATTAATTTGTTTTTCTTTTTTTTATTGGTTTAAATGTTGTCGTGGAAATTTCATCGGCTAATCCGATAGATGATGGATGGTTTTGATGTGTTATGTTATGGATGAAGTACAAAATTTGCATTGAGAGTTCCATATGGGATTCACGGCGTTGTGACATGCCCTGAATATCTTGGGGGTGTTACAGAATATGGTATCAGAGCCTAGGTTTATGGATACCTAAGTTTTTGGTCTTTTGGGACTAGTCACGTTGTTGTAAACACAGTATCATCGCGCTGCCATCATCTTAGTACGACCGGTATCATAATATATCTCACTTTTTTTTATCGTCTTTACCGTTTTGTCTTTCGATTTCGTAATATGGGGAACCGATCACCATGAAGGTTATTTTCTGCAGTGTACTTATGTCTTTCTTTTCCTATCATTTAGAATGTCAGCCAGTAGAGGACGCGGATGAAGTCGTGGATGCGGTCGAAGAAATGGCACAACCGGTGGGGCGGCCATGTCTCTCGGTTCGGATGCTGGATCGACTACTCCTACTTTGTTGAATTCAGTCCACCCTAGCACCGATGGTCAGCAGGACCAGACGGTCAGTCTGGGAGATTCTACAGGGAATAATGCGGGTGTTGGTGTGACCATTATACTATAGCAAGTGGCTAACGAAATGGCGCTCCTGATCCAAGCAGTTCAGCTCAATAATCCACATCTTGTGGAGAATGCTGGGGCAGAGATATGGCTACAGGATGTGATCCGTATGCGCCCTCCTCAGTTCATTGGTGATATGGATCCGATAGGTTAGGATGATTGGATCAACGAGATAAACAAAGTTTTTGTGGCGTTAAATTGTCCGGAGGCATGGAAGGTGGTGATTGCATAGTATTTTCTAACGAGGGACGCTGCTAGATGGTGGCAGGCGGTTGCGCCTCAAGACCGTGAGGTTTCATGGGATGAGTTTAAAGAACTAATGGAGGCCGAGTATTGCCCGTGGCCTGTTCAGGAGGCCAGAATCCGAGCTTTTTATGAGGCTAAACCCCAGGACATCCCAGTATCTTCGGCGATCATCGAATATAACCAACAACTTAATCATGTCAAGGGGCAAGTGAGGGAAGAGAAAGATAAGATCCGACATTTTGATATGCGGATGAATCCTAGAATTCGACATTACATGGCTAGGTTCGTTTTGGCCCCTGATATGTCCTTTGCGGCTATGGAAATGGCTAGTGAGGGTAATCAGCAAAAGACCTCAACAAATTTTTCGGGTAGTAAGAACAACAACCAGCAGAAATCTCAGTCGGCGAACTACCCAACCGGTAAGTCTTACCGTGCATCTGGAGGCAACTAAAATTTCAGAACTGGTCCTAGTGTATCCAGCCGGAGTGTGACATGTTTTAACTGTGGCCAGCAGGGCTATCAGTCGTGATTGTGACCTGCCTCACCTGAAGTGCTATAGTTGCGGCCAAACGGGCCAAAGAGCTTCATATTATAACGAGGAAGAGAAGACTCTTGGAGTTCCGGCATCTGTTCCTACGCCTGGAGAACCAAGTGTTAATCAAAGGCCGTCAGCCGGTCAGCCGTCTCAGAGTTTCGGTCGGGGACGAGGATGGGGTCAGTCCGTTAGAGGGGGATCCTCTAGTGCTGGTTCAGTTCAGCCACGTGTTTATGAGATGAGGAGAGCGGATGATCTAGAGGTTGCTGTGTCTACAGGCACCGTTCATGTTTTCTATCATCCAATTAGAGTGCTTTTCGATTCTGGTGCATCTCATTCATTCATCTCTTTGGATTATGTGCGTCGATAGAATATTGTATGTCTGTCTGCTTGCAAACTGTTTGTGGTTAAATTGCCTAGTGGGGATAGAATTGTGGGGGATAGAGATATTAGAGATTGTCCAGTGATGATCGCAGATAGAGTGTGGCTTTCGAACTTAATAGTTCTTGATATTGTCGATGAGGATTTGATCCTCGAGGACGACTGGCTTGATAGACATGGCGCGGTAATGAATTATCGCACGAGGAGTATATCGATTTTGGTCGAGGATGGTACCGAGCACTCATTTGTGGGACACTGGAGGAAGGGTCAGAAACTATTAATCAGTGTTATTAAGGTAGCGAAACTCATTAGGGATGGTTGTATGGGATATTGGTGTTATGCTATGAGAGTAGAGAATGATAAGGTTGAATTTTCTTCGATTCCAGTGGTAAACGAGTTTCTAGATGTTTTTTAGGATGACTTGCCAGGACTACCACCGGAATGGGAGATCGAGTTCACGGTTGATTTAGAACCGGGTGCAGCCCCGATCTCTAAGGCCCCGTACCATATGGCACCTTCAGAAATGCAGGAACTGAAGAGTCAGTTAGGGGAATTGTTAGAGAAGGGTTATATCAGACCTAACACCTCGTCTTGTTTTTGAGGAAGAAAGATGGTTCACTGTGTTTATGTATCGATTATCAGGAACTGAATAAGGTGACCATTTAAAATAAATATCCTTTGCCTTGTATCGACGATTTGTTCGATCAATTACAGCGAGCTATTGTGTTTTCAAAGATCGATTTGAGATATGGGTATTACCAGCTTCGAGTGAGGGAGTCCGATATCCCTAAGACCGCTTTTCGTATGAGGTACGGGCATTACGAGTTTAGCAGTATTTATGCAACTGATGAATAAGATATTTATCGAGCATCTCGATAAGTGTGTAGTCATTTTTATAGATGATATCCTAGTCTACTCTGGTGATGATGAGGAACACACTCATCATTTGTGACTAGTATTGGATATTTTGAGAGCTCAGCGTCTCTATGCGAAGTTCTCGAAGTGTGAGTTTTGGCTGAAGGAGGTTATGTTTCTAGGGCATGTGGTTTCAGCTGAAGGGGTCTGTATAGATCCCCAGAAGATTGTGGCAGTGTTAGGTTGGGCACCGCCTAAGAATGTGAAGGAGGTTCGTAGCTTTTTGGAACTTGCTGGGTATTATACGCGGTTCGTCGAGGGGTTCTCTAAACTTGCTCGACCGCTTACTCAGTTACTCCATAAGTCTGAGAAGTTCGAATGGAATGATGAGAGGCAACAGAGTTTCGAGGAACTGAAAAGGCATTTGACTACGGCACCGGTGTTAGTCTTGCCTCAAGGGAACAATGGGTTTTCGGTTTATAGTGATGCTTCAGGCCAGGGACTCGGGTGTGTTCTCATGCAGCACGATAGGACTATAGCTTTTGCGTTGCGGCAGTTGAAACTGTAAGAAATGAATCACCCTACTCACGACCTGTAGTTGGCTGCAGTGGTGTTTGCAATGAAGATCTGGCCCCACTATCTATACGGTTCTCCGTGCCAGATTTACACCGATCATAAGAGCTTGAAATACATTTTTAGCCAGAAGGAACTGAACATGAAACAGCGTCGTTGGTTAGAACTAATAAAGGACTACGACTTGAAGATCCTTTATCATCCGGGAAAAGCCAATGTTGTGGTAGACACGTTGAGTCGGAAACCGGTATCACTCCAGATGCTTGAGGTTCTCACACCATAAGTGAGGATTCGATAGGAGATTATTGAACAGGGAATCTAAGTATGGATTCAACAGGTGCAGGGTTAGTTATGTGCCCTCGAGATTACTTCGTCTTTGGTTGATGATACCAAATGGGAGCAAAGCAATGACCCGATGATCAGTCAGCTGAAGACGGATGCAGAAAAGTGGAAAGCCCCCGGCTTTATAGTTCATGAGGACGGTAGTTGAGGTTTCAAGGGAGGCTCTGCATTCTGAATGATTTGGACTTGAGACAGAAAATACTTCGAGAAGATCATATATTTCTGGTGGAATAATATGAAAAAAGATGTTACGGAGTTTGTAGCATAGTGTTTGACGTGACAAGAAGTCAAGATTGAGCATTAGAGGCCATCCGGGCTGTTGAAGCCGCTTCCTATTCCCGAGTGGAAGTGGGAAGACATTTCTATGGATTATATCATCGGGATGCCGATGACAAAGACTGGAATGAATATGATTTTGGTGATTATCGATCGATTGACTAAATCGGTGCATTTTCTTGGTATTAATGATACTTGGGGACCGTAGAGGTTGGCTCGGGTATTCATAGCGGAGATAGTATGGCTACACGGTACGCCTAAGACAATCATATCTGATTGGGATGGTCGTTTCGTCTCACATTTTTGGCAGTCGGTCCATCAAGATTTGGGTACCGAATTGATATTGAGTACATCTTTTCATCTGCAGTCAGACGGTCAGACGGAGCGGATGATTCAGATGTTGGAGGATATGTTGCGGGCGTGTGCCTTAGACTGGAGTAGTGAGTGGGAGTTGCATCTGCCATTGATCGAGTTTACTTACAATAATAGTTGGCATGCATCGATCAAAATGGCACCTTACGAAGCATTATATGGTAGACGGTGTAGGTCTCCACTTTGTTGGGATGAGGCCTCGAAGTAAGTGGGAACAGAGCCAGACATGTTGATAGAAACTAGAGAGAAGATCTCTATCATTCGAGACAGACTGTTGACTACTCTGAGTCGACAAAAATCTTATGCTAATGTTCGTCGTCGACCATTGGAGTTTGAAGCAGGGGATCATGTTTTACTCAAAAGTATCGCCGACGAGAGGGGTTTACCGTTTCGGGAATAAGGGGAAGCTCATCCGGAGATATATTGGGCCGTTTGAGATTCTAGACAGAGTCAATGAGCTGGCTTATCGGTTGGCGTTACCTCCAGCCCTTAGTCACGTTCACAGTATGTTTCACGTTTCTCAGTTGAGAAAGTACATTCTGGACCCGAGTCACATCATTGATTATGGGGATACTGAAGTAGCGGAAGATGTCACATTTGAAGAAAGGCCGGTGAAGATCCTTGAGCATCGTGAAAAGCAACTCCGAAATAAAACTATTCCGTTGGTTAAGGTTTAGTGGTCGAGGCATGGAGTTGAGAAGGCGACTTGGGAAACCGAAGATAGCATGCGCGCTAAATATCCAGAACTTTTTACTTCTTAAGTTTCGGGACGAAGCTTATTTCTAGAGGGGGAGAATGTAATATTCGTACCTTTTCTATTTTTGGTATTTTTCATTTTGGAATGAACATTCACCACATTTCATGCCTCAAATATAATCCTTCAGCAGCAATATCGTGAGAGAGGATTTACAAAATATTCTGAACTGATTTCGTGTCTTCTTTTCGCCGAACAAAATAACGAGTTGTTGATGAGAAATCATGAATCTTGTCCCACTGGATCTGCTCCATTTCCTGAAGTGAATGCAACATCATCTGGTCCCAACTACGGTCGCAGTTGTAATATCCGTACCGTTTCTATTTTTGGTATTTTCTATTTTTGTGTATTTTATATTGTCAGTGACTCGCTTGTAACCATTTCAACATTTTGAGAATATTTAATTCTGCATATTTTGGCATCCGAGCATGTTTCGAGGTTGTTGTACTCGATTTAATGTTTAGTCATGGTATTTTCCGCTTGTTGACTTGTTTTGTGCGATTGTGGTGCGAAACTATCATTTCGGGTTTTGTGTGAGTTTGTTTACTGTTGTTAGACATGTTGTGAGTTTCGGCATGATTGTTCGTTTCTGTATCCTGGTTTTTGGTCATTTCGGGTCATTTTGTAATTTTCTAAAAGTTTAGGGAATTTGCTTCCGCGATCGTATTTTCCTCCTAGCGCTTAAATTCGTCGTCTCGAACCTTTCGCAAGCTTGTTTTAGTTTCGTGTATTCATTGTCTCATGATTCCGTCGCACTCTCTCTTGACGAACTGCTCTTAGCAGCTGTGCTGAGTGCCTTACGTACGTTAGGTCCAGGCCTTTACGTACGTTAAGACCGTTACGAACGTTAAGGACTTATTCCTAACGTACGTAACAACCTTCGTGTTTTTGGGCAGTGAGTTCTGCAGATTCATTACGTATGTAAACCTTAGAGGCTTTATGTACGTTAACCCCGATGGATTACGTACGTAAGCCAACCTGGGTCTAAGTACACAGGAGCGGACCGAATTCGCCCATTTCTTCCTTTCTTCTTCTCCTACGCAACTTGGGCGATTTTTGGGCGATTTACGGGCGATTTCGAGCCTTCTTTTACCTGTCTATTATCTTCCTTGGAGTTTGAGTATAGATTAACAACACGAATCCGTCTCTTTCGCCTTTGAATCGAGGTAATCTTCTAGAAGCCTAGATTTTTGGGATTTGGGGGTTTTCTACATAAATTCTCCAATTTAGTCGTAGTTATGATGGAATTATTTTGAGTATAGATTATCTACTTCCGATTCATGTTTTCCTACGAGATTATTGTAGTATTCTTGGAATTGTTGAGAATCGAGAGGGTTTTGGTTGTGATCCGCCCTCGTTGAATATGATGTTGGATTATTTGTGTCGTAGGTGAGGTTTTCGGGCATATTTCCATTTAATTTCCTACCGTAGTATTGTTGATGGTCTTTTTACGAATCGTCTAGGTTCGAGATTTCCAAATTCTTCCAACGGTGGTCGTTTACCTTCTCTTTTCAGTCCGTCATGTCTCAAAGGCAAGTAACTCTTACAAACTTACTATCTTAGATGTGCAAAGTAGTATGTTTGAGTGTTAGAGTGTGTATGTTCACTCCAGTAGGGTTCGACAGGGCCTCAGAGGAACCCACGCATGGTTGGGTTCACGAACTTTTGGGTTAACCACTCCGGGAGGGTCTATCGGGGCCTCAGGGGGATTCGCGCATGGTCGGGTCCACAGTTAATCGGGAGGAATTGTATTTTTTGATGCATTGTAGATTTTGCATTTGCGAAAATCATTCTCTGGCTTGTTTTCGAAAATCATTGATGTATGTGCTTTGAAATTGTAAGATGTAAGAATTCGTTTGCGTTACTTGTACTAGCTATTCCACGGCTAACCCCATTTGGGTGAAATACGTTTCATGTATTTCAGGTGCGAAGAATGAGGTCGGAAGAGTACCGGGGCAGTACGAGGATGAAGGCCAGGCATGATACTGTGAGGTGGTCATCATGTTTAATTGTTTTGAGATCGGTTATTGGGAGTTTTTTTTTGTCACGATTTTTTGATGCTACTCGACTACTATAGGGGAGATGTTTCTCTGTTGTTGGTTACATTAAATTATTGTTTTTCTTTTTTTTGTGGTTTGAATGTTGTCGTGGGAATTTCATCCGTTAATCCGATAGATGATGGATGGTTTTGATGTGTTCTGTTATGGATGAAGTACAGAATTAGCCTTGTCAGTTCCATATGGGATTCACGACACTGTGACATGCCCTGAATATCTTGGGGGTGTTATATAATATGGTATCAGAGCCTAGGTTTATGGATACCTAGGTTTTTGGTCTTTTGGGTCTAGTCACGCTGTTGTAAACACAGTATCATCATGCTGCCATCATCTTAGTATGACCGGTATCGTAAGATCTCTCACTTTTTTTTATCGTCTTTACCGTTTTGTCTTTCGATTTCGTAATTTGGGGAACCAGTCACCATGAAGGTTATTTTCTGAACTGTACTTATGTCTTCCTTTTCCTATCATTTAGAATGTCAGCCGGTAGAGGATGCGGACGCAGTCGCAAATTAGGACGTGGCGCAGCCGGTGGGGCGGCCATGTCTCTCGGTTCGGATGCTGGATCGACTACTCCTACTTTTTCAAATTCAGTCCACCCTAGAATCGATGGTTAGCAGGACCATACGGTCAGTCTGGGAGATTCCACATGGAATAATGCGGGTTTTGGTGTGGCCATTATACTACAGCAAGTGGCTAACCAAATGGCACTCCTGATCCAAGTAGTTCCGCTCAATAATCCTCCTAATGTGGAGAATGCTGGGGCAGAGAGATGGCTACAGGATGTGATCCATATGTGCCCTCCTCAGTTCATTGGTGCTATGGATCTGATAGGTTGGGAAGATTGGATCAACGAGATGAGCAAGGTTTTTGTGGCGGTAAATTATCCGGAGGCATGGAAGGTGGCGATTGCGTAGTATTTTCTGACGAGGGACGCTGCTAGATGGTGGCAGGCGGTTGTGCCTCAAGACCGTGAGGTTTCATGGGATGAGTTTAAAGAACTAATGAAGGCCGGGTATTGCCCGTGGCCTATTCAGGAGGCCAGAATCCGAGCTTTTTATGAGGCTAAACCCCATCACATCCCAGTATCTCAGGCGATCATCGAATATAATCAACAACTTAATCATGTCAAGGGGCAAGTGAGGGAAGAGAGAGATAAGAAAATTGCCAGAAAAATGAACTAGTTCTATGTTTTTCGTTTGCAAGAGTGTTGTGAAAATTTATTATGCACGAGTGTTCTATGCATGTAATAGTTTGTTTGAAATAATATAAATCTGCATTTCATGTCATATCTTATAATCCTTTTTCAATAATTTAATACTTTCTTTTTCTATAAATTATAGATATGTCTCAATCCAAAATTAAAGACGATGATTTATGTCTTGCAGACAATGCTACTAGACATACTATACTGAAAGATAAGAAATATTTCAGCAATTGAGAATTGTCAAAGCAAGTGTTAAAATCATATCTGGTAGTGCACAATAATTGAGGGATTTGGATGTGCCAATTTTCTGATGCCACGAGGCACGAACTTCAAAATAAGAAATGTATTATTTTCTCCCGAGTCCCAAAGAAATTTATTAAGTTTCAAATATTCGTATGAAAAGATACCATGTTGAAACTATGGATAAAAATAATGATGAATATCTTTGTATTACTTCAAACACTCCCGGAAGTAAGTGTGTGTTGGAAAAATTACATGCTCTATCATCTGGATTGTACTATACTAATATAAAAATATTTGAATCGTATAACACAGAGACCCGAAGTTTGCTGAAACATTCAAAGTTTGGCACGATCGGTTAGGACATCACAGTTCAATAATGATACGGAAAATTATTGGAAATTCTAGTGGTCATCCATTGAAAACCAGAAGATTTTTCAATCTCATGAACTATCTTGTGTTGCTTGTTCTCAAGGTAAGTTGATAATAAGACCATTACCAACTAAAGTTGGGAATGAATCGCCAACATTTTTGGAAAGAATTCATGGTGATATATGTGGACCTATTCATCCACCTTGTGGACCATTTCGATACTTTATGGTATTAATTGATGCTTCTAGCAGATGGTCACACGTATGTCTTTTATCAACTCGTAATTTGGCATTTGGCAGATTTCTTGCCCAATTAATCAAATTGAGAGCATAATTCCCATATTACATGATTAAGAAAGTTCGACTTGATAATGCTGGGGAATTTACATCTCAAGCCTTTAATGATTATTGTATGGCATTGGGCATCGATGTTGAACATCCAGTAGCTCATGTTCATACACAGAACGGTTTGGCTGAATCGTTAATCAAACGTCTTATTGCCAGACCAATACTAATGAGAACAAAGCTCCCCATCTCTATATGGGGACATGCTATCTTGCATGCTGAAACACTGATTCGTATTAGACCGAGTGCATATGATCAATATTCCCCATTATAGCTAACATTTGGTCAAGAACCAAATCTTTCACATATTAGAATTTTTGGGTGTGCTGTATATGTACTAATTACTCCACCACAACGTACAAAAATGGGACAACAAAGAAGATTTGGAATTTATGTGGGATATGATTCACCCTCGATAATCATATATGTTGAACCAAAAACAGGTGATATTTTCACCACTCGATTCGTTGATTGTCATTTTAATGAAGGAGAATTTCCACTCTTAGGTGAAAAGGAAAAACAAGTGGAAAAGAAAATTCAGTGGTGTACATCATTATTATTGCATCTTGATCATCCCACAAAACAACGTGAACTAGAAGTTCAAAAGATCATATACTTGCAGAATATAGCAAATCAATTACCAGATGCATTTACAGACACAAAAAGAGTGACAAAGTCATACATAGCCGCTGCAAATACTCCTGCTCGGATTGAGGTTCCAAAAGAGCAGTCCAATGAAAATATGCCAAATGAATCCAAAACACGCCTGAAGCATGGAAGACATGTTGGTTCTAAAGATAAAATCTCTCAAAAGAAGAATAAATGTGGAAAACCTGATGAGCCAAATTAGGTGTATGTGTTCCAGAAGAAACAAACGAAGAAATAAATCAGGGAACACATAATTGTTGTGTTGAGATTTATACGCCTCAACTGGCGATCGGCATAGACACCGGGCGACCGAGCCAAAGTCGAATAGACCAAGGCAGATGGGCCGATCGAAGGTCCCAGGTCAAGTCCCAGTGCCGAGCGATCGACATCTAAGGCGATCGTTTCTTGGCACCTGGCGATCGACTCTGGTGCCCGACCAATGACGACCGCCTCTTGCCATGCAAATCCGGCATGTCTAGTCGGCGAAAGACGAAGATCGGACATAGACCCACATGCAGATCCGGAAAAGGCGCCGCAGGACATGGATCATTGACCACAGCCTGTCACCAATCTCACCTATCGACAGACTTGCCGAAAGGTGCAAAGTGGGACCTCCGTGTGGCCCGATCGGGACGCGCGAGACTTCTCATTGAGTACGCACGGTGGCGGCCGACCCATGTCGCGGACTTTAAGGCAACCAGCCCACGTGCTAATAGACGATCGCCCCTTATTATATTAAAAGGAAGGCGATCGCCCGTCAGAAAAGGGCATCTCAGCTCCTATAAATAGAAGGCATCGTGCACTTGGATAAGGGTCTGGCTTTTCTTGCAGCTATCTCTCGGCTTTTATCTTTCAGCACCTCTTAACCGAAAGACGGTCGGCAGAGACGAAAACAAGAACTCCCTGTAGTTCAAGAACTCGGAGCAACTCAAGTTCTTCAGGCAAGTGCTCAAGAGCTAGATAAATAGGGTCTTTACATTCTTTGTAACTATACTCTTTTATTAATATTTGTACTCAAACGTATTAGTATTAATAACATCTCGCGAGAGCATTCAAGCCTGGGCCTTGTGTTACTTCCATTCCCATGGACGTGCTCTCGCACCTTGTTTGCTGCCCGTCCATTCTAGCAATATCTATCTCCGGATAATATTTCGGGTAGCAACAATAATGATGAAGAAAACCTTCAGCAAGAAGAAAATCATGAGATCTCCATTAATTATATCAATAATGGAAAATTATAAAACCGAAATGAAATGAAGGATATTGATGACATATTTTGTTATTCCATATCACGAGAAATTGATAACGTGAATGAAGATCCGGAACCAACATCTATATCTAAATGTCAGAAGAGGCATGATTGGATCAGTTGGAAATGTGCCATACAGGCTGAATTAGATCCACTTAATAAGCGAAAGGTATTTGGGTCTATTATTGTCACACCTGAAGATGTGAAACCTATTGGATACAAATGGGTTTTCATTCGTAAACGAAATGAGAAGATGAGATTATAAGGTACAAAGCTCGTTTTTCACAAGGTTTTTCCCAAAGACATGGAATTGATTATGCTGAGACATATTCTCCTGTCATGGATGCTATTACCTTTAGATACTTGATCAGCTTATCAGTTTCAAATAATCTAGAAATACGCCTCATGGATGTTGTAACGACCTATTTATATGGATCATTGGATATTAATATTTACATGACAATTCCTGAAGGATTCGAAGTGCCTGAAGCACTAAAATCAAAACCGAGGGAGTTATGTGCAATTAAACTACAACGATTATTGTATGGGCTAAAACAATCTAGCTCATGTGGTATAATTGCCTAACTGAGTTTTTAGTGAAAAATGGATATGTAAATGATCAATTGTGTCCATGTGTATTTATCAAGAAAACTACGACTGGGTTCGTGATTATTGCTGTCTATGTTGATGATTTAAACATCACTAGAACTCCTAATGAAATTCAAAGAGCGGTTCATTATCTAAAAGGTGAATTTGAAATGAAAGACCTCAGACAAACCAAATATTGTCTTGGTTTAAAAATTGAATACTTTCATAATGGAACATTTGTACATCAATTCAATTATACAAAAAGGGTCTTAAAGCGCTTTAATATGGATAAGGCAAATACGCTTAGTACCCCAATGATAAATAAGACACTTAATGTTGAAAATGATTTATTTTGTCCTTGTGAAGATAACGAAGAAGTACTTGGTCCTGAAGTACCATATTTGAGTACAATTGGAGCTCTTATGTATCTTGCAAATTATACGCGACCAGATATAGCATTTGCTATGAATCTATTGGCAAGATATAGCCCATGTCCAATACGGAGACATTGAAATGGGATTAAACACATACTACGCTATCTCCAAGGAACACTTGAATTGGGATTATTTTATCCCAAAGATTCAAAAGATGAAATAATTAGTTTTGCAGATGCAGGTTATTTATCAGATCCCCATAAAGGCAAATCACAAACTAGTTATATTTTCATGATCGGTGGTACTGCAATATCCTGGCGTTCCTAAAAGCAAACACTAATTGCTACATCTTCAAACCAGGCTGAAGTTATTGCTCTTCACGAAGCAAGTAGAGAATGTGTATGACTTAGATCTATCACACAACACATTAAGGAAGCCAGTGGATTACCAGTTAATAAAGATCCAACAATATTGTTTGAAGATAATGCTGCATGTGTTGCGCAGACCAAGGAAGGATATATCAAGAACGACAGAACCAAACACATTCCCCCAAAGTTATTCGCATATACTCAATAACGTGAAAAAAAGAAGGAGATTGTCATTCAATATGTTCGTTCATGTGACAATGTTGTAGATTTATTTACAAAGTCGCTCCCAACCTGAGTTTTCAGAAAATATGTTCACAATATTGGGATGCGACATCTCCGAAATTTATGAAGATACTCACCCTTGTTAACTCGAGGGGGAGCTCATATAGCTGTACTCTTTTTCCCTAATCATGGTTTTGTCCCACAGGGTTTTCCTGATAAGGTTTTTAATGAGACAGCTATAAGGCATAGAAATGCGCACTTCTCGATGTGCGTAATAAGATAATGTATTATAACATGTGAATGACTATTATGCTCCTGATGAAATTAGGTAATTACATTTGTGTCATCTGAAGTTTTCCTATAAATAGGGCTTCAGCTCTTAATGAAAATTTATTCCGAGAGAAATACCTTCTCTATATTCTCTATATTCTCTTTGTATTCTCTTTAGTTTCTTGCAGCTTTCTAACAAATATAAAGGAGTTTGCTATCTTTGATATATCATAGAGATAGAATAGAATATAAAAAATGGAGAATGATTATTTAGATATGAATTTTTACTAATAATTAAAGTTTTATTGGTAGAAAAACTTTAGATGGCACGAATGTAATTACATACTGAATTAAAAACATAATAGTCATCTTTTGATGTCTTAAAGTGCGTGGCATCCATATAACACGACATGTATAACACTCTATTTTGGACCTAGCATTGTAAGTTGGATAAGTGTGCTAACACGGTCTTTAGTGTAACTATCACAAGTGCACGATATCGTATCAAGTAGTAAGTGGACTTTTTGAGTCCGGTTTATCGATCCCACGAGGAAGTTATGTTATATATTGAATTATACACTATTTAACTATTTGTTATATAGATTTATAAGATTGAAACACACAATTTAAGAGTTTGGTTTGACAATTGCAAAGAAAATAATAGTTCTAATATTCAAGGAAATGAAATATTACACTAATAATAGATTAATAAAAGATATAATGAAATAGTTGGGATTACAAACTTAGTTCATCATTAGTTATAGAAGATGTATAGGAGATAATAAGATGAATTTACTTTTTATGTTGTGTAGATTCGATTTTCCTTAAAAAGACGGTTTCTCTTTCGAACTATAAAACACCCCTTATATATTGAATCAATCCACTATATTTCTATGTTGATTGGTTTCAATACATAGCATTAGGTTTTATGAAAATAACTCAAAGAATCATCTAAGGTCTAGAGGTATATTTCTATCCCCTAGAACAACTTAGAGTGAAGATCATTTGATCTAATCAAACATATTTTCTTTCGACACATATGAAGACCATAAATATCGTCATTTTATTGGCCAAATAAATAAAGATTGGTAAAACAATGAAAATCACACACAATAATAAGTAATTCATAAAAGATATTTATACAAACTTAAACAACATGACTAACCTTGTTTATAATCCCAACTTAGGTAACTTAGCCCATTAAGGGTTTATTCAACATAATACAAGTTTGAGTGGTCATTATTAGTTGAAAAAGAGAACGAATTGATCCTAACTCCCTTAGTAGATAAAGGAGAAAGAAGCAATAAACTCCCTTAACAACATAAACTAAACCACACTTACACAAATCACTCAAGAACACAAGTGTGTTCTTCACACAAAAAGAAAATATTACAAAAAGTGGAAAAATATAAGATGAATGAATGAATGATGATGGATCTAAGGGGCTATTTATACACCTAAAGTTATCTAATAGCTCCAAAACTCCAAAATTATTACAATAGATCGGATCAATGCCATCCATCCCCTCAATAATAGACCAAAAGTATAAAAAATTATACAATGATCAATATCTGCCAGGAGTTACGGCCGTAACATTGAGGAGTTACGGCCGTAACATGGATGACTTACGGCCGTAACATTCAGTAGTTATGGCCGTAACTAGGCTACGGCTTTTTGCTTTGTGTGAGTTACGCCCGTACACGCCCGTATGGAGTTTCAGACTTCATTTTCAGCCCAGAATTTCTTAGACTTTGAGTTTTTGCCCCAAATCTTCTTCGGATGATAACTTTTGATATATAACTCTGATTTTGAACCCGAAAAGACTGCCGAACTCGTCTCGAAAAGCCCTATAACATGAATACATAAAAATTCAACAAAGAGAATATTTTATAAACATGTTATTTCTTGAGTAAATCAGTAATTCAATCCGATTTAAGACTAGATTTACATCATCATCTGATAAATAATAAAAACATTAAAAGCTAATTAATTCTAAGCAAAAATGAGTAGACTAGCTCAATAATGGGTGAAATATATCGATACAAACCATGGATAAGTGTATAAAACTGACACTTATCGCACCCCCAAACTTGAATTCTTGCTACTCCCGAGCAAGACTATTTATTATTCACGCTACAAAAATAAAAATAAAAATAAGACACAAAAATAATAATACACACATAAATTAAGAAAAATAATCATATATATAAAGAGGATAATAGATCAAAATGCCATTAATATACAATAACCAGCTCTATACTGTAATATCCGGAATTTCTACTACTGTTGTTTGATATTATTTTATCCGAGTTATATTGTACAGCATGGAATCTGTACAGTAGGGATAAAATAAATGAAGGACTGAGATGTCAGTATTGGTATAATTGTCGTATTTGGTCGACAATTGTATTCGAGGATATAATGTGTTGAGTAATGTATATTTGATATGCCGTATGTTCGTATTTGATATGTCGAGAAGTTGGACAAGGATAGCTGAAAATGGCTAAGTATAGCCTGACTAGCGCGCGCTAATGGTCAAGTATAGCGCACGCTATCGTGCATGGTTAGCGCACGCTAGAGGCAGAATGTAGCGCACGCTAATGCAGTCAGATCCGAAGGAATCTATGCGTGGACCAGGCCACTTTCGGCGCACGTTCTGATAAGTCAACGGATGTTGTAATGTAGTGTTAGCGCACGCTAATGCATGTTGATTAGCGCACGCTAACTATATATCGGTCAACAGGGAATCTTGGCTTTATTGGTCGATTTCGGCTTGTGGGGTCGCGAGCATCTTCGTGGTAGGTGTAGACTGTAGCAAGTCAACTGGTATTAGCGCACGCTAATGTAAATGACTTGCGTACGCTAAGCAGGATGATTTACGTACGTTAATGCATAGGCATTACGTACGTAAGTTAGTTCTGAAGCAAGACAGTAGCCTCTGGGCCTCGATAGCGCACGCTAACAAGGTCAGTTAGCGCACGCTAAGGCGGTAGCGCACGCTAAACATGAGATGTTAGCGCACGCTAATAATGAATATTATAAAAAGGGACAGAAGGGTGTTATTAAGCATTTCGTCATTCTTTCTTCTTTCAGCCGAGAGAGAGAGAGAGAGAGAGAGAGTTGGGATATATTTGAGGTTCCAAACACTGGATTAAGATGGAGTTAATCATCCATAACAACATTTGAAGCTTGAAATCATTGGTGATTCTTGTAAATGGATTCAACCTTGGAAATCAATCCATTCCTTCAAAAAGGTAATTACTCTTCACTTTGAGATTTCGTTTTGGATTGTATATGATGTTCTTGAGCTGATGATTATCATATAAACAAGTTCATAAGTATGATTATGAGTTGGATTACCGGATTATGATAATGTTATGAAGATATTGACATGAATTGATGGTTTCGAATGTGTTGTTATCTTCAAAGAGATATGTTGGATAATGTCTTCCTTCAATTCGGATTTGTGATGTTGTTATTGTTGGTTCCTTCATATGATTATGAACACGGCATGATTATGAGTTCTTGGTGTTTAGGTTGTTGATATTAAGAGAAATGAAATATGAATATATGACTTGAATTAAAAGTCGGATGGTTACCTATATGTTAAAGGATATTGGATTTCGTTGTTTGATAGCTATGAACATGATTCAGAATCACTTAGAGTTTTTGATAATCGCCAGATGTTGATCGGTATCCGAAATGCATGTAACTGCACGTTATTAGCGCACGCTAAGCCTCGCTAGCGCACGCTATCGGGAACAACTTAGCGTACGCTACGGTTAAAGATTAACGTGCGCTAAGTAGGCGACAGTCGGATATTTTGTGTTTTGATTATGAATTCGTGATGGTTTGACTTGGTTGGTTCTGACTGTGTTTATTCGAGGTTGTGTTGAACCGTTGAGTTCGGTTGGTTAGTTTTTCGGTTATTGATTGTTATCGGATATGTGTTATTTGATTTCTTCAATAGGTTGAGATTATTGATCGGTGATTATAACCGGATATTGCGGTCATGTTCGAGTATGTCCATTGTATTGCTTTTGATCGGGGCTGAGGAGCTCGTAGACAAAGGCAATGTGTTCGGCAGCAGCTTCGTGGTATTGGTATCGAGGCAAGTGATTACTTGCTCAGTTATAATATTTAATGAATGGTTTCAGTTTCATTTCGTTTATAATGCATATAGCGATGATTTTTATTGTGAACTCTGGGTATTCGGATTGCATATCGTTCTTTCGATTCTGGGGGGGGGGGTAAATCATAATGTATATGATTTACCTCAGTTATTGGTATGTTCGAGTATCGAGGTTACATTGTGATAAAGACGAGGATTCGAGTATTTATGGTTCATGATACGTTTGGATCGTCGAGCGTTGCGGATAATCGTCGGTGATGATTGGACATCGAGGTTGCTCCCGAAGGACTCGGGGCAAGTATTCCATATTGATTATGGTTTAGTGTTATTTATTTTGGACTCGTACATTTTCTTTCATGTTGTTGAACATGGAGTCGTCCTAGTAAATTGTCATGTTGTCGTGCATGTTATGTTGTTCATGTTGATGAACGTGTTGGATTGCATATGTGTATGCATATTGTGTTGTTCATGTTGTGTAAATAATTCGATGGGATTATGAGGATCTATGCTGAGGGCGCTGGATCGGATGTCCACCATGCGTTGGTTCGACGGGATCATCATGGGGATCTATGCTGAGGGCGCTGGATCATTGGACAGGTTTTCCACCATGCGTTGGTTCGACGGGATCATCATGGGGATCTATGCTGAGGGCGCTGGATCGTTGGATTACCAGTATTTTGTTGATGGAATCTTGTGAATTCGCATCATTGATTGTATGATATGTTGTTGTTCATATGTGTATTGTTAGTTATCCACCTTATGTTGATCTGATAGGATCAACAAAGGGATCTATGCTGAGGGCGCTGGATCGTCGGATTTCCATTGAGTATACATGATTGATATTGCTGTGATCATATTGACGTGGTCATATGAGTATGCACTTGTAGGTTCTGTGTTAGGAACGTGTCCGTATTGCATTGATCTGATCTCGGATTAGACTGATATGATTGTCGTGGCACTTCATATCTCGAGGTATGTTCTGTATTTCCTTGGTATTTCTCTTTGATGGAAAATCGGTTATCGTCTTGGGATTTGATGATGTTATTCGATGGATCGTATTGGTCGGTAATGGTATATTTCCGTATCGTGAGTCGGTGATGACAGTTCGAGAATCTTGAATATTTTTTGAGGTACAATACAGATATTACGTTCGAGTTTATTGGTTAATCGAGTACAGGATGTAAAATGTGATAAGGGTTATTCTGATGAGAATTACATGAGTAAGTAAAGTTATGACGGTATGATTACATTGGTCGTATTCTTATTCTGTATTCTCATTGGTATGTATTATTGATGTGATGTGATTGATATCATTGTTGGATATTATGGCTGACCCCGTCGTGGGATTTCTTTTTAGGTTCTCGGAGTATCGAGCTGGTAGCGGTCGTTAAGATATTAGCTTAGCGGAGGATACTGTCTATGACTTGTTGTGTGATTTGAGTTTCTAGTTTGGTTCTCGTAGTCCATTTGCTAGAGTATCTTTATGGTTGGTCTTTTTCCGCTGCGTGAGTATTTTGAAATGCTCTTTTGATATCTGGTAACTGAGGTTACTTTGGAAATCGTTTTCTAAACTTTTGAATGTCGGCAGTTTGGCCTTGCGATTTCAAATGAGTTTTTACGATGGTTTGATAAATGAGTTTTATAAATCTTTGATTATTTTCAATAGATAATACTGTCGTTAGCCTCTTGGGCATTTGTAAATGTTTGCGAAAATTTCTTTTAGCCTTGTGGGTTCCATCTCGGGGCCCACGACGCTGTAATATTTCCGGTTAAATCTGGGGGTGTTATAGAATATGGTATCGGAGCTTAGGTTGAGAAAACCTAGGCATTTGGGTCGAGTTGGGTCGTGTTTTTGTTGCGTCATTCGAGTTGTCGATTGACAAATATTAGAGCCATGAGTCTTTGTTGTTCACTCAGGCTTGTGCGTTATCGGATTTGCCAGTATCGTACTGGGCTTGTTATAACTTTTCCAAATGGTGTTTACGTGATATATTGTGTTCTTGAGTCGAACCGATTTGGCAAACGTGTGTTTTGAAAATATCTGTGTCGAGTATTTTCTTGAGTCGAGACATGTGCCAGTATCACGGGGAATCGTCGGCTTCACGATCTGTAAGTATTTGGACTTTTGAATTGCATTGAGATTTATTGCTGTTCTATAGTTGATATGCTTTGAGATTCAGCAGAATATTATATGTTATAGTATAAGGTGACAGAGTTGGGACAGGATTGATGATCTTGAGGAGTTATAATTTTGAGAATCAGTATGTTGGTTAGATTTTGGAACAGAATTGTGCATTTGGGAGAAATATTGTGCATGGTTGAGAAGAACATATAACATGTTAATTCATTTTGAGATATATGAATTGCTTTTGATCATTTGAAAATGATACCTTTCAAAATGAGTGTTTTATGGATGTTTTACGGAAAATGATTTTTGGGCCGAGACCCAATCGATTTTGAAATAGTTTTGTAACTCAGGACTTTGTCCGAAAAGAGTTTTCTACTTTTTAAACTTCTTGTAATGAGAAACAAGATACGGGCTGAGACCCTAATATTTCAAAAGACATTTCTGTTTTCTTAAAAACTCCCGAGACTTGTAAAACACTTTATCAATCATTTATCTATGTCGTTCCTGCCTTTCGGGGTTCTGGATTACTTGTTCAAAAGAAACTTCTCGGGAAGTCTTTCGCTGTGTTGATTTGTTTCAATACATTGTCATAGCATAATTGAGGTGATCCAGGATGGAATAAGTATTGACGTTGCGAGTAGTATGTGGAAAGGAGTTTTTATCAGAGTTTATATATTTGAGATTTAGGAACTCTATCGTGTGGTTTTCCGATGGAATATCAGTGAATTTGGTGACGAGCCGAATTGGTATGCAGGAGTATGGATATGGACAAGCATTTGCATAAATTCCATTTTATTTAATTGTGTGTATTCGAAAAGAATTTTTATCGAGAACTTGGCACCAGCGAGCCGATTTAATTTTTAAAAATTGATTTCGTAGTCTTACGAAAATTTATGTTTTGAGTTTTCAAACTCTTGAAAGAACTTTCGAAAATTGTCTTCGTGACAAGAATATATGATTTCAAACTGGTTTTGAAAATGTGAATAATAACCATACGCATTTAGTGTATATTACATATCATGGTGAAGTTGTGAGTATAACTCACGAACTGGGTAATATATCAATGTGGAACGAGGAGTATGGATCCGAACTTTGGTATGGTCGTTTGGTTATGCAAGGATGATCGATTGATTTATCGGATAAGAGAAATATGTCGTGTGTTGTAGATTCATGCACATGATGTAATTTTGGAACTTTGGATTTTGCGAAACCGGGGCATATGTGCTATGTAATTCCATTGGTATGGTAGTAGCGCGATTTTTACCATAGTGATTTTTGAATGATTTCTTTGTAAGTGTAAATTTGGGGATGGTGACCCCATGCTGGTTGTTTTGGATATTGAGTGGTCGTTCCCACTCCTTGTATGAATTGGTATGTCCGTCGATTTTCGATTCGTTGTCCGTATGCCGAGGGAAATGTTCGCCAGTGGGTATGTTTATTGAGAACCACTGTATGTGATCGGTGTGTCGTTTTGAGAATTTTGCTTTTTCGTATATCTGTCTCTGTGGTTCGGTGTTCATCGTGTTGGAGCTTACCGTTAAGGTATTCTCGATTGTGTTTTGACCTCTGGTTGGTCATATTGGAGTTTATCATGTTGATGATATTCTCGATTGTGTTTTGACCTCTGGTTGGTCATATGGGAATTTATCATGTTGATGATAAATTCGGTGGATTTACTAGTTGATCATTTTGGTGATCATCTGAGCGTTCGGATTTTGTGTTGATGTTTCGGAATTCGTGTCGTTGTTTTGAGCAGTTGTTTCACAGATACATCGGATATTATTCGTTTTACTGGAATTGAGACCTGATTATGTAATCAGGCAGACAAGATTTGATTCGGGTAGATTGTTTGATCCGAAGATGATATATTTTGTTGAGAATCAGGGAATTGTGATCGTAAGCGTATTGAGGTATACGGTGAACGGCTGCTAGTATCTCCGGAGATCGTCGACCTGCGTATTTGTAAGTATGCGGTTTTGGCTATTCAGAATAATGATGATTGATTAGTGTCGTGATGATTTTGGGATATTTTGGGTTGAACAGTATGTTTGATTGTTTTCTATGACGGATTGCAAGTTTCGAGGACGAAACTTATTTTAAGGGGTGTAGAATGTAATATCCGGAATTTCTACTACTGTTGTTTGATATTATTTTATCCGAGTTATATTGTATGCGGCATGGAATGCATGCGGTAGGGATAAAATAAATGAAGAGGCGAGATGTCAGTATTGGTATAATTGTCGTATTTGGTCGACAATTGTATTCGAGGATATAATGTGTTGAGTAATGTATATTTGATATGCCGTATGTTCGTATTTGATATGTCGAGATGT
Source organism: Orobanche coerulescens (assembly GCA_033398695.1). Taxonomy (NCBI): domain Eukaryota; kingdom Viridiplantae; phylum Streptophyta; class Magnoliopsida; order Lamiales; family Orobanchaceae; genus Orobanche; species Orobanche coerulescens. The sequence continues at coordinate 81,937,305 of CM065812.1, read as the reverse complement.
TGGACAAGGATAGCTGAAAATGGCTAAGTATAGCCTGACTAGCGCGCGCTAATGGTCAAGTATAGCGCACGCTATCGTGCATGGTTAGCGCACGCTAGAGGCAGAATGTAGCGCACGCTAATGCAGTCAGATCAGAAGGAATCTACGCGTGGACCAGGCCACTTTCGGCGCATGTTCTGATAAGTCAACGGATGTTGTAATGTAGTGTTAGCGCACGCTAATGCATGTTGATTAGCGCACGCTAACTATATATCGGTCAACAGGGAATCTTGGCTTTATTGGTCGATTTCGGCTTGTGGGGTCGCGAGCATCTTCGTGGTAGGTGTAGACTGTAGCAAGTCAACTGGTATTAGCGCACGCTAATGTAAATGACTTGCGTACGCTAAGCAGGATGATTTACGTACGTTAATGCATAGGCATTACGTACGTAAGTTAGTTTACGAAGCAAGACAGTAGCCTCTGGGCCTCGATAGCGCACGCTAACAAGGTCAGTTAGCGCACGCTAAGGCGGTAGCGCACGCTAAACATGAGATGTTAGCGCACGCTAATAATGAATATTATAAAAAGGGACAGAAGGGTGTTATTAAGCATTTCGTCCTTCTTTCTTCTTTCAACCGAGAGAGAGAGAGAGTTGGGATATATTTGAGGTTCCAAACACTGGATTAAGATGGAGTTAATCATCCATAACAACATTTGAAGCTTGAAATCATTGGTGATTCTTGTAAATGGATTCAACCTTGTAAATCAATCCATTCCTTCAAAAAGGTAATTACTCTTCACTTTGAGATTTCGTTTTGGATTGTATATGATGTTCTTGAGCTGATGATTATCATATAAACAAGTTCATAAGTATGATTATGAGTTGGATTACCGGATTATGATAATGTTATGAAGATATTGACATGAATTGGATGGTTTCGAATGTGTTGTTATCTTCAAAGAGATATGTTAGATAATGTCTTCCTTCAATTCGGATCTGTGATGTTGTTATTGTTTGTTCCTTCATATGATTATGAACATGGCATGATTATGAGTTCTTGGTGTTTAGGTTGTTGATATTAAGAGAAATGAAATATGAATATATGACTTGAATTAAAAGTCGTATGGTTACCTATATGTTAAAGGATATTGGATTTCGTTGTTTGATAGCTATGAACATGATTCAGAATCACTTAGAGTTTTTGATAATCGCCAGATGTTGATCGGTATCCGAAATGCATGTAACTGCACGTTATTAGCGCACGCTAAGCCTACTGGCTAGCGCACGCTATCGGGAACAACTTAGCGTACGCTACGGTTAAAGATTAACGTGCGCTAAGTAGGCAGACAGTGCAGTATTTTTGTGTTTTGATTATGAATTCGTGATGGTTTGACTTGGTTGGTTACATTGTGTTTATTCGAGGTTGTGTTGAACCGTTGAGTTCGGTTGGTTAGTTTTTCGGTTATTGATTGTTATCGGATATGTGTTATTTGATTTCTTCAATAGGTTGAGATTATTGATCGGTGATTATAACCGGATATTGCGGTCATGTTCGAGTATGTCCATTTTATTGCTTTTGATCGAAATTTGAGGAGCTCGTAGACAAAGGCAATGTGTTGATAGCGACTTCGTGGTATTGGTATCGAGGCAAGTGATTACTTGCTCAGTTATAATATTTAATGAATGGTTTCAGTTTCATTTCGTTTATAATGCATATAGCGATGATTTTTATTGTGAACTCTGGGTATTCGGATCGCATATCGTTCTTTCGATTCTGGGGGGGGGGGTAAATCATAATGTATATGATTTACCTCAGTTATTGGTATGTTCGAGTATCGAGGTTACATTGTGATAAAGACGAGGATTCGAGTATTTATGGTTCATGATACGTTTGGATCGTCGAGCGTTGCGGATAATCGTCGGTGATGATTGGACATCGAGGTTGCTCCCAAAGGACTCGGGGCAAGTATTCCATATTGATTATGGTTTAGTGTTATTTATTTTGGTCTCGTACATTTTCTTTCATGTTGTTGAACATGGAGTCCTCCTAGTAAATTGTCATGTTGTCGTGCATGTTATGTTGTTCATGTTGATGAACGTGTTGGATTGCATATGTGTATGCATATTGTGTTGTTCATGTTGTGTAAATAATCCGATGGGATTATGAGGATCTATGCTGAGGGCGCTGGATCGGATGTCCACCATGCGTTGGTTCGACGGGATCATCATGGGGATCTATGCTGAGGGCGCTGGATCGTTGGACAGGTTTTCCACCATGCGTTGGTTCGACGGGATCATCATGGGGATCTATCCGAGAAGCTGGATCGTTGGATTACCAGTATTGTGTTGATGGAATCTTGTGAATTCGCATCATTGATTGTATCATATGTTGTTGTTCATATGTGTATTGTTAGTTATCCACCTTATGTTGATCTGATAGGATCAACAAAGGGATCTATGCTGAGGGCGCTGGATCGTCGGATTTCCATTGAGTATACATGATTGATATTGCTGTGATCATATTGACATGGTCATATGAGTATGCATTTGTAGGTTCTGTGTTAGGACCGTGTCCGTATTGCATTGATCTGATCTCGGATTAGACTGATATGATTGTCGTGGCACTTCATATCTCGAGGTATGTTCTGTATTTCCTTGGTATTTGTCTTTGATGGAAAATCGGTTATCGTCTTGGGATTTGATGATGTTATTCGATGGGTCGTATTGGTCGGTAATGGTATATTTCCGTATCGTGAGTCGGTGATGACAGTTCGAGAATCTTGAATATTGTTTGAGGTACAATACAGATATTACGTTCGAGTTTATTGGTTAATCGAGTACAGGATGTAAAATGTGATAAGGGTTATTCTGATGAGAATTACTTGAGTAAGTAAAGTTATGACGGTATGATTACATTGTGTAATATTCGGAATTTCTACTATTGTTGTTTAATATTATTTTATCCGAGTTATATTGTACAGCGTTGAATCTGTACAGTAGAGATAAAATAAATAAAGGACTGAGATATCAGTATCGGTATAATTGTCGTATTTGGTCGACAATTACATTTGAGGATATTGTGTATCAGGTTGTCGTACTTTTGATATTGGGTATATCGTATGATGATATTATTGGAATCAGTGTTTGTGTTCAGTGTGTCTTATGTTCGCTTTTGGTATGTCGAGACGTTGGACAAGAACTGCGGAAAGTGGCTAAGTATAGCCTTATTAGCGCACGCTGATATTCATGCATAACGCACGCTATCGTGCAGGATTAGCGCACGCTACGTTTATAGGTTAGCGTACGCTAGTGCAGACAGATCGGAAGGAATCTGCGTGTGGACCCATTTGCTTTGGCGCACGTTCTGGTAAGTCAACGGTTGTTGTCCTGAAGTATTAGCGCACGCTAAAAGATTAGGCTTAGCGCACGCTAACTATGTATCAGTCAACAAGGAATCTTATCCTTGCCAGATGCTGTCGGAATGTGGGGGCGAGTGGTAGGTGAACACTGTAGTAAGTCAACTTCGGATAGCGCACGCTAAGAGTAAGGACTTGCGTACGCTAGACATGATGATTTACGTACGTTAATGCATGGGCATTACGTACGTAAGTTAGTTTACGAAGCAAGACAGTAGCCTCTGGACTGCGGTAGCGCACGCTAACAAAGTCAGTTAGCGCACGCTAAGGCTAGCGCACGCTAAACATAAGGGTTTAGCGCACGCTATGGTGCATTCTATATAAAGGGACAAACGGGTGTCATGAAACATTTCGTCCATTTCTTTCCTTTCACCCGATAGAGACAACCTTGTGAGAACATTTGGAGTTCCTAAACACTGAGGGATGATCCTCTTTAACAAGATTAAAGATGGAAATCATGGAGTAAAGCTTTGTTCTTGAAATCATTGGTGATTCTTGGAAATCAATCCTTTCCTTCAAAAAAGGTAATTACTCTTCACTTTGAGATTTCGTTTTGGATTGTATATGATGTTCTTGAGTTGATGATTATCATATAAACAAGTTGATGAGCATGACAACGAGTTGGATTACCGTACTAAGTTAGTGTTGTTATCAATATATGAGTATTGATATGTTTCGTATGGTTTTGGATGGAATTCAAGATATATGTTGATGTAATTCCCTTCTTCAATTCGGATTTTTGATGTTTTGTCGTTGGTTACTTCGTATGGTAACGATTATGGTGATGCTACTTTGATTCTTGAAGTTATATGAATTGTATGTCGAAGAACATGATGAATAAGGATTTTTAGATGTTAGAACACATCGGATTTTATCATTTTATGGATCATGAACGTGAATTTGGATAATTCGTGTTCTTGAAGAGCTATTAAATTATATGTCATGATTGTTATGAAATCCTTAATCTCGAGATGAGTTGATCATTGTCATGATGGAAGTGTTAGACGATGCTAGAAATGCATGCCAGCAATGACAAGATTAGCGCACGCTACGTTCTTGCCTAGCGCGCTAACGGGAGCAACTTAGCGCACGCTACATTAGGTGATTAACGTGCGCTAAGTAGGCGAGACATGCGATATTTTTGTGTTTTGATTAGGAATTCGTGATGGTTTGACTTGGTTGGTTATTTGTGTTTATTCGAGATTGTGTTGAACCGTTGAGTTCGATTGGTTAGTTTTTTCATTGTTGACCGTTATCGGATATGTGTTATTTGATTTCTTCGATAGGTTGAGATTATTGATCGGTGATTATAACCGGATATTGCGGTCGTGTTCGAGTATGTCCATTGTATTGCGTTTGATCGAAATTTGAGGAGCTCGTAGATAAAGGCAATGTGTTGGCAATGACTTCGTGGTATCGGTATCGAGGCAAGTTATTACTTGCTCAATTATAATATTTAATGAATGGTTTTGATTTCATTTCGTTTTTAATGCATAGCGATGATTATTATTGTGAACTCTGGGTGTCGGATCGCATATCGTTCTTTCGATTAGGAGGTAAATCATAATGAATATGCTTTATCTCAGTTATTGGTATGTTCGAGTATCGAGGTTACATTATGGTAAGGACGAGGATATGAGTATCTATAGTTCGTTGTACGTTTGGATCGCCGAGCATTGGGGATAATCGTCGGTGATGATTGGACATCGAGGTTGCTCCCGAAGGATTCGGGGCAAGTATTCCATATTGAATACGGTTTAATGTTATTTATTTTGGTCTCGCACATTTTCTTTCATGTTGTTGAACATGAAGTCGTCCTAGTAAATTGTCATGTTGTCGTGCATGTTATGTTGTTCATGTTGATGAACGTGTTGATTTGCATATGTGTATGCTTATTATGTTGTTATGTTGTGTAAATAATCCGATGGGATTATGAGGATCTATGTTGAGGCGCTGGATCGGATGTCCACCATGCGTTGGTTCGACGGGATCATCATGGGGATCTATCTTTGAGGGCGCTGGATCGTTGGATTACGATTGTGTTGATGGAATCTTGTGAATTCGCATCATTGATTTTATCATGTGTTGTTGTTCACATGTGTATTGTTAGTTATCCACCTTATGTTGATCGATAGGATCAACAAAGGGATCTATCTTTGAGAAGCTGGATCGTCGGATTTCCATTGAGTGTACATGATTGTTATTCTGTGATCATATTGACGTGGTCATATGAGTATGCATTTGTAGGTCTTGTGTTAGGACCGTGTCCGTATTGCATTGATCTGATCTCGGATTAGACCGATATGATTATCGTGGCACATCATATCTCGAGGTATGTTCCATATTTTCTTTGGTCTTGTCTTTGGTGGACAATCGGTTACCGTCTTGGGATTTGGTGATATTATTCGATGGATCGTATTGGTCAGATATGGTAGATTTCCGTATCGTGAGTTGGTTCTGATAGTTTGAGGATCTTGAGTATTGTTTGAGGTACAATACAGATATTATGTTCGAGTTTATTGGTTAATCGAGTACAGGATGTGAAATGTGAAAATGGTTATTCTGATGAGAATTTCTTGAGTAAATAAAGATTACGTTGGTCGTATTCTTATGTTGTATTCTCATTGGTATGTTATTATTAATGTGATGTGACGGTTATCATTGTTGGATATTATGGCTGACCCCGTCGTGGGATTTCTTTTTACGTTCTCGGAGTATCGAGCTTGTAGCGGTCGTGAAGAGATGAGCTTCCCGGAGGATACTGGCTAGGACATGTTCTGTACATTGAGCTTCTTGTTTGGTTCTTGTTTTCTGCTGCTAGAGTATCGTTCTGGTTGGTCTTTTTCCGCTGCGTGAGTATTTTGAGATGCACTTTTGGTATCTGGTAACTGAGGTTACTTTGGAAATCGTTTTCTAAACTTTCGAGTATCGGCTATTTGGCCTTGCGATTTCAAATGAGTTTTACGACGGTTTTTGATAAATGGATTTTATAAGTCTTTGTGAATTTTTAAAGACATTACCGTCGTTGGCCTCTCGGGCATTTGTAAATGTTTGTGAAAATTTCTTTTAGCCTTGTGGGTTCCATCTCGGGGCCCACGGCGCTGTAATATTTCCGGTTAAATCTGGGGGTGTTACAGAATATGGTATCGGAGCTTAGGTTGAGAAAACCTAGGCATTTGGGTCGAGTTAGGTCGTGTTTTTGTTGCGTCATTCGAGTTGTCGATTGACAAATACTAGAGCCGTGAGTCTTTGTTGTTCACTCAGGCTTGTGCATTATCGGATTTGCCAGTATCGTACTGGGCTTGTTATAACTTTTCCAAATGGTGTTTACGTGATATATTGTGTTCTTGAGTTGCACTGAGTTTGCAAAACGTGAGTTTTGAAAATACCTGTGTCGAGTATTTTCTTGAGTCTAGACATGTGCCAGTATCACGGGGAATCGTCGGCTTCACGATCTGTAAGTATTTGGATTTTTTTTGAGATTTATTGCCGTTCTAAGTTGATATGTTTGAGATTCAGCAGATATCATGCGTTACGGTATAAGGTGACATATTTGGGACAGGATTGATGATCTTGAGAAGTTATTGTTTTGGAAATCAATATGTCGGTTAAGTTTTGGAACGGAATTGTGTAATCGGTAGAAGGAACTATGAATTGTTGAGGAGAACATGTAGTCATGTTAGTTCATTTTGTGATATATATGAACTGTTTTGAGCATTTGAAAATGACACTTCTCAAAATGAATATTTCACAGATGTTTTACGGAAAATGATTTTGGGCCGAGACCCAAATCGATTTCGAAATGGTTTTGTGACTCAGGACTTGAAGTCCGAAAAGGGGTTTTCTACTTTTTAAACTTTTTGTAATGCGGAACGAGTTACGGGCTGAGACCCTAATGTTTCAAACGGCTTTTGTTTTCTTAATTCTCCCGAGTCTTGTTAAACAATTTTCCATTCGTTTACGTATGTTTTTTCCGCCTTTCGAGGCTTTGGTTTACTTGTTCATATTGAACCTCTCGGGAAGTCTTTCGCTGTGTGGATTTGTTTCAATATTTTGTCATATCATATTTAAGGTGATCCAGGATGGGTTAATGACTGACGTTGCAAGTCATGTGTGGAAAAGGAGTTTAGTCGGAATTTATATATTGAGATTTTGGAACTCGATCGTGTGGTTTTCCGATGGAATATCAGTGGATATTGGTGACGAACCCGAATTGGTATACAGGAGTATGGATATAGTCGAGCATTTGCATACTTTTCATTTTAAAACTTCGAAATCGTGTGGATTCGAAGGAAACTGTTATCAAATACTTGGCACCATCGAGCCAAGTTAATTTTTCGAAAATTGACTTTGTGATCTTACCAAAATTTATGTTTTTAGTTTTGAAATTTTTGAAAGAACTTTCGAAAATTGTCTTCGTGACAAGAATATATGATTTCAAACTGGTTTTGAAAATGTGATCGAGGTACATACGCATTTAGTGCATAATGCATATCGTGGTAAAGTTCTGAATGAGACTCACGAACTGGATGGTACATCAGTATGGTACGATGAAAGAGATTCGAAGTTTAGTATGGTAGATTGGCTATCCATGGGTGATCAATGGATTGATCAGTCAAGAGAATTATACTGCGTTTTGTAGAATCAGTACAGATGTAATATTTAGAACTTTGGACTTTGTAAAACCGGGACATAGGTGCTACGTGATTCCATTGGTGCGGTAGTAGCGTAATCTTACCATAGTGATCTTTGAATGATTTCTTTGTAAGTGTAAATATGGGGATGGTGACCCCATGCTGGTTGTTTTGGATATTGAGTGGTCGTTCCCACTCCTTGTATGAATTGGTATGTTCGTCGATTTGCGACTCGTTGTTCGTATGCCGAGGGAATTGTTCGCCAGTTGGGTATGTTTATTGAGATCTACGGAGCGTGATTGATTTGACGTTTTGAGAATGTTATTCTTTCATATATACATTTACGTGGTTCGTGTTGATCGTGTTGGAGTTTACCGTGTGAAGGTATTCTCGATTTTCGTTGATCGTTCGTTGGTAATATTGGAGTTTATCACGTTGATGATATTCTCGATTGTGTTTTGACCTCTGGTTGGTCATATTGGAAATTTATCATGTTGATGATAAATTCGGTTGATTTATTAGTTGATCATTTTTGGTGATCATCTGAGCGTTCAGATTGTCTATCGATGTTTCGGGATTCGTTGCCATTGTATTGAACAGTTGTTTCACAGATACATCGGATATTATTCGTTTTATCAGAATTGAGACTTGATTATGTAATCAGGCAGACAGGATTTGATTCGGGCAGATTGTTTGATCCGAAGATGATATATTTTGTTGAGACTCAGGGAATTGTGATCGTAAGCATATTGAGATTGTACAGTGAGATCGCTGGCTAGTATCTCCGGAGATCGTCGACCTGCGTATTTCGAAGTATGCTCTTTTGGATATTCGGTAATGATGATGATTAATCGTTGTCGTGATGGTTTTGGGATATTTTGAGTTGAACGGTATGTTTGTTCGTTTTATGATGGATCGCAAGTTTCGAGGACGAAACTTATTTTAAGGGGTGTAGAATGTAATATTCGGAATTTCTACTATTGTTGTTTAATATTATTTTATCCGAGTTATATTGTACAGCGTTGAATCTGTACAGTAGAGATAAAATAAATAAAGGACTGAGATATCAGTATCGGTATAATTGTCGTATTTGGTCGACAATTACATTTGAGGATATTGTGTATCAGGTTGTCGTACTTTTGATATTGGGTATATCGTATGATGATATTATTGGAATCAGTGTTTGTGTTCAGTGTGTCTTATGTTCGCTTTTGGTATGTCGAGACGTTGGACAAGAACTGCGGAAAGTGGCTAAGTATAGCCTTATTAGCGCACGCTGATATTCATGCATAACGCACGCTATCGTGCAGGATTAGCGCACGCTACGTTTATAGGTTAGCGACGCCAGTGCGGATGGAATCGGAAGGAATCTGCGTGTGGACCCATTGCTTTCGGCGCACGTTCAGTAAGTCAACGGTTGTTGTCTGAAGTATTAGCGCACGCTAAAAGATTAGGCTTAGCGCACGCTAACTATGTATCGATCAACAAGGAATCTTATCCTTGCGGATCTTTGTCGGAATGTGGGGCGAGTGGTAGGTGAACAACGTAGTAAGTCAACTTCGGATAGCGCACGCTAAGAGTAAGGACTTGCGTACGCTAGACATGATGATTTACGTACGTTAATGCATGGGCATTACGTACGTAAGTTAGTTTACGAAGCAAGACAGTAGCCTCGGATCGCGGTAGCGCACGCTAACAAAGTCAGTTAGCGCACGCTAAGGCTAGCGCACGCTAAACATAAGGGCTTAGCGCACGCTATGGTGCATTCTATATAAAGGGACAAACGGGTGTCATGAAACATTTCGTCCATTTCTTTCCTTTCACCCGATAGAGACAACCTTGTGAGAACATTTGGAGTTCCTAAACACCGAGGATGATCCTCTTTAACAAGATTAAAGATGGAAATCATGGAGTAAAGCTTTGTTCTTGAAATCATTGGTGATTCTTGGAAATCAATCCTTTCCTTCAAAAAAGGTAATTACTCTTCACTTTGAGATTTCGTTTTGGATTGTATATGATGTTCTTGAGTTGATGATTATCATATAAACAAGTTGATGAGCATGACAACGAGTTGGATTACCGTACTAAGTTAGTGTTGTTATCAATATATGAGTATTGATATGTTTCGTATGGTTTTGGATGGAATTCAAGATATATGTTGATGTAATTCCCTTCTTCAATTCGGATTTTTGATGTTTTGTCGTTGGTTACTTCGTATGGTAATGATTATGGTGGTGCTACTGTGATTCTTGAAGTTATATGAATTGTATGTCGAAGAACATGATGAATAAGGATTTTTAGATGTTAGAACACATCGGATTTTATCATTTTATGGATCATGAACGTGAATTTGGATAATTCGTGTTCTTGAAGAGCTATTAAATTATATGTCATGATTGTTATGAAATCCTTAATCTCGAGATGAGTTGATCATTGTCATGATGGAAGTGTTAGACGATGCTTGAAATGCATGCCACTGCACAGCATTAGCGCACGCTACGTTTACTGCCTAGCGCGCGCTAACGGGAGCAACTTAGCGCACGCTACATTAGGTGATTAACGTGCGCTAAGTAGGCAGACAGTGCAGTATTTTTGTGTTTTGATTAGGAATTCGTGATGGTTTGACTTGGTTGGTTCTGACTGTGTTTATTCGAGATTGTGTTGAACCGTTGAGTTCGATTGGTTAGTTTTTTCAGTTGTTGACCGTTATCGGATATGTGTTATTTGATTTCTTCGATAGGTTGAGATTATTGATCGGTGATTATAACCGGATATTGCGGTCGTGTTCGAGTATGTCCATTGTATTGCGTTTGATCGAGGCTGAGGAGCTCGTAGATAAAGGCAATGTGTTCGGCAGCAGCTTCGTGGTATCGGTATCGAGGCAAGTTATTACTTGCTCAATTATAATATTTAATGAATGGTTTCAGTTTCATTTCGTTTTTAATGCATAGCGATGATTATTATTGTGAACTCTGGGTGTCCGGATCGCATATCGTTCTTTCGATTCTGGGAGGTAAATCATAATGAATATGCTTTATCTCAGTTATTGGTATGTTCGAGTATCGAGGTTACATTATGGTAAGGACGAGGATATGAGTATCTATAGTTCGTTGTACGTTTGGATCGCCGAGCATTGGGGATAATCGTCGGTGATGATTGGACATCGAGGTTGCTCCCGAAGGATTCGGGGCAAGTATTCCATATTGAATACGGTTTAATGTTATTTATTTTGGTCTCGCACATTTTCTTTCATGTTGTTGAACATGAAGTCGTCCTAGTAAATTGTCATGTTGTCGTGCATGTTATGTTGTTCATGTTGATGAACGTGTTGATTTGCATATGTGTATGCTTATTATGTTGTTATGTTGTGTAAATAATCCGATGGGATTATGAGGATCTATGCTGAGGGCGCTGGATCGGATGTCCACCATGCGTTGGTTCGACGGGATCATCATGGGGATCTATGCTGAGGGCGCTGGATCGTTGGATTACCAGTATTGTGTTGATGGAATCTTGTGAATTCGCATCATTGATTTTATCATGTGTTGTTGTTCACATGTGTATTGTTAGTTATCCACCTTATGTTGATCTGATAGGATCAACAAAGGGATCTATCTTGAGGCTGGATCGTCGGATTTCCATTGAGTGTACATGATTGTTATTGCTGTGATCATATTGACGTGGTCATATGAGTATGCATTTGTAGGTCTTGTGTTAGGACCGTGTCCGTATTGCATTGATCTGATCTCGGATTAGACCGATATGATTATCGTGGCACATCATATCTCGAGGTATGTTCCATATTTTCTTTGGTCTTGTCTTTGGTGGACAATCGGTTACCGTCTTGGGATTTGTTGATATTATTCGATGGATCGTATTGGTCAGATATGGTAGATTTCCGTATCGTGAGTTGGTTACGATAGTTTGAGGATCTTGAGTATTGTTTGAGGTAAAATACAGATATTATGTTAGAGTTTATTGGTTAATCGAGTACAGGATGTGAAATGTGATAATGGTTATTCTGATGAGAATTTCTTGAGTAAATAAAGATTACGTTGGTCGTATTCTTATGTTGTATTCTCATTGGTATGTTATTATTAATGTGATGTGACGGTTATCATTATTGGATATTATAGCTGACCCGTCGTGGGATTTCTTTTAGGTTCTCGGAGTATCGAGCTTGTAGCGGTCGTGAAGAGATGAGCTTCCTGGAGGATATTGGCTAGGACATGTTCTGTACATTGAGCTTCTTGTTTGGTTCTTGTTTTCCGCTGCTAGAGTATCGCTCGGTTGGTCTTTTCATTTGCGTGAGTATTTTGAGATGCACTTTTGGTATCTGGTAACTGAGGTTACTTTGGAAATCGTTTTCTAAACTTTCGAGTATCGGCTATTTGGCCTTGCGATTTCAAATGAGTTTTACGACGGTTTTTGATAAATGGATTTTATAAGTCTTTGTGAATTTTTAAAGACATTACCGTCGATGGCCTCTCGGGCATTTGTAAATGTTTGTGAAAATTTCTTTTAGCCTTGTGGGTTCCATCTCGGGGCCCACGGCGCTGTAATATTTCCGGTTAAATCTGGGGGTGTTACACATTGGTCGTATTCTTATTCTGTATTCTCATTGGTATGTATTATTGATGTGATGTGATTGATATCATTGTTGGATATTATGGCTGACCCCGTCGTGGGATTTCTTTTTAGGTTCTCGGAGTATCGAGCTGGTAGCGGTCGTGAAGAGATGAGCTTCCTGGAGGATACTGGCTAGGACATGTTGTGTGCTTTGAGTTTCTTGTTTGGTTCTCGTAGTCCGCTGCTAGAGTATCTTTATGGTTGGTCTTTTTCCGCTGCGTGAGTATTTTGAAATGCTCTTTTGATATCTGGTAACTGAGGTTACTTTGGAAATCGTTTTCTAAACTTTTGAATGTCGGCAGTTTGGCCTTGCGATTTCAAATGAGTTTTTACGACGGTTTGATAAATGAGTTTTATAAATCTTTGATTATTTTCAATAGATAATACTGTCGTTAGCCTCTTGGGCATTTGTAAATGTTTGCGAAAATTTCTTTTAGCCTTGTGGGTTCCATCTCGGGGCCCACGGCGCTGTAATATTTCCAGTTAAATCTGGGGGTGTTACATATACAGTAGATAGAAATGAATCAAGATTCAAAATAAATCTACTAATGATTTTGAAGTTAAAACACGGTTTTATTTTGTAATTCCAAAATGCAAGGTTTCCCCCCAAAAGGTTGATTATTACTTTCCCACTCGTGACATACACGACTCCCTTTAATGGTTGCTCTCGATCACTCGTTTATTTTTCGACTCAATATGAAGAAGAATTTCATTGGCGTCATCAAATATTGTGATTTTTCATGAAATTGAGTGTATTGAAATTCAGCCGCTAATTAATTCAAATCTGCTCATAAACTACATCCCTTAGTGATAGCTTTCACACCGTTATTTGCTAACGTGTAGCTCTTTTCACCAACACAATTTCTATCTCTTTCTTTTTAGGTGATAGCTTTCACACCGTTATTTGTTAATGTGTAGCTCTTTTCACCAACACCATTTCCATTTTTTTATATGAGACGGCAGCTATGCACCAACAATGGTTAATCCTTTATTTTTCGCAAAATTTTAGGACTCCCAAAATTAGGCAGCTGTTGCTGCTCAATACTTCTCCCTTTTTATTTTTCGACTAACCTCCTTTCACCAATGACTCCCTTTTTTTAGGGAATAGGATTCTTGCAGAAAATCGTTTATTAGCTAAGCACAAAAAATCAAAAACTCCACAAATTAAGTAAATTTCAGTTCTATTTTTCAGCAACCGACTGATTCTTCTTTTCTCAAGGTAACGAATGACTCGATTTTATATGATAACTACAAGGCTTGGAAAGAGAGATTAAGGCTAAAAAATTTTGGAATATAAAATTTTTTACCGATTAAAACGATTTTAGAAGCTTGTATATAGCTAATTTATTGGTGTTATGGCCAGATCTAGAAATCTCACAAATCAAAATAATATATATATATACACTAAACCGAAAAAAAATCAATGCCAAATAATAAAAACACACCACACACTACGATAATCAAAACATACCACGATATACGATTCAAAGCAAAATAAACACCACAATTCAAAAACAAACAAAATAAACACACAAGTTCCAAAACACCCCCAAACATGAAAATAAAACTGTCCCGAGTTTTTTTAGAATTGAAAAGCAAGTGAGAAAACAAAAAACTCCCTGAAATTTTAGGTTTTTGATCCTCCAGGTGTGTCGTCAGGGATGTTTAGAAAACGGAAAAGCTTTTCAAAGCACTTCTCCGTTTCTAATTGTCGGTCGATTATTTCATTCTGATTTCTCAAAATTTCTGCCTGGGATGTTTCTAATCCCCGAACTCTTTCAAGAAAATTTGCCTCAAAAGGCATCAAGTCTTCTCCGGCATCCTCCTCGGGCTCATATTCCTCCTCGTGGCTACTTTCCTCTTTCGGTTCCAAACATGCCCGTTTGCTACTTAACTGAGTACTTTGAAAAATACTACTCCGGCCATTTAGTCGATCCCCATGCGTCAATATATCACCCCCTGCCAAAATTTTTACCCTCTGGCTCCTGCAAATACTGGTGATAAGGCAGGGGTATGGCATCTTTTGCCTAGTAGGGACCATGCCGGCATAGTGACAAATAGTATTATAAATGTGAGTACCCACATCCATTTTGACCTCTCGGCGGATAGCAAATAAACCTCGCAGATGGCCGATGGAAACTGTCGTCAGAGTCGAAGTCGGATAAATACTCCCGGCTGCCCACATCCATAAGTACCAAGCATCATCAATGAGGTCCGCCTGGTTGTATCGGGGTTTGATGATCCCAATACTGTCATGGAGCTCGCTCACTAATGCCCATCGTAAAACCCTATCATGCGGCACATCCTCATTAGGTAAGATTGAAATGTCTACCACATTAGTGGAATCAACCCCCAAATACTTGTTAATCACATCAGGTGAAAAATTTATTACTTTCCCATTCACAGTCGTTTGATGATATGTAGGCGACCCTACCTGCCCAATGGATTTGTTGAAAGTATTGTAAAAGTTTAGGGTCAAGGTGGGGTTACCATTTGGGAGTTCGGACACGAATTTTTCCCACCCGTTGTCTATGAACTTTTGGATGAACGGGTTAGTGATAGTGTCTCTATCCAAATCGCCAATGAAATCATCAAGTTTGAACAATCGCTCCTTAATGCACCTTGTGTTTTGAATTCTTTGCGGTGGTGCCGGTTCTTGAGACGACGAACTGACCTTTTCTTTTCCTTTTGACGATTTCTTCGGTGCCATCCCTGAAATTAAACAAAATCAAATTCCTTTTCATCACACGACTATAATCATCAAGCAAAACCAACAAAAACATCAAAAAAATTAAAAGATTTTCGTTGTGGCATTTCGTCGGACACCTTGAGTTCATAGTTTTTAACAAGTTTTTCATTCAAACTCAAATCCACAAAGTCACCACAAATCAATGAATCAAATAACCACACAAATATCAACAATACCAACAACTAAACATGTTTCAAACAACGAATCTTACGAAAATAGGAATCGAACAACAAATATAAAGTGAGAAACTAAAACCATAAAAAAATTGAAACAAGGATTGAAAGAAAAACCTGATGATTTATGTGTTAATGTTGATAGGAGAATGAATTGTATTGAAGAATTTTTGTTTTTGAAATTAGGGATTGAGAAGGGAAAATTTTCGCAATTCTGCCTCTGTGAAGTCCCGCCGGGTTTGTGAATCTGTTTCCAAGTCCCGTGTTTTTTTTTATAAAGCTGTAAAGTTACAGCCGTAACATACTCAAGTTACGGCCGTATGTAGCATTTGTCTTTTGACAATTATTTTTGGTTACGGACGTAACATACAAGAGTTACGGCCGTAAGGTGCTTTCAGCTTTTCACAATATTTTCGGGTTACGGTCGTAACATAAGGTGCCTTCGTAAAAATCATACTGGAACATCTTACGGCCGTAAGACTTGAAGCTTACGGCCGTATCCAACTTCCGTTAAAAATGTATTTTCAAAACAAAAAGGGATACGGCCGTAAGAATGTGGATACGGCCGTATATATATATTATTATTATTTTTTTATTTTTTTTTTAAGTTTTTTTTTGTTTTTTTTTTTAAAAAAAAATTCTATTTATTATGTGTGTGAGAATAATGAACGAAAGACTCCCTGGATTTTATGAACGATATGATCCTTGCTCTTGTTGTTGAATCTTTCTGTGTTCCCCCCAAACTTATTTTGCGAAATAATAGAGATTGGGTTGCCTCCCAATAAGCGCTTTGTTTAATTTCCTTAGCTTGACTTCTCATCTGATCAATGGTATTTCCAGCATTATTATTGACTTTGCTGTCGAGAATTCTCCTCCCAGATATGGCTTTAACCGTTGGCCGTTTACTTTGAAACTCCCGTCGGTTGTATTATAAATCTCCAAAACTCCATGTGAAAACACCTCTTTGATTGTGTATGGGCCCGTCCATCATGATCGCAGCCTTTCCGGAAACAGACGCAGTCGTGCATTAAAAAGGAGAACTTGGTCTCCTGCTTTAAAATCTCTTCTTAGAATTCTGTTGTCATGCCATTTTTTTGTTTTTTCTTTATAGATTTTGGCATTTTCATATGAGTCGAATCGGATTTCATCCAACTCATTTAAGCTATGACAACCTTTTCTTTACTGACCCATTGCTCGTCAAAGTTTAATTTTTATAGCCCAAAAGGCTCGATGTTCAAGTTCGATTTGGCGGTGTGAGGATTTTCCAAAAATCAAACGAAATGGAGACATGCCTATCGGTGTCTTATAAGTCATTATGTAAGCCGGGCGCATCATCCGACTTTTCGACCAATCTTTCCGAGATGAGTCGACTGTCATCTCAAGTATACGTTTCAGTTCACTATTGGAGACCTCGACTTGTCCACTAGTTTGTGGGTGATAAAAGGTAGCGACATGGTGTTTTACTCCGAATTTGGTTAGTAGAGCCTTAACCTGGTGATTGCAGAAATGAGATCAGCCATCACTCATAATAACTCTCGGAGTTCCGAAGCGAGTGAATATATTTTTCTTTAGAAAATGTACCACGACTCTAGCTTCGTTTGGTGGTAATGCAACAGCCTCCACCCATTTAGATACGTAGTCCATAGCTACAAGGATGTATTCATTAGAGAACGATGATGGAAAGGGTCCCATGAAATCAATTCCCCAAACGTCGAAGATTTCAACTTCAAGGATGAAATTCATTGGCATTTCATTTCTTTTTGACACGTTTCCATGTCTTTGGCACTGGTCACACTTAGAGACAAGTGTATGTGCATCTTTGAACAGAGTGGGCCAATAGAATCCTGCTTCAAGAATTTTTTGCTGCTGTTTTTGAAGCCCTAAAATGTCCTCCATAGTGAGAGGGATGACATCTTTCTAATACCTTCTCCATTTCTTCTTCCGGTATGCATCTCCGGATGATTTTATCAGGTCCTCGTCTGAACAATAGAGGATCTTCCCAGTAATAGTATTTCAACTTGGATAAGAATTTTTTCTTTTGATGATGGGAAAAATTTGGGTGAATTATTCCACTTACAAGGAAATTAACGATGTCTGCATACCATGGTGCATTTTGTTTTTCCTGCATATTAGAGATTTGGAACAGTTGTTCATCCGGAAATACTTCATTTATTTCCTTCTCTTGAGCATTGGTTTGGTCTAGTCGAGAGAGATGATCCGTCACTTGGTTCTCTCCTTTCTGTCTCGGATTTTTATGTTGAATTCTTGCATAAGTAGGACCCATCGTATTAGCCTTAACTTAGCATCTTGCTTTGTCATTAAATATTTCAAAGCTGAATGATCAGTGTAGTTAATGACTTTCGATCCCAATAAGTAGGATCGAAATTTATCAAAGGCATAAACCACTGCGAGCATCTCTTTTTCAGTTGTTGTGTAGTTCAGCTGTGCATCATTCATAGTCCGGCTAGCATAATGGATCACTTGCATCATTTTGTCCTTCTTCTGGCCCAACACGGCCCCCATAGCATAATCACTTGCATCGCACATCAGAATGAATGGGATAGTCCAATCTAGAGAAATGATGATTGGAGCTGATGTAAGCTTATCCTTCAAATTTGCAAAGGCCACGTGGCATTCATTTGTGAAAAGGAATGGTGTATCTTTCTCAAGCAAAGAACAGAGAGGTTTTTCTATTTTTGAGAAATCTTTTATGAACCTCCAATAAAATCCTGCATGCCCGAGAAAACTCCTTACTCCTTTCACCGAAATTGGCGGAGGAAGTTTTGCAATCACTTGGATCTTTGCCTTATCGACTTCAATTCCATGTTGTGAGATTCTATGGCCAAGTACGATTCCTTCCTGGACCATGAAGTGACATTTTTCCCAATTGAGAACTATATTTGTGTCTTCAGATCTTTCCAAGACCATGCCTAAGTGATTTAGGCATTTATCAAATGTATCTCTGAAAACCGAGAAATCGTCCATGAAAACTTCAATGAATTTTTCAACCATGTCTGAGAATATTGACATCATGCATCTCTGAAATGTGGTTGGAGCATTGCACAATCTGAATGGGATTCTTCTATAGGAAAATGTTCCATAAGGGCATGTGAATGTTGTTTTCTCTTGGTCTTCTGGGGCTATGACGATTTGGTTGTACCCTGAATAGCCGTCGAGAAAACAATAGTAAGAATGTCCCGCCAATCTATCGAGCATTTGATCAATAAACGGGAGTGGAAAATGATCTTTTCTGGTCATCTTGTTGAGCTTCCTGTAATCAATGCACATTCTCCATCCTGTGATGGGTCGTGTTGGTATAAGTTCATTGTGCTCGTTCTCTATGATTGTAATTCCACTCTTTTTGGACACCATATGTACAGGGCTCACCCATGGACTATTTGACATGTCTGTATGATTCTTTTTTATCTAATTAAGGTTGCAGCGGGTTCGAAAACGAATCTGACAGCCATAGGGGGTCTGGATCCACGATACGAAGGCCGTAGTTATAAATGATTCCTGCGTCAAGTAATTTAAGAATCTCTGCTTTCATAATTTCCTTCATGTTTGGATTCAAACGTCGTTGATGCTCAATTGAAGGTTTGCAGTCATCTTCCATCAAAATTTTGTGTGTGCATATAGAGGGGCTTATTCCTCTAATGTCCGCAATAGTCCATCCAATTGCTCTTTTGTGATTCCTCAATACCCTTAGTAATTTCCCTTCTTCAAGTTCGGTCAATATGTTAGATATGATGACCGGAAGTGTAGAGGAAATGCCCAAGTAAGCGTATCTAAAATGTGTGGGTAGAGGTTTGAGATCAAGTATTGGAGCTTCTTGTAAAGAAGGGAGGAGTTTAGCGGAGCTTGTCCCCAACTCTTCAAAATGTGAATGCCTTCTTAAGGGTGGTAGTGGTTCTAGATAGTTAACTGTTTCGGCCAAGTGATATTCTTCTTCCATGCTGGTTAGAGAATTTGCTATACATGTCTCAAGAGGATCTTTAGATAGAATATTCTCCAAAGACTTGTTTACCATGGCTTCAATTGCGTCTATTCTTAGACAATAATCATCTGTGGAGGGATGATTCAAAGTTTTTAGGATATCGAAGATGACATGTTCGTCTTCCACTCTGAGAATTAGCTTTCCTTCATAGACGTCAATAAGAGCACATCCGGTTGCGAGAAATGGTCGTCCCAAATAATGGGAATATCCTGATCTTCTTCCATGTCAAGGATGATAAAATCCGCTGGAAATATGAATTTATCAACCTTGACGAGCACATCTTCTATTATCCCATGTGGATACTTGATTGACCGATCAGCTAATTGTAGTGAAAATGTTGTTGCTTTTGCTTCTCCAAAGTTCAGTTTGTTGAAAATTGATAAGGGCATCAAGTTGATACTTGCCCCTAAATCACAAAGAGCTTTGCCAAAATTTACTTCACCAATTATACACGGGATTGTGAAAGTTCCTGGATCTTTTAGCTTGGGTGGCAACTTCTTTTATAGTATTGCGCTATATTCCTCTGTTAGCATGACCGTTTCATATTCTTCAAGCCTTCGTTTGTTGGAAAGAATATCTTTCATAAATTTGGCATAGATTGGCATTTGTGCTAGAGCATCGGCAAAAGGTATGTTGATGTGTAGTTTTTTGAAAATTTCCAAGAATTTCCCAAATTGAGCATCGAGCTTGTGATTCTTCAATCGTTGAGGGAATGGGATAGGTGGAACATAAGATTTTGTAGCAACTGGACCTTTTTGAGATGAAGGTCCTGATTCAGATTCTTTTTCTGATTCTTGATTTTGTTTATTTTTTTGTTTTTCTAGATGATTTTCCACAGAAATTTCGGGCAACTACACTCCACTTCTTGTTGTGATAGCTTGGACATTTTCCCTTGGAATTACCTCAGTATTGCTAGGTAACATGCCATGAGATCTTTCTGAAAGTATTTTGGCCATTTGGCCAACTTGTGTCTCCAGATTTTTAATTAAAGCATCACTGCATTGTTGATACTTCAGTTGTTGTTCAGCTAGCTTCGTGATTGCTTCGTCCCACTCGGGCTTCTTTTCTTGATGTGTTGGATTCAACACATTGTTGTTGTTTGCATAAGAAAAATTTGGATGATTTTTGTACCCTGGATTGTATGTTGGCCCGTAAGGATTGTATGCTTGCCTTTGGAAATTCTGAGCATACGCCACTTGTTCTGGTGGTGGTGGTGACTGCTCTTGTTACACGATGGGACAGATAGTTCTGTTGTGAGTTGCTCCACAAATTTCACATGAAAAAGCTGAAACTTGTGGAGTTTGCACCGTCTTCACAGATTGAGGAGTTGAAAAAGACATGTCCTCAACTTTCTTTGATAAAGCTTCAATTTTTGCCAACATAAGTGAATAAGAATCCACTTCAAAAACACCATTTGGTTTCTTTTGGATATTTCTGTCTGGCCATCTTGCACTTTGTTCACTTATAACCTCAAAAATATTATAAGCCTCTTTCATAGTTTTGTTGCCAAGTGAGCCATTTGATGATGAATCGACATTGGCTCGGCATGTAGGTGAAATTCCAGAATAGAAGTAATTGACTTGTGATCTCAAATTGAAACCATGGTTAGGACATTTTCGTAGCATATCTTTGTATCTCTCCCATGCTTCGTGAAATGACTCTGAATCTTGTTGACGAAATGTAGAGATTTCGTATTTGAGTTTCGCCACTTTTATTGGTGGAAAGTATTTAGTAGTGAATTTTTGGACAAATTCGGGCAAATTTGTTATGCTTCATGGTGGAAAAGTATCTAGCCACTCTCTTGCTCTGTCCTTCATAGTGTGCACGAAAAGTCTCATTTTGATCGC
This sequence comes from Orobanche coerulescens, assembly GCA_033398695.1. Taxonomy (NCBI): domain Eukaryota; kingdom Viridiplantae; phylum Streptophyta; class Magnoliopsida; order Lamiales; family Orobanchaceae; genus Orobanche; species Orobanche coerulescens. Next base: position 81,915,880 of record CM065812.1, on the reverse strand, counting down.
CTCGTCATTTACATTTGGATATTTGAAATTTCCACAAATCTCCACAAAACGGTTAATATGGAGATATGGACTCTCGTCGGTTCTTCCATAGAATGAGTTGTTGTTGGAGAAGAGATTGATGACATCGGGGTGAATTTGAAAATTGTCCACTCCAAATGGTGGATAGATCACACTTGATTGCACGCTCAAAGATGGGGGGTTCATGAATTCCCCAAAGAGCATGTTGTCTTCATCTATTTCCGGCACAATAGGATGTTGTTGATGTTGAATGTTTTGAACATTAGGTATTCCCCCTACCGGAGGAATTATTTCGTTATCGTTTCCTTGGGGAAGACGTGGGTTTAGTTCGTCTGCCATTGATGTTGAAGAAATAATGCTTTTCTTTTGTTCTCTTCGCCTTCTTCTGAATGTGGCTTCGATCTCGGGATCTAGTGAAACTAAATCGCGATTGTACGTCCTTCGCATAGACAAGAGAATCTACAACAAAGAAAAAGTTGCATTTATAACAATAATTAATAATGTAATATTTCAAAATAACACTTATACTTCCCCGGCAACGGCGCCAAAAACTTGACACGGTCTTTAGTGTAACTATCGCAAGTGCACGATATCGTATCAAGTAGTAAGTGGACTATTTGAGTCCGGTTTATCGATCCCACGAGGAAGTTAGGTTATATATTGAATTATACATTATTTAACTATTTGTTATATAGATTTATAAGATTGAAACACACAATTTAAGAGTTTGGTTTGACAATTGCAAAGAAAATGCAATAATAGTTCTAATATTCAAGGAAATGAAATATTACACTAATAATAGATTAATAAAAGATATAATGAAATAGTTGGGATTACAAACTTAGTTCATCATTAGTTATAGAAGATGTATAGGAGATCATAGGATGAAATTACTTATTATGTAATGTAGATTCGATTTTCCTTAAAAAGACGGTTTCTCTTTCGAACTATAAAATGCCCCTTATATATTGAATCAATCCACTATATTTCTATGTTGATTGGATTCAATACATAGCATTAGGTTTTATGAAAATAACTCAAAGAATCATCTAAGGTCTAGAGATATATTTCTATCCCCTAAAACAACTTAGAGTGAAGATCATTTGATCTAATCAAACATATTTTCTTTCGAAACATATGAAGACCATAAATATCGTCATTTATTGGCCAAATAAATAAAGATTGGTAAAACAATGAAAATCACACACAATAATAAGTAATACATAATAGATCTTTATACAAACTTAAACAACATGACTAACCTTGTTTATAATCCCAACTTAGGTAACTTAGCCCATTAAGGGTTTATTCAACATAATACAAGCTTGAGTGGTCATTATTAGTTGAAAAAAAGAAAGAATTGATCCTAACTCCCTTAATATATAAAGGAGAAAGAAGCAATAAACTCCCTTAACAACATAAACTAAACCACACTTACACAAATCACTCAAGAACACAAGTGTGTTCTTCACACAAAAAGAAATATTACAAAAAGTGGAAAAATATAGGATGAATGAATGAATGATGATGATCTAAGGGGTCTATTTATACACCTAAAGTCATCTAATAGCTCCAAAACTCCAGCATTATTACAATAGATCGGATCAATGCCAGTCATCCCCTCAATAATAGACCAAAAGTATAAAAAATTATACAATGATCAATATCTCCCAAGAGTTACGGCCGTAACATGGATGACTTACGGCCGTAACTAGGCTACAACTTTTTGCTTTGTGTGAGTTACGCCCGTACACGCCCGTATGGAGTTTCAGACTTCATTTTCAGCCCAGAATTTCTTAGACTTTGCATTTTTGCCCCAAATCTTTTTCGGATGATAACTTTTGATATATAACTCTGATATTGAATCCGGAAAGACTGCCGAACTCGTATCAGAAAGCCCTACAACATGAATACATAAAAATTCAACAAAGAGAATATTTTATAAACATGTTATTTCTTGAGTAAATCAGTAATTCAATCCGATTTAAGACTAGATTTACATCTTCATCTGATAAATAATAAAATCATTAAAAGCTAATTAATTCTAAGCAAAAATGAGTAGAGTAGCTCAATTATGGGTGAAATATATCGATACAAACCATGGATAAGTGTATAAAACTGACACTTATCATGTGCCTCATTTAAAGAACCTTAAACTGAAAAACCTCGTGAAAAAAATCGAACATAAGGGAAAAATAGTACACAATTACTTTTAAAACATATATCTAGACTCCCTTATTAAAAAGCTTACTAGGAAACTCTGTGGGACGAAACCATAGCAAGGGAAAAAGAGTACAGCTATGTAAGCTCCCCCTCGAGTTAACAAGGATCATCATCTGCATGGATCTCGTATGTGCCGCATCCCAATACTAAGAATATATTTCCTGAAGTTTACAGTAGGGAGCGCCTTTATAAACAAATACACTCCATTCTCATTTGATCGGACATATTAATATTAATCACCTTGTTCTTTTCAAGTTATTAACTGTACAAGAAGAACTTTGGAAAAATATGTTTAGTCTGGTCGCTCTTGATATATCCTTCCTTTGTTTGAGCAATACATGCAGCCAGTAGCGGAGGCAGAAAAAATATACAAGGGGGTCCAGACTGTCCAGTGTATATATATATAACTATAAACATATTTAAAATTTTAAAATACATTAAGTTCAGACTTAATATATACAATTAATATTCAATACTGCACCGCTAATGATCGAGTCACCCCTCAAACATGCGGTAAAGGCAGTAAGTCCAATCTGCAAGATCCCATGGCTTAGAAATGTTGAATAATCACTTCATTGTCAATACCCAAAAAATATCTTTCTCGATATAACACACCATACAGTCGGTCAAAAATTCATCTCCCATCTTGTTGCACATATCTGTCTTAACAATATTCATTGCTGAGAAGGCTCATTCTACACTAGCAGTTGCAACAGGTAAAACTAAAGCCAACTTGATAAGAAGATACACCAAGTGAAAAGTAGTGTCAAATCCCACTTCCACCATATTAGTTGCAAGTTCTCTAACATTTTCGAATTTTGAAAATATTGCATTTCCTCTCATTTCAGAAATCCACATCTATAGTTGTTCTTTGAGATCCATTCGATCATCCACTGAAAATTTTTGTGGATGTAGTTCTGCAAGTCGAGCTAACCCTGAAGAACTATAGTTGGAGAACAAATTCTTAGGATCAAGGCGTGCTATGCACATAAGCAATTCTGTGTTAGTCTCAGTGAAACGATTCTCTATCTCTTGACTAATACGGTCAACAACCTATTACATATAAAATAATGGGAACATGTTTGAGAAACAAGTATAAATGAACTAATTATAAGCAATTTTTACTAATTACAAGTATAAAGGGGTAGATAATTAATTACCTAACAGAATATCTCAACTCGAAAATGGTGAAAGAATGTGTATTTACGATGAAGATGACCCGATATATTATCTTCCATATTCGGGATGCTAATATCGCTTTTAGAACAAAAACTATTGACATCTCCTAATAGATCATCCCATCCGTTCTCTCTGAGATCTCGCAATTTTCTCTTGGTACTAGCATGTATAATATTTTGGTCTTTTGTTGCAAAAATTGTGACAAACTACTTGTCAACCCTGATACTACCTTCACCAAGTCAGCAATGAATACAAACTCATAAGTTTCCATCTTATCAATCAAGCTAACAACAATGCCTTTGCTTTTGGATTCATGTACATCTTCGTATATATTCCGAAGGACTTCAAGCACAGAAGAACACATAGTTAGAAGACGGACAATCAGTTTGTTCATTAGCCCAACTAAGTTGTATGTAATTTCATTACAGTTGAAATTCATTACAAAATGAGGGAAGGAGTCAGAAAGTGATTGAAGAATGAGGTCAGTCTGGAGAGAAAATGCATACTAAAATCAAGAGCCTCCATTCTCTCGATCATAGATATCATTTTGAGGACGTGGTCCCAAACTTTCTCTCCTTCATTCATTCGAGCACTAAACAACAATTTTGATACCTTGTACTGAGCAGTTCGACTATGCTCCCATAAAGTTCAATTAGATGTGCCAGAATCGCCCTTGAAGAGGGCATTTTCTCATGGGCCCTCTGAAGCTCATTGTTCATAGAGGGCATCATGAAACCACGGACACTGACATCATCCATAGCCCATTTCTCATAGGCATCAACTTCTTCCTGATTTGCCCAGATCCTTGCAGGATCCGGTGGGATGTTCGCCTCCAGGATGTATCTCAGCATCTCTATACTGAGGACTATACCTCAGATTCCGGAGCCATTCCATAAAGTTGGGTCCAGTTAGAGTGTTCTTTTCAAGTAAAATTGCGAGTGGGTTAATTGTCATTTTGAGAGATGTTTGTTAAATGCAGAGAATAATTTAAGATTCATTGGTGATTGTTTAATTATGATTCGAGTAAAGATTTTAAGGTCTTTCTTTATTCATAACTCAGCTCCCACTATTTTATCAGCATTTACACACTCCCATGTGAAATTCGGAAGTCATGGTTGAGTTCATAGTGGTGATCGAGTTCTTTACTAGGTTTAATAGAGGGCAACCCATTCGATTTCTGTTCTATCATTCTTTATAAAGTGGTGTCTAACACCAAACCATGGCTCTCTGAACTATCTAAGTTTAAGCCGTCAACTCCTATTAGTCTGACAATTGCATCTCACCCGGCAACCCATACGATTTCTAGGGGTTTGATTTGTCACAACCAAAGGCATCTAATGCACTCTAGGAATTTATCAACATTCCCCAAAAATATCACTCTGACATACTCGGAAGAATAATATTTCAGTTTAAATTTCAATTTTCCATGAGTTTGACGGAGGGTAGGAAACCTCATAACCTTTATAACTTAGTGTTTGTAAGTGGGAGTTTAACGAGGTTATATGTTACACTTTGCACATTAACCTGTTTATAAGTGCAGTTTGTCGGTTCATTTGTTTGTCATACAATATGAAACCATACATAACCTAAATATAACAACATGCAGTTCATGGACCGTTCTTAAGTACCAAATCATCCACTCGATAAAAATACAAGTAATCTAATTATATGTCTTGAATCTTCGTCTTCATGGTGGTTCGTCCTCGACTCTTCGTCATAGCTAGTTTAGTACAATATTAAGATTTGCATCCTATACAAATTTACTAAAAATATAAATTGGCTCAAAATTGCCATTACAACCCCATCGAATAAAGATTCAATAAACAAGTCCATGAACCACATCACCATTCAAATAATAATGTAACAATTATATTAAAATTAATGGCTAAAATAATTTATCTAAATATTGATCCAATCAATATAACATTAATTCATCTATTAGAATTAATCCAATTAATTCACACAATAGTCAATATTAATTTGTTCCGGACGAAAATTAATCTTTCATTAAATTAATTTCCTTAAGAATAAAATTACCCTAATTATCTTTTAGTCAAATTAAATACAATTTAATTTACGGGAAATCAATTTACCGAACGAAATATAAAAACAGAGTCGGAAAACACACGGCCCGGGCCCGCGGCCCGGCAGGGGCTGTCGAGCACTGGCCGAGCAGCCTAGCATGTTGCTCGGCCGATGTTTACTCCTCTTGGCAGGCAGCTTGCTGCCGGGCAGTCCCGGCAGCCTCCCGGCAGTTCCGAGCTGCTGGGTCTGGCTACTTTTTCGGCTTGTCTTTTCGTCCCGAATCCAAAAATAATATTTTTCTAATTTTTATATTACATATTTAAATCAATTTTTCAAAAGAATTTTCATATATGAGCGTGTGAACGAGCGAGTACCGGAGCAGTACGACGATGAGGGCCAGGCGTGATACTGTGTTGGTGTAATATCCGCAATTTCGGATTTCCGGTAATTTTCTTTTTCGGCGGAGGTCCATTTCGATGACTCTCTTGGGACCGTTTCGTCATTCTGAGAATGATTAATTCTGCACTTTTTGTCATCCGAGTTCGTTTCGGTATTGTTTTGTTGAGTTCCGTGTTTCTTAACGACTTTTCCGCACTCGAGTTCGATTCTTGTGAATCTCGTTCGAAATTACTGTTTTGAGTTTCCCGCAAGTCCATTTAACTTTGTCAGACGTGTTGTGAACTTCGATTTGGTTATTCGATCACATATCGTGATTTTCGGACGTTTTGGGCCGTTTTCGTAATTTCCCAAAGTTTGGGGTAATTACTTCGGTTGTCGAATTTTGAGCCTTCGGGTGGTCGGAATCGTGTGTTCTCTTAGCTCTTATATTCGTCTTTGCGTGTACTTCGTAATCGTATCTTCGATTCGTATTCAAGTTTGGGTTTCGGGGTCGTTCGGATCGTCGTTGTGGTTCTTCATTTTGTGCCTGGAGGCTGCTGGCCAGACCTGGGCGAAACGGCCCTAAAAACGGCGCTGCCGAGCGCCGTGTCCTGTGCCGGGTCGGCTAGGACTGGAAGCCTGCCGAGACATGGCCGAGACACACGGCGCTGGTCTGGGCCGGTTGTTGTGCCGTGTTCGGCAGGCGTATAAATATGGCCGAGCAGTGGGTTTTTTTCATCATTTTTCTCACTCGTTTCATCCTCTTCCACGGATGGAGCTTTGATGTTCATGGATGGATGTTGTTAGGTGTTAAATCCATGAAGTTCCTGAGTCCATAACATCGATTAATCCTTCCATAACTTGCTCCGATCGACCGAATCAGGGTAAGTTTTCTTAAAATCTAGTTTTGGGGATTTTGTTCGATTTGTCCGTTTAATCCGTTTTAACTCAGAATAGTGATGGATTGATGATTGTTAAGCTATATTATATCGAATTCCTTGTTATTCCATGGTTGGATTGCCACGTATTTGTCATTTTATTGAGTATCTTATCGACACCTTGGAGGTGTTCGATAAAATGTCACAAAGAGAATCCGAGCGTTCTACGATTATTCTTCCTCGATCGTTTGTTAATTTACTGATGGTATAATGTTAGGGTCAGATTCCTCGCGACGAACTCGAGTCGGAACCCTTCCGTTCGTTGTTTTCTTCGGGGTCCGAGCTTTCCGGTCGAACCGTGTTCTTCGGAGTATTCGGTAGCAGTTATTAAGGCAAGTATTTTACTCTACGAATTGTGTCTTGTGAATAGGGACGTTGTGTTATGGTTATGATGAATTTATTTATCTTAGCGAATATGCTTCATATGAATTGAATTTTTATGAACGATGGACGGTAACGATGATACCTTCACTTAGTTAACATCTTGGAATTGTGTTGGATGTGCAAATCATCTAAGTTTGTGCCAGGCGTGGTTGGTCATTGTTGAGTTGTTGTGATGCTTATGATGTGTGTGTTGTTTTGGTTTACATACTTGATTATGCACCTCGGTGTAATGTGGAATGGCATGACATTTGATGATTATGAATTGTGTCGTGTCGATGTGTGTGTTCCAGGTAGGGTCTGACGAGGCCTATGGAGTTCGGTACATGATGTGTACGAACAAGGTGTGTGATCAAGGTAGGGTCTGACGAGGCCTCTGGAGTTCGGTACATGATGTGTACGGACAAGGTGTGTGATCTAGGTAGGGTCTGACGAGGCCTCTGGAGTTCGGTGCATGATGTGTACGAACGATGTTTGTGGCCGGGTAGGATCCGTCGAGGCCTCCGGAGTTCGGTACATGATGTGTACGAACAGTGTGTGTGGTCCGGGTAAGGTCCGTCGAGGCCTTCGGAGTTCGGTACATGATGTGTACGAACAATGATCGTGTAATAGTGATTGTTTGGGTAACATTTTAAATATGAGTCTCGGACTCATAATAATATCTTATCTAGTGTGTTTTGAAACGAGAATCGGGCTAAGGCCCTAATGTTTACGAAAAGGTTTTGTAAATTGGGACTCGAGGTCAAAAAGAATTTCTGCTTTAAAAATCCCCGAGATGATGTGTTCCTTTTCAAATATCTCTTGTTTGAGTTCGAAATTCTAAAACTTCTCGGGAATATCTTGATAATTGATTTCCGTATTAAATTCATAGTTGCTATTTACTTGTTGCATTTCGTATCGTATTATACTTGCACTAGCAAAACAGTGGAGTTTTACTAACCCTCGAGTAATCGGGGGGTGGATGTCTGTTCTGCGTCCAGGTACATGCAGGTTCAGGGGAGCAGTCACAGGATTGGAACAAGAGGATGACGAGATGCGATACTAATTAAGAGTCGAGAGTTGGTAGAGTTTGGTCGTATTGTTAGAGTTGATTTCAGTCTTCCGCTGTATTGTGTTTCGACCCTTGTGTGGGTAATGTTGTTTTAGTCAGTTCTGTTGATGGAGTTGTGTGACCTCATCGGTCTGTGTATTCATGTGTAAGTGACCTTAACAGTCTGTAATATTATATTGTTTGACCCTGGCCGGGCAAGCATTTGGTTGTTTATGGATGTTTTGCCTGTTAGATCCTTGTGGAAAGGGTCTACGGAGTGTAATATTCCCATACGGTTTTGGGGGTGTTACATTTATGGTATCGGAGCTTAGGTTGCGGAAAGCTAGGCTGTCGGGTCGAGTCGAGTCGTGATTTGTCGAGTAATGTGTTGTCTTGTCATTCGAGTCGTCAGGTGACAAATTGAGTTGTGCGTAGTCACAACGTGTTGGATATGTTGTCGGATGAGATTAGTATCGTGGGCGACCGTCATCTCCGTGCGGCCTGTGGACGTAAGTCTCCTCTTTTATGCATAATATATGTGTTCATGATTTCATTTATGTGTGATATTTGTGGTGCATAATTTTATTTATGCGGTATTGTGTAATGAAGTTGTATTCGATACTTAGATACGCTGTATGTGTATAGAACTGGATGTATTGATGTTTGGCCCTTGAACCACCATGTGTGAACCTTAATGGGTTTCATGGTAGACTTCGTGAGAGATTCCGATGAATGGTTTTGTTGCATGTTTATACGTGATGCCATGAGATGTATGTGATTAAATTGGCGACCCTGTTTGCCATTTGGGCATGTGGTTTTAATGTCGACTATTTTGGATTGTTGTAATTATGCCCGCTACGGGTAGCTTTGAAAACGTTTTTCCTGAACTCTACTGATTTGAGCATTTTTGTGGAAATCAAATTTTTGGAAAAATCTTGTTTTGCAAAACGATTCTAATTTTCGGAATTTAAATGTTATGTGTTTCTGTGTTGAGGGATACTGTGACAATTCTGCAGTCCTGCTGCTAGATGTTACGGCCGTAAGATGTTTTCCATTACGGCCGTAAGCTCAGAGTTGTTACGGCCGTAAACTTCATGTTGTTATGGCCGTAAACTTTTGACTGACCCGGTAGTAACTTGTTATTACAATCGTACCCGTGCCCTTGATTATTTAATCTCTGTTGATATATTAGTGATGGATGACGTGGTAACATGTTGTTACCCTGTATAACGCTAGTAAAGATAATGATATATTGATAAGGTCATTTTGATGATATCGTCTAGCGAAATTGAAGCCTCAACGTGTTGTTTTGCAAATAGCTTCAATCAAAATAATTTTGATAATGAGATACTTGGTTTTGATTAAACGACTGAGGTATTAAAAGTGTTTTCCAGAATTTCTTTTCACCAAATTTTTTCAAACTTGAGAATTTTAAAATGTTATCATTTGAATAATACCCCAGAAATATTTTATTTTTGTTGCTAGTGTTTGATCCCTACTATACGTGTGTGGTTTTGACCGTGCTTGATTTGGTGAAATCCAAAAATCTCTGTTGATATGACTGTGTGAATTATTTTTGAATGAAGTTCTAAAATTTCAGTGTTGGTTTGTGCACTTGTGTGATCACTTGGAGTTGATGTTTTATCATGCTGCTATTTATCGTCCTATGTTGATGTTTTAATGTTTGTTTGGTTGCATTTTTCTGATTAGTCTTCCGTTAAGTATGCCGAGAGGTCGAGGCCGAGGACGTGGTCGTAGTCGTGGTCGTGACCAGGAGCGTGAGAGGGTGACTCGCTCGTTATCGAATGCCAATCAGCTCAGTACGGACAGTCATGATGACCCGTCAGGTGATCAGCAGCAATCATCCAGAGGTAATATTGACGTGGGCGCCGCCACCATCCTTCGTCTGGTGGCTGACCAGTTGGCGCATATGAATCAGACCGTACACCGGCATGGGACTCCGGATGAGGATAACGGAGCTAGTAAGTGGTTACGAGTTGTGATGAGAATGCACCCGCCCCGTTTCATAGGTTCCTCGGACTCGTTAGGCTGGGAGAACTGGCTCTTCCAGTTGGACAGAACATTTGATGCTGTAGCTTGCCCCGATGAGAGAAGAGTACCCATCGCCCAATACCTGCTTGACAGGGAAGCTGCACAATGGTGGGAGGCCGTAGCGCCTAGTGATCGTACAACTACTTGGGCTGAATTCAAGATTTCCATGGAGGCTGAGTATTGTCCGCAGTCTGTTAAAGAGCGTAGGATTGTTGAGTTTTTCTCGGCTATGCCCCGAGACGTGTCGGTGTCTCAAGCAATAGTCGATTACAATCGACAACTGTGTTATGCTCGGGATCAGGTGAAAAGTGAGGCAGATAAGGTTCGTTATTTCGATATGCGTATGAAACCTCAGATTTGACAGTGTATGGCTCCTTTTATGTGTACATGCTTGAAGAACTATCAGGATCGAGCCTTGGCTTTTGAGATGGCTATAATGTCTACCGAGTCCGTATCGGTAGCGAAAAAGCAGAAGATCTCTAATGACGCATCGAGAAGTGAGGGAATTGGGATTCCCACACCCCAACCCTTGTATTAGTCGAGTATGGGACCTTTTCGGTCGATTGTGGAACCTTAAAGACCCAATCAGGTGTCTTTGAGTTCTGGTAATGCTCCGAGGTGTTTCAATTGTAACGTTCTAGGCCATGAACGCGCGCATTGTAAGAAACCGCCAGTGACTTGTTATAATTGTGGACACGAGGGGCATCGAGTTCAGTACTGCGAGATTGTTGCCGAGATGATAAGGGACCGGAATTCCATTCCTACTTCCGGAGGGGCCAGTGATGTCTAGTGATGGTGTTTTTGGTACTCGCTGCACGGATAGTTTCTCGTGTAGAGATGTATTTTGTGACGCTTTTACGTTTGGAACTTGTTGTATGATATTTTGTTTTTTGCAAGTTTCCGTTTAGTTGTTGAACCTACGGAGGCGTGACAGTGGACCGCGGAGTCATGCGCATGGTATTTTATTATGTGTCGTTATATTTTGTTTCGTATCACTGTGATAACTTTAGTTTAAGTTTCGGGACGAAACTTATTTTTAGTATGATAGAATGTAATATAAGGTATTCTCGTTTTCTGTTATCTTGAATTGCTTGTGTTTTGACATCGGACATTTTCTTGTTGATGAGAATCGGAGTGAATTCTATCATAATACTATATTTATTTCTACCGCATAGTCGTTGTGGTCAGGTGCGACTTGTTGTCGCCTGTGTTTATTTGATTAAATGTGTACATGTGATGTGTTTTTAATTACTCATTGTTGTTTTGAAACATAGTCGGTGGCGTTGTGTTAGTCATCGTGGGCATGTTTTCACGCCGTATATTCCTTTGCATTGCTTGTAACATTTCGCCGTTGGGCGCGATTTTTTCGGTTCTTGTGTATTTCATTGAGTTTTCCTGGCAGGATATTGCTTCTCCCTACTTGATTTAAGTTTCGGGACGAAACTTCTTTTAAGGAGGGTAGAATGTAATATCCGCAATTTTGGATTTCCGGTAATTTTCTTTTTCGGCGGAGGTCCGTTTCGACGACTCGCTTGGGACCGTTTCATTATTCTGAGAATGATTAATTCTGCACTTTTTGTCATCCGAGTTCGTTTCGGTATTGTTTTGTTGAGTTCCGTGTTTCTTAACGACTTTTCCGCACTCGAGTTCGATTCTTGTGAATCTCGTTCGAAATTACTGTTTCGAGTTTCCCACAAGTCCGTTTAACTTTTTCAGACGTTTTTTGAACTTCGGTTTGGTTATTCGATCACGTATCGTGATTTTCGGACGTTTTGGGCCGTTTTTGTAATTTCCCAAAGTTTGGGGTAATTACTTCGGTTGTCGAATTTCGAGCCTTCGGGTGGTCGGAATCGTGTGTTCTGTTAGCTCTTAGATTCTTCTTTGCGAGTACTTCGTAACGATATCTTCGATTCGTATTCAGGTTCGGGTTTCAGAGTCGTTCGGATCGTCGTTGTGGTTCTTCATTTTGTGCCTGGAGGCTGATGGCGGACACAGGCGAAACGACCACAGCAGCGGCCGCGAGCGCCGTGTCTGCGCCGGGTCGGCCAAGGCCGGTAGCTGCGAGACACGGCCGAGACACACGGCGCAGTGCGGCTTCTTTGCGCCGTGTTCGGCAGGCGTATAAATATGGCCGAGCAGTCGGTTTTTTTCATCATTTTTCTCACTCGTTTCATCCTCTTCCGCGGATGGAGCTTTGATGATCATGGAGGGATGTTGTTAGGTGTTAAATCCATGAAGTTCCTGAGTCCATAACATCGATTAATCCTTCCATAACTTGCTCCGATCGACCGAATCAGGGTAAGTTTTCTTAAAATCTAGTTTTGGGGATTTTGTTCGATTTGTCCGTTTAATCCGTTTTAACTCAGAATAGTGATGTATTGATGATTGTTAAGCTATATTATATCGAATTCCTTGTTATTCCACGGTTGGATTGCCACGGATTTGTCGTTTTATTGAGTATCTTATCGACGCCTTGAAGGTGTTCGATAAAATGTCACAAAGAGAATCCGAGCGTTCTACGATTATTCTTCCTCGATCGTTTGTTAATTTACTGATGATATGATGTTAGGGTCAGATTCCTCACGAAGAACTCGAGTCGGTACCCTTCCGTTCGTTGTTTTCTTCGGGGTCCGAGCTTCCCGGTCGAACCGTGTTCTTCGGAGTATTCAGTAGCGGTTATTAAGGCAAGTATTTTACTATACGAATTGTGTCTTGTGAATAGGGACGTTGTGTTATGGTTATGATGAATTTATTTATCTTAGCGAATATGCTTCGTATGAATTGAATTTTTATGAACGATTGACGGTAGCGATGATACCTTCACTTAGTTAACATCTTGGAATTGTGTTGGATGTGCAAATCATCTAAGTTTGTGCCGGGCGTGGTTGGTCATTGTTGAGTTGTTGTGATGATTATGATGTGTGTGTTGTTTTGGTTTACATACTTGATAATGCACCTCGGTGTAATGTGGAATGGCTTGACATTTGATGATTATGAATTGTGTCGTGTCGATGTGTGTGTGTTCCAGGTAGGGTCTGATGAGGCCTCTGGAGTTCGGTACATGATGTGTACGAACAAGGTGTGTGATCCAGGTAGGGTCTGACGAGGCCTCTGGAGTTCGGTACATGATGTGTACAGACAAGGTGTGTGATCTAGGTAGGGTCTGACGAGGCCTCTGGAGTTCGGTGCATGATGTGTACGAATGATGTTTGTGGCCGGGTAGGATCCGTCGAGGCCTCCGGAGTTCGGTACATGATGTGTACGAACAGTGTGTGTGGTCCGGGTAAGGTCCGTCGAGGCCTCCGGAGTTCGGTACATGATGTGTACGAACAATGATCGTGTAATAGTGATTGTTTGGGTAACATTTTAAATATGAGTCTCGGACTTATAATGATATCTTATCTAGTGTGTTTTGAAACGAGAATCGGGCTAAGGCCCTAATGTTTACGAAAAGGTTTTGTAAATTGGGACTCGAGGTCCAAAAGAATTTCTGCTTTAAAAATCCCCGAGATGATGTGTTCCTTTTCAAATCTCTCTTGTTTGAGTTCGAAATTCTAAAACTTCTCGGGAATATCTTGATAATTGATTTACGTATTAAATTCATAGTTGCTATTTACTTGTTGCATTTCGTATCGTATTATACTTGCACGAGCAAAACAGTGGAGTTTTACTAACCCTCGAGTAATCGGTGGGTGGATGTCTGTTCTGCGTCCAGGTACATGTAGGTTCAGGGGAGCAGTCATAGGATTGGAACAAGAGGATGACGAGCTGCGATACTAATTAAGAGTCGAGAGTTGGTAGAGTTTGGTCGTATTGTTAGAGTTGATTTCAGTCTTCCGCTGTTTCGACCCCTGTGTGGGTAATATTGTTTTAGTCAGTTCTGTTGATGGAGTTGTGTGACCTCATCGGTCTGTGTATTCATGTGTAAGTGACCTTAACGGTCTGTAATATTATATTGTTTGACCCTGGCCGGGCAAGCATTTGGTTGTTTATGGATGTTTTGCCTCATAGATCCTTGTGGAAAGGGTCTACGGCGTGTAATATTCCCATACGGTTTTGGGGGTGTTACAGTTGGAGAGTCTTTTCTTTTTTTTTTTTTATATTTTTAGATGTCTTGTCTCTTTCTCATTTTGTGTAGACAGTACTCGAGTATTCTACGGGTCTTATCTTTGAAAGTTGACATTGTGGAATTTTATGTCTTTTGAGTCATGATGTTTGTATTTGTCGGGTGACCTGCCCTAAAATTTGATCGGGTGAACTGCCCTCAAATTTAAAGATCGGGTGACCTGCCCTAAAATTTGATCGGGTGACCTGCCCTCAAAATTTGAAGATTGGGTGACCTGCCCTAAAATTTGATCGGGTGAACTGCCCTCAAATTTGAAGATCAGGTGACCTACACTAAAATTTGATTGGGTGACCTGCCCACATATTTGAAGATTGGGTGACCTGCCCTAAAATTTGATTGGGTGACGTGCCTTCAAATTTGAAGATCGGGTGACCTGCCCTAAAATTTGATCGGGTGAATTGCCCTCAAATTTGAAGATCGGGTGACCTGCCCTAAAATTTGATCGGGTGACTTGCCCACAAATTTGAAGATTGGGTGACCTGCCATAAAATTTGATCGGGTGACCTCTCCTCAAAATTGAAGACTGGGTGACGTACCCTAAAACTTTTAATCGGGTGAACTACCCTTAAATTTGAAGATCGGGTGACTTACCCTAAAAATCGATTGGATGAAACACCCTAAATATATAGCTTGCTCAATCTACAGCTCGGCCTCTTATTATTTTGGCCTCTGCCAGGTCTTTCGGTATAGAAGGCCTCAGCTCGGACTCTTATCCTCTTGGCCTTGGCTTAGCCTATCAACGCCTCGATCTTAAGATCGCCTCATCTATATAACGAGTCCAATACGGCGTGTCTATGATGCCCCTTATTGTACTCTTAGCTTTGTTCATCGGCCACAAAATGACCAACTGCATCGGGTCTTCTCATGTGTTAGAGCTTAACTTTGGCACTTATGGGTAAAAAAGCATCTTTATTCTACTCTACTCGGTCTCATTCTTCGCTCGACTAGAATAGGGGAGACTGGCTGATATGACCCAAAATATACCTGCCCGGTTTATTGCGGTTCATATCGAAGTACCGGAACAAAGTCGTATTACAGAAGACCCAGCTTATTGTGTGAAGGTCCAGTAGGCCCCACCAACCTAGTACACAACTTGGAGAGTGGAGCTCATAGCCTAGCTCTATTAGGCGCAACTCGGTCCCTACAGGTCTACCCCAATAGGTGTTGACCTGCCAGGTCTAGACCAGCAGGTCATCCCACAGGTCAGCTCTCCCAGATGACATCACATTCAGGTCTGTTAAAGAACTTGGTCCACTAAACCCGGCTCTTAAGTAAACCCAGCTGAACTACTAACTTGAAGTAGGTCGGAGGGCGGATGAACTCGGCATGCCCATAGAAGAACTTTCCCGTAAAGAAGATCCGACCTCCAAGTCTCTATTCCGAGCTTATAACTAGATAGACATCGACATCGTCAATTAGGCAAGCTAGAAAGAGTTCAGCTCAAATAGGACAAAGTCCCTGGAAAACTGGGATTTCATCATAAAAGTAGAATCCCTGATATTCAGGGGATGGTGGATACATCCATACCATTAAAAACCAGGGATCTTCCCCAATCAAAGGCAGGATTTCAGAGACAATTTCCCCTCTCTTCTATAAATATCGAAAGGCCTGTCCTCCTTTAGGGACCAGAGAAGAAAACACACATACACACATTATATTTGGATCTCTCAAAATCTGTTCCAGCTTAAGCATCATAGAGTTTGTGCCGGGACCATCCCGGTGTCTTCTGCAGGAACTCCAGTGGTTTTCTAGCTCGGAACAGGGAGCAGTCCAATTCTTGGGGCCGATCAGCTCGGATACATCAGGTTGTATTTGGAATAGGCATTCATAAAGCTCACCAGTTCATGGTCGGCTATTGCATCGACCATATAATAAATGTGGGGCAGGGGGTAGCTATCATTCGGAAAAGCTTTATTCAGATCGAAAAAGTCGATGCAAAGTTGCCACAGCCCTGTGGACTTCTTTACCAAAACCGGGTTAGCCACCCAAGTCAAGTATCTAGACTCGCGGATAAACTTATTGTCAATTAGCTTTTTTACTTCTTCCTCTGACCCCTTCTGCCTCTCGGGTACCAGTTTCCTTCATTTATAAATGACCGGCTTGAAGTTCGGATCAATATTCAGCCGATAGCAGGTGCATTCCAGGTCAATCTGCTGCATATCCGAATGAGTCTATCCGAAGACGTCTATACTATACCACAGGTTGGAGATCACTCAGGTCAGAATGGTTCTTATAGATTACGATCGATCTGGAGTTGTCGGTCAGGATTAGCATCATCCACGCTGACGAAGTCCAGTTCCTCCAGTGGTTCAGCATGGCAGATCTTTCTCTTCGGCCTCTGAAACCGTGGGTTGACAGGATTTTCCTCTATAATAGGCTCTTTCCCAGGACTTCAACCCTGGTCTCTATGTGATATCCCACACTGACTAGTAGAGAGCGGACGAAGTGCCTTATTTGAGCATGTCGTGACACCTAATAGCATGAGGCCTTTTGGGAGACCAGTGGCTTCGGGTTGATGAGAACTCCGAAGTTAAGCATGCTGGTGCGAGGAGCAGTCTCAGGATAGGTGACCTCCTGGGAAGCTGCTCGCTGGGTTCCCGGAAACAAAACTGTGAGGGCCAGCTCAGAGGAGAGCACCCAGAGCGGACAATATCATGCTACGGCGGAGGGGTCCCGGGATGTGAAGATTTGGTATCAGAGCCACTCTGCCGTGTCGTGCGAGTGTGCCGACGAGGGCGTCAGGTCCTTTGAGGAGGGGCGGATTGTGATATCCCACACCAACTAGCAGAGAGTGGGCGAAGTGCCTTATTTGAGCGTGTCGTGACACCTAATAGCATGAGGCCTTTTGGGAGACCAGTGGCTTCGGGTTGATGAGAACTCCGAAGTTAAGCGTGCTGGTGCGAGGAGCAGTCTCAGGATGGGTGACCTCCTGGGAAGCTGCTCGCTGGGTTCCTGGAAACAAAACCGTGAGGGCCAGCTCAGAGGAGAGCGCCCAGAGCGGACAATATCATGCTACGGCGGAGGGGTCCCGGGATGTGACACTCTATCTCAGTCGACCCCTGTGCGGTGGCCCCATTGGCCCCTGAACTCTCCGCTATATGTTCCTTTCCGTGGCAATCCTCTGATTCAAGTTTCTCCAGATCCCCAGCTAACTCTCAGGGGGACCCGTTTTGAGAGTGTATTCCCCGGCTGTGCGCTGGTCCCCCTGATGGACGTCGATGGCCTCCGATGTGGGGAATTTCATGCACAGATTATAGGTGGAGTGAATGGCCATCAACCTTGACATCAAAGGTTGTCCTATGATGGGATTGTAATTGATGTGCACGTTAATGATCTTAAAAGTTGTTATCATTGTTCTATTGATTGGCCTCTGGCCAAACTCTAGGGCAAGGTCGATCTCCCCTGGTGGAGTGGTCCGGCCATTGGAACAACCACGGATATCCTTGTTGCACAGTCGGACATGGGATTGATTTACCTTCATCATTCATAATGTGTGAAGATAGATTACGCTAGCGTAGACTCCAGAATCGACAAAACACCCGCTGTACAAGGATCCATACTATCTGTAAAGTGATGATAAGAGAGTATGAATGGGGATTGACTAAGCCATCAGCAAACGGATTCATCGAAAGTGACGGTGACCTATTGGTTGTTGGAGGTCCTCTCCACCATAGAGAGAAAACCTTCTGGATAGCGCTCAACTCGCTGATAGGAGGTGATGGCCTATCGGACCAAAGCCTTCCTATGCCGCTTTGACTGATGATCATCCCCCTCGGCAGTCCACATCAAAGTGAGTATCTCTCAGAGGGACTTGGGTGGTTATGGTACTCGGTCACTATTTATTTTTGCCGAATTGGCCTGGTTTTGGCGATCCCAGGACTAGTTCCGAGTAAATCGCCTCAATCTAATATCGTCGCATACTATAATAAATACAACAACAAGGTCCTAGCACTGCTCAGTGTTATGACCCATAGAGTCGTGATACTTGCAGAAATGGGTCTGGTCCATTTCCTTTGGATCCCTGTAGATTGGCCTAGGGACCGGGAGCAAGCCTAGGCCCTTGATCTAATCAAATATGGCTGCAGCCCCCACCGAATAGAGCTCGGTATAGCTGGCCATAAGTTTAGTCCAGCATTCCTCAAAGTTTTGGGTAGCCTGACTAGGTTCGGATTATTTTACCGTCATGGTTCTTCACGATCCTTCCGCAGGTGATAACACCTTTCTTCCTTTTTCTTCCTCGACCCCCTATGATCAGATGGCATGACTAAGACTGGGGCCGGCATGGCCGCCTCAATGGTAATATGAGAGCTGACGCGCTCCAAGAACTCCTGGTAACTACGCGGGGTGTTCTGGCACACCGTCCAGTGAAAGAATGATTTTTGTAAAAGGCCAGCTTGAGCAATAATAGCCAGCGCGTCATCAGACATGGGCTCTGTTTCCAAGATTTTCTTATTAAAATGGGAAATGTAGTTTTTTTAAGGATCATTCGGTCCCTGCACAATGGAAGAAGTAGAGGAGCACGGGGCGATGCATTACCCGAGGCCCCATGAAATGGGATCGAAACGCCGCGTGCAGCTGAGCCAAGATTTTGATAGGGTGATGGGAAAGCGAGCGGTACCACCTTTGAGCTCGTTCTCTTAAGGTTAGGGAGAACATTCAGCACCTGAAAGCGTCTTGGGACCCATGCAGGTCCATCCACGAGTTTTGATGCCCCAGATGGGCATTTAGATCGGTCTCTCCATTATACAGTAGAATTTGGGGAATTTTTAGATTTTTCGGGAGAGGTTACACCAAAGTATTAAGGGCGATGGGGCTTTCCTTGCTGTAAAGCTATCCCGAGCTTGGGAACAACTATTATTCTTATATGTTATCAAGCTCGGTGAGGCGCTGCTTCAGGAACTCGATCTCACTCAAGTTATCGCACGGAGCTTGTGGAGATGTTTGGGCCGGGATGTGGGACCGATGTCCAATCTCAACTTCAGATTGATCCCGAATCTAGACAGTCTGAGCCGGTGCTATTTTCTCATCTTCCCTTCCACCTCCTAACCTCTCAAAAACCGATATGGGAGGGGAGGCAGGGTGCTTCTGGGATAGATGTGGACTTTTCCCGTGACCCTCCGCCTCTTCTTCGACGACCTGTGAAACAACTCATATAATATTGGTGCCGGGAACTTCCTTGCAATATGATAATTTCAAAGGGGTAATGTTCCTAAAACTCCAATGATAATATTGATTTCTGCATCTGTGGACGACAAAGGCCCCTCCTTCTAGCGCTAATTTCTTGATGACTCGTTTGATCAACAAAAAGTGTGCTGATTTGGAATAGATAACTTGAAGTCACGTAGTAAATAAGATTCGGAAATAAAAAGCCAAATGGGTATGAAAACAGGAGATTTTATTGATTTTGTTTTTTACATGAAATGTCGAGTTGGACATTCAGGCCGGTCTATAGCACTTGGCATATTAGAGGATAAATATATCTTTTTTAGTGGAACTTTTCAAAAGTCCCATATGTCGTACGTTCCTTATATTTATAGAGGACTCTGGCCAATCAGTAGGGTGACAACTGGGGAATATTGCGGATGCATCCAAAACACCTGTCAAGAGGAGGGAATGTTGCAGGGACGCGTGGCGGCATTCGAGAGAACTTTGGGAAGAGGCGGGGCAGATTGGAATAACTGTCATGTGTGCCTTCCTGCACGCCTTTGGCGATGGTTATCTATTTCCTGGTTGGAGGCCATCAACGGGGGTTGGCCCTCCGCCTTCTGCCATCCTGCTCGATCATGGTTTGCTCGAGTCTTGTACCGTGACCGACCTGCCTCCTGATTGGACATCCATGTGGCATCCCTGCTCGCCAGTCGAACCGGTTTCTTTTGATCGTCTCTTGGCTCGAACAGACCGGAATGGTGGAGCTAGAAGAGGATCAGTGAGAGTATGCCAGAGAGTATCGACTATCACCAAAGAGGTTCCTGAAGACCACCACCACCACCACCACCACCAACAACAACAACTCTATAATGAAATTCATCATCGCTGCTCCTATACCCATAATTTTCCTTCATTTAGTATTCTGTACAAGACTTTCTGTTTTTTATTTTCTTATTCAGTATGAGCAGCGCTCTTGATCAAAATTTTATAAGACCAACAAAAAAAGTAACTAATTGAAGACAAAAAAGAGGTATACAAACAAACAGGTTGTTGTTGTGCAAGTGAAGAGTTGGGGTTGTAGAAGGAAGTTAGAGAATAATTCTAGCAAGGGATTGTGTTGTTTAATGAATTGGGCTCTTACTTGAATATTCTTTTATGGCTTAAAATAAGATTGGATGTAATCATTTACTATACTCGTAGCGTACAGCCCGTTGAACTTTGACGGGAAATTAGTTTATTTGTAATTTATAAGTAGAAATTAATACTTCACTAGAATTCAACCATACATAGTCATCCATAGATCAAGTACACAACCATGAACCGAAACTGATAAGGAAGGGATCATAATCGGTTCCAACATTCAGAAACTATTGGTGCACTGATGCACCACAAAAAAAGTAACGAACAACAAAAAATATTGTGCAATAAATATTTTCTAAAATTATATTAAGGATTACAAATAATAAAAGGAAACCATACTAATAAAAGATATCCATACATTTACAAAGAAAATCGCATAGAGTCTATTTCCTGAAAATGCGCTAAAATAACATCATTATTAATAGTTCTATATACATAACCTTCTATAAATATTACAAGACGGTCATTTACCACTGATCACCCATCTTATTAAGTAGCTCACGCTTCACATAATTCATAGCTGAAAAGACTCGTTCAACACTTGCAGTTGCTACGGGCAAAATCAATGCCAACTTTATAAGTTTATACACCACACGATATGTTGTGCACTTGTTTGTTTCCACATGTTGTATACAAAGATCTGAATGTCCATTCTATTCCAAAAAAATGGATCACATCAAACATCTTTAATATGATTTTGAAGTTGGTTTCAAACTATCACTTCGGGAATTTCCAAAAAATCATCATGTTGGGATAAACACAGCCTGTTTTGATAATTGCCATCATACAACAATAAGTCTTCAGAATCAGCGTAATTCGCTAAGTATGGAAGCTGCTAGGAAACTCCGTACAGCATATCCATACAGCAAGAGATCTTCCTACAGATTCCAATCCTACATGGCTTACATCTTCATACAGCAGAAGTTGAAGAGTGTTGGATACAACAGTCTGGCTGTAGGAGTTTTACTTAGGAAAAGTAAAACACACCCAACAAGACTGAAGAATAGCTTTAAACCATTATGAAATATACTTTGTTTATTCATAAGGTATTCACGGTTAAAGCAGCATTTATTGCTGATAGAACAACATTTAATGCGGCCGAAAGAGATAACAGTCTGAACGCGCTGAAGAGCATTTAATGAAAAGTAAAAAAGATTGTGTGAAGCATTAAATGTGAATTGCCTTTAATTCACAAATTTTGCAGCCGCCAATCGGAGACATCTAAGTCTCAGCAACCGGCCAACGAATACATTTATAACGGATCTATTTCAAAGGTTATAAATATCCCTAAGCAAGAGGACATTGTTCACAAACTTAACTTACTGAATCTCGTGCAATACATCTGACAAATAGCTCTGATAATCAAGCTAAGAAAGAGTAGTATATTTCCTGAGCATACAACATTATCTAAGCAAAGAAATATACAAAGTCCTCAATGCAAACATCATTATCTAAACAAAAAAACATACAAAGTCCTCAACGCAAATAACACAACATACAATAATCACTCGTCAAAGCATATAACTGCTGTTTGAGTTCTACCATCTTTACCGTTGAGATCAACCTTAGCCTTGTGTGGACTAAGTCCTTGATAGTTCCGACCTATGTGGGACTAATAGCATTGAAGATGAATCTTTGATCTGTGTGAGAAGAATCAAGCCGAAAGAGCTTAAGCCAATCTGTGTGAACGGACACAACTGTGGTCCCTGTATCAATCTATATGAACGATACATAGACAGGTTTAGTTAAAGCCATGTAGTTGTATACGTAGTGATTTTAATAAACGTTTTACTCCTATTTGGAGGACTAGTGGATGTAGAGGGGTTTACCTCGAACCACTTATATTTGTGTGTTATTTATATCCCGTCCTTATTATTTTCATTTATAACTGTGATTTGAAGTATACATTGTGAACACCCTGTACGCATCAAGCAAATAGGACAGTATCTAGTTAATGTACTTACATCAACTCACTATTAGTCTTCCGCTACGCAATTAACTTCAAAAAACATACAACTTATTATATTCTCCCTTTCTAAGCTGTTTACTGTATACTTTGTGGCCAACAAGTGGTATCAGAGCAGTTGATTCTAAAAATAATCAGTCGATTTTTAACTGAATCAGATCCAAAAATCACTAGCTTTTGAAAACTTCAATTTTGTACTTTCATCATTTATCCTATTTCTAATATGGACACCTATATGATAAATAAGGTTCCTATGTTTTCTATTAACAGATTTGATGACTGGAGAATTAGGATGGAAGCCCATCTTGCAGCCATGCATGAGGAGATGATTTTTATCATCCAGGAAGGACCTATCAAGATCATGAAGGTCAATACAACTGCAAGAATGAAAGGGCAACCCTATGCAGAGATGCTCGAGAAGGAGCGCGATCAGTGGATGAATGATGAGCGCAAGCATGCAATTCTGGACAACGTTGCCAAGAATGCGCTATTTGTCACTCTCGAAAGAGGCACACTATCTAAGGTAAAGAGCTGTCGGACAGCCAAAAACATCTGGGAAGAACTCAAGCTCATTTACGAGGGTACTGAGCTCTCAAAAGAAAACAAAGTTCTAAACTTACGCAGCAATTTGAGTCTTTTGAAATGAAACCTATACAAACGCTTGAGGAGCTTGAACTTAGAGTTACCGGCATTGACGGTGAACTTGAATCATTGGGTAAAGTGCATACCCAAAAGGAGAAAATTTTGAAAATGTTTAGATCACTCCCTGCCCGATTGGACATAAAAACCACACTATGCGTGTGTCATGTAACTTAAATGATATTTCTACTTTTGATCTATTTTCTGACCTAAAGGCATTTGAGTATGATATAGACAAGAGAGAAAAATATGAAGAGTCGTCAGCTAAGACTACAGCGCTGAACGCTGTATATGACAGGAGACATAGTTCAGCACCCAACACATCCAAGTCAGCACACAAGGCAGCAGACAACAACGGCGACATCCTGTCACAAGATGAAATGGCCCTGCTCATGCAAAAATTCAAGAAGTTCATCAAATAGTTTGTAAAAACTTCATACAGGCCTAAGCCTTTTAACAGGGTAAGTTCTGAATCCCCTTCATCTAGTGATTCTAACCTATGCTGTAATTGTAGGAAGCCAGTACATTATGCAAATAAGTGTCCTCATCCAAAAGTGCAAAAGTTGCCCGAAGCTGAGCAATAGGAAAATGATGAGAAAAGACGTGCCTGGAGAAACAAGCTTAAGGCCCTGATTGGTGAATCAGAAGCCTCCCCTCATTGAATAAGACCGAGGAGTGCCTACAGGCGATCACTGATAGTGACTCGTCCGACGATGAAATTGAGGATAAAGCATACATGTGCTTTATGGCCGAAGAAATACATGATGATGATGGCAGCGATGATGAAGTAAGTTCAAGTTCAACTATTCCTATCAATGCATCGCATACTTTTGAAAACATGATGAATGAATTTAAAAACATTCAAAAAGCCCATAAAACACTCAAATGAGAAAATATACAGCTCGAGATTTTAAACCTGGAGCTGAAAGGCGAAAATGACTTGCTTAAAAACAATTATGAAAATATGTCTTTGGATTGCGAAAGCAAAGTTACTTATGAAAAACTCATGGAAAGCAATCATCAACTTGCAAGAGATCTAAATAAGGCAAAGTCTCATAGTGAGTGAAAGACAAATGATTATGCTTTACTCGAATCTAAAGTAAAAACTCTCTAGAAACGAGAAGGTGAACTTGAGACCATCCTGAAATCATTCTAAAAATCTTCTAGAAGAATAGAAGAAATTCTAAGCACTGGGCAACATGCCCACGATAAACATGGCTTAGGATATGACTCGTTCCCCAATAATGGAAAATCTAGTAGGGTGTTCGTCAGGGGAGTGGAACCTATTCCTGAACCCGAATAGGCCCCAAGTCCTGCAAAGGCTATAGCTGCCCCTCCTTGTACAGCAAAGGCCGCGATTCCTCCCCCGAGTTCCTATCATAAACAGCGAAAACCTCAGTGTCCCAGATCTGTGAGATGTAATCAGTAGTATGATCCCCGAGCATACTAACAGCGCCATCATCCATTAAGAAAGAAGGTTGTATCTAAGTATCACGGGCACGCACCACAGTACTTCCAACATTACAGTGCGCCTGGATATTGGATACAAGAGCCCCGTTATGCATCCAGGAAACAGGCCACCATGCAGTACCACCAACAACTCTGAGAATCCAACTGGAATCCTAGAAGGCAAGATGTAAGGCCGAAGAAAATGGTTCTACCTCCAAGATGGCAATTGTACTGGAATCAAAACCCTAGATTTTTGATGCATAATAATCAAGGTTACAGCGACTATGTGCCTGACCGACGTAGATATCGCAAGACTGGACCAAAAGTAACCTACAACAAACTAATTGCTTTCAGGCAAATTTGGGTACCAAAAGGAACTAACACCCATGGACCCAATAATAAAAGGGGACCTAAATCTACTTAAATTCTTTGCTTACAAGATATCATGGAAAAGAAAATCTGGTGCTTTGACAGCGGATATTCTCGGCACATGACATGAGATATTAGAAAGCTTTCAGATTATATAGAAGGTCCTGGTCCAAAGGTACGATTCAGTGACAAATCTAAAGGAAGAACAAGAGAGAAGGGAACCCTGCTTGTAGGAAAGTTTAAAGTTAGTGAGGTAGCCTATTTTGAAGGCTTACAGTATAATCTACTTAGTATTAGCCAGTTCTATGACAAACAGTTCTCGGTCAAATTCTATATAGATCACTGTAGGGTGAAGGACATCACGACCAAGAAAGTCGTCCTCATAGGAAGCCGACCAGGTACACTACAAAAAATACAGTATTTACCGACACCAGTAAACGGCGTTGGTATTTTTGACATTTAACGATGTCGTTACCGACCCCCATGGATTTGGACGATCCCCGATGGCTTTAACGACACCATATCGCGGGTGCCTTCCTGTGAAATTTGCCGATGCCAGTACCGACGACTTTCGGCGTCTGAAATTCACCGACGGCGCCTTGGCCGTCGTTAAATGTCATGATTATTTTACATAATTATGTGACTCACCTGAATTAACGACGTCATCCCCGCCGTCGGTATTTGTCAAATTTAACAACGTCTTTACCGACGCCAAGCTATCTGTCAAAATTAACAAGGCCATTACCGACGGCTCGTTGGCGTCGGTAAATTTTAATACATACTCTGCACTCTGCATATTCTAATTTACTCCTGAAAAATGCCTCTCTCCCCGCCTCTCTCCCCGATGACCTAAAATCCCCCAAATCTATCTGCTGCCGTCGATCGGATCAAGATTCTACTCGGCATCCATCTGGGTGAGTCTCTCTCTCTATATATATATATTTTCATGCTACCACTCAGAAGAAAATGTTTTATGTAATCTTGTTGGTGATTTGTGACTCTCTTTCTAGATTTGTGACTTCACTGAAAATTTTCGGCCGTACAACTCTTCTTCCTTAGCAGGGACATCGAGCTGCTACGCCCCAGGTGCAATTGTTTTCTCCTTTCTCAATTTTATCATTTTTGGGCGGTTCTATATTTTTTGGGGTGTATGTTTCATTTATCAGGTTTTTGAGGTGTTTGTTTCGTTGTTTACATCTCTGACGCGTTGTTGTTCCTTTTTAGGATGTTTGTTTCGTTGTTTACATCCTGATGCTGGTTAAAATGTCCACTCATTCATACACTTTATTCCTTTTAAATTAGTAAACTATAAAGCTACCATTACTTCTATTCACGTCCCTCTAGTTCTGTGTAGATTACTCCTTTTTATGACCTAAGCTGTTTTGGTACCGTAGTTGTTTCCTAACAAAAAACATTGAAAGTGTAAGAAAAGAGATATTATAGTCAGATTTTGCTGCTTTCAATTTGAATTTTTAGTCAATTTGTTCATTCAAGGCATTCAGCGTCTAAGATTTTCTACTAATAAATTGTTCATTAAGAATTAAGCCTTTTAAACCTAATATGTTTATTAATATATAAGCTTCTTTCCTGGTATCATAAAAAATATATGCTACACACTTACACTATTTTTAAGCTTTAACTTTTTATAGCAGGTTCTATTAGTGTATCTCTGATCATTGCTTCTTTTATCTAATACATAGTGCAGCAGTAGTAGTGTCCGTTTTATAGACAAACAACTGAAGACACACTGGCACATGCTTTAAAAAAAATTCAAATGTTACGAAAAAGAAACGAGGTGCTTGCAGCAGTAAGTACCTGTGCTACCTGTTTCCCCAGCATCAGAATTCCCATGATCCTCACCGGTAGCAGCTCTCCCGCTAAACTCCCCTGTCATTTTATGGAAAGGTCATTTGGTGAAAAGCTTTTTTTTTTTTTTTTTTTTTTCACACACGCACATAAGGAGGATCGTCCCCTGTCCTGAGTCCCCCCAAGAGGCTCGAGCTCACCCCCGATCTAGAGGTAAGTTTGCCAGCATGACCTGATCGCCTCATTGTCCCCCGCTTGGGTTACAGGCCCGCGCTTACTGGGCCCGGGCAGGGTTAATGGTTTCATCCCCGGACATTTGGTGAAAAGCTTAGATTTCATGATATGGAAAAATGTGATAATATCAGTTTCACTAACATATATATAGTTTGTCATGTCATCACGCTGTTCGACTAGTAAAGCATTCCAACTATACTTCATAAAAAATTCTAGAACGCCTTGAGCAGAACTCACCTATTGTCCTTATCATCAGTATCTCCGAACAAAACCATAGAAGAGAGTCTATAAAATTTAACAACTAGCAAAACAATAATTATGATTCTAATCACAGACCTGTAAAGAAAGATTATTCCAATACAAATTATGTCAAGTGGATAGTAAATGAACCGCATGAAGCTACATGACCAGGGCGTTACATCACCAGTCAGAACAGGTGTTGTAACACAAATACACGCGATTTAGATCTTGGCTTATGGAAGATGTCTGTCAAAACAGTAAATATTTCTTGTTTCATGGTCTTCAAGAAGAGATAAAAAGCTGAGATAAAGGCACCTGATTTTCCATCCAGACACCACTTAAACATTTCAACAAAAAACATTTTTATTTTTGGGTAGATGTTCATACCCAAAAATAGTTTAATCCAATCAAATTTGATAGTGCCTGAAACATGATGAGCAGCGAGATGTTTGTAACAAGCTAATTGTTATCTTATGCGTCCTTTCTAAATTACACCACATTTACGTTTGTTGTTATTACGGTGGAAAACAATTGGTTACCCCGTTTTTGGATGTAAATTGAAATGATGAATCTTTCATCAGCTTATCTGTCCCTATCATAAGCAAAATATCATTATTTCACTCAGAGATTTACTCATATATTATGTATATGTACATGTATAGCTATAATCATATGTTATCTTTTTTTGATTATTTTATTACAATTTTTAGAATGGGTGACAACCGTGACTGGATGTATCGCCGGAAACTTGATGGTTCTTGGAATCCTGCATTTCTCTCTAGACTTAATAACTTTATCGAGTATGCAAGTAATCAGCCGCACTGCATGTCGGGTGACCAAATAAGACGTCCACGTAAAAAATGTGATGATATACAGTTTCATGATACAGAAAAAGTTAAGTATCACATTGGGAAATTTGGGTTCATTAAGGAGTATAAAACTTGGATTTTGCACGGCGAAATTGAAATGGATGAGGGATGTCAAGATATGGATGCAGATGTGAATATGGATACCAATGAGTCGGGATCCAATTCGTACCGTACAATGGTCATGGAGCATGTCGGGCCACAATTTAATGTTGAGAATGTGGAAGAACCACCAAATCCTGAAGCAAAACGAATATATGACATGCTGAATGCTGGAGACAAAGAGTTGTGGCCTGGTTGTGCTAATTACTCCCAATTGTCTTATATGACTCGTTTCATGAGTTTGACAGCAGAGAACCACTTATCAGAAAAGTGTTTTAATCAGTTTGCAGAGTTCATGAAAGACAGTCATCCAAAATGGAATCTATGTCCTGATAACATCTATAGTACAAAGAAATTATTGCGTGGGTTGGGATTACCTATAGTGAAGATTGATTGTTGTCCAAATAGCTGCATGCTTTATTGGACCATTACAAAGACAGTGAGAGTTGTATATTCTGCGGTACATCACGCTACAAAGATACGTGTCATGCCTCAGGAAGCCGTAGGAGGAAAAAATGGCAGCCATGAAGATGTACTACTTTCTTCTTATTCCCCGATTTCAAAGGTTATACATGTCAAATGCTACTGCGGCAGATATGAGGTGGCATGCTTCATGTTCTGGTTCAAATGATGGAACTATGCGTCATCCTGCAGGCTCTCCAGCATGGAAGCACCTTGACACTATTTATCCAGATTTTGCTGTGGAGGCTAGAAATGTGAGATTAGGTCTTTCGACTGATGGTTTTGCACCTTTTGCACAATCAGGACGACAATAATCATCGTGGCCAGTAATAGTCACACCCTATAACTTACAACCTTTGCTCTGTATGAAGGAACAATTCATGTTCCTAACAATCTTAGTACCAGGGCCACGCAATCCTAAGATGCAATTAGATGTGTTTCTTCAGCCGCTCATAAGGGAGTTGGTGAACTTGTGGGAAGAGGGTGTTCCAACATTTGACATCTCATTGAAGCAAACTTTTCAAATACGAGCAGTGTTGTTGTGGACTATTAGTGATTTTCCAGTGTATTCAATGTTGTCTGGATGGAGTACTGCTGGAAGATTGGCATGCACTCATTGCATGGATGAGACTGAAGCATTTACTCTTCCTAAGAGTGGTAAACAAACATGGTTTGATTGTAGTCAGAAATTCTTGGAGCCGGATCACATGTTTAGGAGGAACCGACGAGCATTTAGAAAGAATATGACATGTGAAGTACCTACACCTGAGAAAAGGTCGGGCGCTGAGATATTGAATCAAATAGAGGAACTGAGTCTTGTGAAAGTGACAGAGGACTACAATGGCATAAACAAAGAGATATCCAAGAATTCTAAGAGCGGGTGGAAGAAAAGAAGCATCTTTTGGGATCTCCCATATTGAAAAAAACTTCTAATTCATCACAATTTGGATGTCATGCACATTGAAAAAAATGTGTTTGACAATGTGTTCAACACTGTGCTTAATGTGCCGGGAAAGACCAATGATACCACCAAGTCCAGAGACGAGTTGCAATTGCTCTGCATCACACCTGAATTGAAGAAAAATGAGAAGACAGGAAAGTATCAGAAAGCTTGGTACTCACTTGACAGAGATGAAAAGAGAGTACTATGTGGACAGAGATGAAGAGTTTGATTGTGTTATTCATGTTCTTGAGGTATGTTGACCAACTCTACACTTTGAATTCGGATTTTTGATGCTGTTGTTGAGGAATAATTCATATGAAGATGATTATGGTTTTCTTGTTGTGATTATTGAGGTTACGTGAATTGTATGTTGAAGAATACAATGATATATGTCTTCGATTATGGTATTTGTTATAATCATGATTATAGAATCATGGTATTCTTGGTATATATATCACATCAAAGAGGAATATGTGATAGGATACATAATGGTTTTTAAGTATAATCATGAATTTGATGATTGAAACCAATGCTAGGTTGATTGTAGTGGTAGAATTCGTATGTTCTTGACGAAATATGAATCATGATAACAAGTTTGAATTCGGAAAGATTATGGTTAATCTTAGAACAAGATTATCAATGGTATTAAACTATTTGGATAGTTCGAATTGTCTATTATGCTGATAATATTGTTTTACCATGAATTTACAATTATGAACAAGGAAGAATCTTGTTAATTCATCTAGAAGGTTGAATTTAGAATAGAGTATGTTATGTAATCCTTGTTACCAGGATGAGTTGATCGTTGATATGATTCTTGGATTATGGAATTGTATTGTGGTTTTGGATCCATGGTTGATTAATTCAGGTTGTTCGGATTTGTGTTTAATCGGGATATTGTGGAACCGTTGGGTTTGTTAATTGGTTATATTGATTGTTAATTATGATCATCGATTTGCTGTTTGTATTGTAGATATGAGTTCGTATTTGTTGAGTTGGATTATTTGGTTTGTGTATGATCGAGATATCATTGAACTGTTGAGTTGATTGGTTGGTCGTGTCGGTTGTTGATTGTTATCAGATTGTTGTTAATTTATT
Organism: Orobanche coerulescens; assembly: GCA_033398695.1. Lineage (NCBI taxonomy): Eukaryota > Viridiplantae > Streptophyta > Magnoliopsida > Lamiales > Orobanchaceae > Orobanche > Orobanche coerulescens. Next base: position 81,885,068 of record CM065812.1, on the reverse strand, counting down.
ATTGCAATAGGTTTCGATAATTGATCATTGATAAGAATTGTGCCTTACGGTCGAGTTCGAGGATGCTCGTGGATTTGAACTGGTCAGGGCGGAAGAGCTTATAGACGACGACAAGGAATTGGTAACAGCTTCATTATCGTCGTATCGGTATCGAGGCATGTTATTACTTGTTCAGTTTATAATATTTAATGAATGGTTTCCATTTCACTTCGTTTATAATGCATATAACAATGATTATTATTGTGAACCCTGGATATTTGGATTGCATGTTGTTTTTCGATTTTTAGTAGTTAAATCATAACGTATATGATTTCCATTCGTCACTGGTATATTTGGGTATCGAGGATATATTGTGGTAAATGCGAGGATATGCGTTATCTACAGTCCGTGGTATTTTTGGATCGCCGAATTTTGAGGATATTCGTTAGTGATGGTTTTGACATCGAGATTGCTCTCGAAGGACTCGAGGCAAGTACTCTAACCATTTTTGTCATTTAGTGTTGGTCATGTTATGATACATTCGTGTATTGTTGTTGTCGTGCATTGTGTATTGTTGTTTTGTGCAGTTGTGCATTATTGTCGTATGTCCACCATGCGTTGGTCCGATGGGATCATCATGGGAATCTATAGCTGTGTGCCTGGATAGTTGGATAGGTACTTCCACCATGCGTTGGTCCGACGGGATCATCATGGGAATTTATGCTTTGTGCGCTGGATCGTTGGATCACCATGTGTTGTTGTTGTGCATATGTATATTATTGGTTATCCACCTCGTGTTGATCTAGCAGGGTCATCTTGGGATCTATGCTGTGTGCGCTCGATCATCTGATTCCCATTGAGTGTACATTGTTGTTATTGTTGTGGGCATATTGATGTCGTCATGTGAGTATGCATTTGTAGGTCTTGTATTAGGACCATGTTCGTATGTTGTATTGGTCTGATCTCGGATTAGACTGACATGATTTATCGTGGCATTGCGTATCTTGAGGTATGTTCCATATTTCCTTTGGTATTTGTCTTTGATGGCAATCGATTTTCGTGTTGAGATTTGATAATGATATCCGATGGATTGAATAGGTTAGAGTTAGTACATTTCGTACCAGTGAGTTATGATGTTTTGAGAACCTTGGGTATTGCTTGAGGTACAATACAGGTGATCGGGTATATTGTGTCGTTGAGGATACGAGATGTGAATTTTGCTAAGTAATACTTTGGGAAGGATTATCACGAGTTGGTAAAGTTATGGCGGTAGGATTACATTGGTCGTATTCTTACTTAGTATTTTCGTTGGTATGTAATTATTGACGTGATGTGATCATTATCATTGTTGAGTATTATGGCTGATCCCGTCGTGGGCTTTATTTTTAGGTTCTTGGGATATCGAGCTTGTAGCGGTCGTGAAGAGATGAGCTTCCTAGAGGATACTGGCTATAGCATGTGTTATGTGAATTACCAGTGTGGTATTGTGGTTGTTTTAAACTTTTTCAAATGGTATTAACGTGATCCTCTGGAAAGAGATGTGATATGTTCTCGAGTTGAACTGATTTTGTTTTGAAAATATCTGTATCGAGTATATTCTAGAGTGGAGACATGTGCCAGTATCACGGGGAATCGTCTTCTTCACAATCTGTAAGTATTTGGATATTTGAATTGCATTGGGGTTAATTGCAATTATAATATTAATGTGCTTTGAGATTCGAATGATGTTATGTGTTACTGTATGAGGTAGCAGGATATAACAGTTGGGACAAAACTGATGATATTGAGAAGCTATGATTATGGAAAATCTATATGTCAGTTAAACTTGGGAAATCGGAGTCGTGCATTTGGGAGACATGATGTGGATTGTTGAGAGGAACATGTAGTCATGCTAATTCATTTTAAGACATGAAACTTTTGAACATCTGAAAATGATACTTTTCAAAATGAATGTTTTACGGAAAACGATTTTGGGCCGAGACCCAATCGATTTTGAAATAGTTTTATAACTCACGACTTGGGGTCCAAATGGGGTTTTCTACCTTATAAACTTCTTGTAACGTGGAACAGGATATGGGCTGAGACCCTAATGTTTCGAAAAGGCTTTTCTGCTTTCCTAAAACTCCTGAGATTTGTAAAACACTTTACCAGTATCTATTTCATTACTGCCTTTCGGGGTTTTGGTCTATTTGTTTAAACGAAACTTCTCGGGTAGTCTTTCACTGTGTTTGATTTGTTGATTATTCAATGTTTTGTCATAGCATAGTTGAGGTGATCCAGGATGGGATAATGGTCGATGTTGCGAGTCATATGTGTAAAAGGAGTTTTTATCGAAGCCTATACGTTAAGATTTTGGAACTCTATTATGTGGTTTTCCGATGGAATGTCAGTGGAATTGGTGACGAGTCAATTTGGTATACAGGAGTATGGATGTGGTCAATCATTTGCAAAATTTCATTTTATTTAATCGTGTATATTCGAAAAGAAATGTCACCTAGAACTTGACACAAACGAGTCGATTTAACTTTTCAAAAATTAATTTCGTGGTCTTACAAAAATTTATGTTTTGAGTTTTGAAATTCTTGAAAGAACTTCCAAAAATTGGTTTTCTTGATAAGAATATATGATTTCAAAACTTGTTTTGAAAATGTGATTGATATACATACGAATTTAGTATATAGTGCATCTCATGGAGAGGTTCTGAGTGAGACTCACAAACTGAATAATACATCAGTATGGTACGATGAAAAGAGATTCAAATTCAGTATGGTAATTTGGTTATCCATGGATGACTGGTTGGTTGATCAGATAAGGGAAATATGTCACGCGTTGTAGATTCACTACAGGATATGATTTTGGAACATTGGATTTTGTAGAAACGGGGCATAGGTGCTATGTGGCTCTATTGGTGTGGTAGTTGTGTGATTTTGATTTAGTGATTTTTGGACTTTTAAGCCGCATTGACTAGTTGTTCATACTCCATATGTGATTGGGTATGTTCGACGGTTCGTGACTGGTTGTTCGTACGCCCGAGGGGTATGTTCCATAATCGGTTGTGTTTGTTTGAGATCCTTGTGATTTGTGTAACATTTTGAGAACCTTATTCTTTCATATATCTGTTTCTGTGGTTCTGTATTGATCGTGTTGGAGCTTACCGTGTGAAGGTATTCTCGATTAATCTATCGGTTAATCATTATTATTGATCGTTTGAGCGTTCGAACTTTGTGTCGATGTTTCGGGATTTGTTGCCATTGTTTTGGGAAGTTGTTTCACAAATGCATCTTGTATTATTGGTTTTTATCAGGATTGAGATTTGATTGTACGGTCAGGCAGGCTTTGACACCGATCGATTATTCCATAATTGAGATATAATGTTGTACTTTGTTAAAATTTGTGGAAACCGTGATTGTAAGTGTATTGAGGCTTTGCAGTAGTCTCAATTGCTAGTATCATAGGAGATCATTGACTTTACGCATTTTTAAATATATTTTTTGGTTATTTGCTAATGATGACGATTGATTGGTTTCGTGATGATTTTGAATATCTTGGTTGAACTGTCGTTTACGATGGGATTGCAAGTTTCGAGGACGAAACTTATTTTAAGTGGTGTAGTGTGTAATATCCTGAATTTCTTTTATGGTTGTTCAATGTTATTTTGTCCAAGTTATGTTGTACAGTGTGAAATCTGTACAATATGGATGAAATAATTGAAGAATTGAGACATCTGTATTGATATAATCGTCGTACTTGGTCGACGATTGCATTTGAAGACATCGTGGACTAGGTTGTTTTAATTCTGATATCGGGTGTATCATATGAGAATGTTATTGGGATGAGTATGTGTATTCAGTATATGTGTATACGTAACCAGTATGTCGAGACGGACAGGAACAGTTGGAATTAACTAAGTGCAGAAGTCATTACGTACGCTAAGCTGAAGAGCTTACATACGTTAAGTTGGTAAGTATAACGTACGTTGTGTATCATGCATTACATACGTTATAGCATCAGGTGAGAGACAGTCGTCTGATCAGAGAACTTTGTCAAAATACAAGTGTAGCTTACGCTAAACATAGGAGCTTACGTACGTTAAGACACAGACATAACGTACGTTATGTAGGGTACATAACGTACGTTATGAAGAGGAATCGGACAGAGGAATCAATACCTGCCATGTGGAGCCCAGGTATCAGCTCGCGTGCCAAAAGATAAGTCAACTATTTATTATGTACGCTAGACCTGGCAATTCGTTCGTGTTGTGTATTTTCGTGTCGTGTACTTTTGTGTTTCGTGTACCAAAAGTCTAAACCCATACACGACACTAAATGAATTTGTGTCATGTCGTGTCGTGTACCGCGCAAATTCGTGTCGTTTCGTGTCGTGTTTTCGTGTCAGGCACATAATATAAAATAAATATTAAAATATTATAAAAATAATAATTTTAATATTATAATATTATTTTTATAGGTTTTAGTAGACAAAATGAAACGAATGGCAACGAAAACACGAATGTTTACACGAAATTTATGAAAATTCACATTATATTTTCAAATTATAAATTTTAGTATAAACAGAATTCATAAAATATATATTTTTATTAAATCAAATATAAAATATTATATATTTATTTATTTATTTCGTGTACCTCGTGTCGTGTCGTGTACCCAAAGGGTAAACACAAAACCGACACTAAATCTCGATCGTGTACTTTCGTGTTCGTGTATTTTCGTGTCGTGTACTCAAAATGCAAACCCAAACACTAAATTTTCGTGTCGTTTTCGTGTCGTGTTTTCGTTTCGTGTTGTAAATTGCCGGGTCTGATGTACGCTATGCAGAACATATTATGTACTTAATGAGCATATACAATAGCAAGTCAACGTACGTATTACGTACGTTGTAGTACAAGTGTTACGTACGTTATGCAAGATACGAACTGAGGCAGTGAGCTCTCGATGACTGTTACGTACAGTATGTTGGACATGTAGCGTACGCTAGGAAGCATTACGTATGTTAATGATGGTTTATAACGTGCGTAACGGGTTGTGCAGATTATAAAATAAGGATTGTTCTTTCATTTCTTCACGAGAAGAAACCGATGTTTTCCTCCCAACTTCTAACTTGGTTATGAGCTTGAAAACATGGATTTGAGGCTTGTATATGAAGATATTGATGATTCTTGAAGAGTTTGATTGTGTTATTCATGTTCTTGAGGTATGTTGACCAACTCTACACTTTCAATTCGGAATTTTGATGCTGTTGTTGAGGAATAATTCATATGAAGATGATTATGGTGTTGTTGTTGTGATTATTGAGGTTACGTGAATTATATGTTGAAGAATACGATGATATATGTCTTCGATTATGTTATTTGTTATAATCATGATTATGGAATCATGGTATTCTTGGTATATATATCACATCAAAGAGGAATATATGATAATATACATAATGGTTTTTAAGTATAATCATGGATTTGATGATTGAAACCAATGCTATGTTGATTATAGTCGTACAATTCGTATGTTCTTGACGAAATATAAATCATGATAACAAGTTTGAATTCGGAAAGATTATGGTTAATCTTAGAACAAGATTATCAATGGTATTAAACTATTTGGATAGTTTGGATTGTCTATTATGACGATAATATTGTTTTACCGTGAATTTATAATTATGAACAAGGAGGAGTCTTGTTAATTCATCTAGGAGGTTGAAATCGGAATAGAGTATGTTATGTAATCCTTGTTACCAGGATGAGTTGATCGTTGATATGATTCTCGGATTATGAAATAGTATTATGGTTTTGGATTCGAGGTTGATTAATTCATGTTGTTCGGATTTGTGTTTAATCGGGATATTGTGGAACCATTGGGTTTGTTGATCGGTTATATTGATTGTTAATTATGATCATTGAGTTGCGGTTTGTATTGTAGGTATGAGTTCGTATTTGTTGAGTTGGATTATTTGGTTTTGTGTGTGATCGAGATATCATTGAATCGTTGAGTTGATTGGTTGGTCGTGTCGGTTGTTGATTGCTATCGGATTGTTGGTAATTTATTATTGCAATAGGTTGCGATAATTGATCGTTGATAAGAATCGTGCCTTACGGTCGAGTTTGAGGATCCTCGTGGATTTGAACTGGTCAGGGCCAAAGACCTTGTAGACGATGGCAAGGAACTCGTAACGGCTTCATTATCATCGTATCGGTATCGAGGCACGTTATTACTTGTTCAGTTTATAATATTCAATGAATGGTTTCCGTTTCACTTCATTTATTATGCATATAGCAATGATTATTATTGTGAACCCTGGATATTTGTATTGTATGTTGTTTTTCGATTTTTAGGAGTTAAAATCATAATATATATGATTTCCATTCGTCATTGGTATATTTGGGTATCGAGGATATATTGTGGTAAATGCGAGGATATGCGTTATCTACAGTCCGTGGTATTTTTGGATCGCCGAATTTTGAGGATATTTGTTAGTGATGGTTTTGACATCGAGATTGTTCTCGAAGGACTCGAGGCAAGTACTCTAACCATTTTTGTCATTTAGTGTCGATCATGTTGTGATACATTCGTGTATTGTTGTTGTCGTACATTTTGTATTGTTGTTTTGTGCAGTTGTGCATTGTAGTCGTATGTCCACTATGCGTTGGTCCGACGGGATCATCATGGGAATCTATAGCTGTGTGCGCTGGATCGTTGGACAGGTATTTCCACCATGCGTTGGTCCGACAGGATCATCATGGGAATCTATGCTGTGTGCGCTGGATCGTTGGATTACCATGTGTTGTTGTTGTGCATATGTATATTATTGGTTATCCACCTCGTGTTGATCTAGCAGGGTCATCTTGGGATCTATGTTGTGTGCACTGGATCATCGGATTCCCATTAAGTATACATTGTTGTTATTGTTGTGGGCATATTGATGTCGTCATGTGAGTATGCATTGTAGGTATTTTATTAGGACCGTGTTCGTATGTTGTATTGGTCTGATCTCGGACTAGATTGATGTGATTGATCATGGCATTGCGTATCTTGAGGTATGTTCCGTATTTCCTTTGGTATTTGTCTTTGATGGACAATCGATTTTCGTGTTGAGATTTGATAATGATATCCGATGGATTGAATTGGTCAGAGTTAGTATATTTCGTACCAGTGAGTTATGATGTTTTCAGAACCTAGGGTATTGCTTGAGGTACAGTACAAATGATCGGGTATGAGTTTATTGTGTCGCTGAGGATACGAGATGTGAATTTTGGTAAGTAATACTTTGGTAAGGATTATCACAAGTTGGTAAAGTTATGGCGGTAAGATTACATTGGTCGTATTCTTACTTAGTATTTTCATTGGTATGTAATTATTGACGTGTTGTGATCATTATCATTGTTGAGTATTATGGCTGAACTCATCTGTAAGTATTTGGATTTTTGAATTGGATTGGGGTTAATTGCAGTTATAATATTGATGTGCTTTGAGATTCGAATGATATTATGTGTTACTGTATGAGGTAGCAGGATATAACAGTTGGGACAAAACCGATGATATTGAGAAGCTATGATTATGGAAAATCTATATATCAGTTAAACTTGGGAAATCGGAGTCGTGCATTTGGGAGAAATGCGGTGGATTGTGAGCAACATGTAGTCATGCTAATTCACTTTTATGCATATGAAACTATTTTTGAACATGTGAAAATGATACTTTTGAAAATGAATGTTTTACGGAAAACGATTTTGGGCCAAGACCCAATCGATTTTGAAATAGTTCTACCTTATAAACTTCTTGTAACTTGGAATGGGATATGGGCTGAGACTTTAATGTTTTGAAAAGGCTTTTCTATTTTCCTAAAACTACCGAGATTTGTAAAGCATTTTACCAATCGTTTATCTATTTCATTACTGCCTTTCGGGGTTTTGGTTTGTTGGTTTAAACGAAACTTCTCGGGTAGTCTTTCACTGGGTTTGATTTGTTGATTATTCAATTTTTGTCATAGCATAGTTGAGGTGATCCAGGATGGGATAATGGTCGACGTTGCAAGTTATATGTGTAAAAGGAGTTTTTATCGAAGTCTATACATTAAGATTTTAGAACTCTATCGTGTGGTTTTTCGATGGAATATCAGTGGAATTGGTGACGAGCCTAATTGGTATACAGGAGTATGGATGTGGTCAATCATTTGTAAAATTTCATTTTATTTAATCGTGTATATTCGAAAAGAATTGTCATCGAGAACATGACACAAACGAGCCGGTTTAACTTTTCAAAAATTGATTTCGTGGTCTTACAAAAATTCATGTTTTGAGTTTTAAAATTTTTGAAAGAACTTCCGAAAATTGGTTTTCCTGATAAGAATATATGATTTCAAAACTGGTTTTGAAAATGTGATTGATATACATACGAATTTAGTGCATAGTGCATCTCATGGAGAAGTTATGAGTGAGACTCACAAACTGGATAATACACCAGTATGGTACGACGAAAAGAGATTCAAATTCAGTATGGTAATTTGGTTATCCAGGGATGACTGATTGGTTGATCAGATAAGGGAAATATGTCGCGCGTTGTATATTCAGTACAGGATATGATTTTGGAACTTTGGATTTTGTAGAAACGGGGCATAGGTGCTATATGGCTCTATTAGTGTGGTAGTAGCATGATTTTGATATAGTGATTTTTGGACTTTTGAGCTACATTGCTTAGTTGTTCATACTCCATATATGATTGGGTATGTTCTACAGTTCGTGACTGGTTGTTATGCCCGAGGGGTATGTTTTACAATCGGTTGTGTTTGTTTGAGATCCTTGTGATTTGTGTAACATTTTGAGAAACTTATTCTTTCGTATATCTGTTTCTGTGGTTCTGTAATGATCGTGTTGTAGCTTACCATGTGAAGGTATTCTCGGTTAATTTATTGGTTAATCATTATTATTGATCGTATGAGCGTTCGGACTTTGTGTCGATGTTTCGGGATTTGTTGCCATTGTTTTGGGAAGTTGTTTCACAGATGTATCTTGTATTATTGGTTTTTATCAGGATTGGGATTTGATTGTGCGGTCAGGCAAGCAGGCTTTAACACGGATGGATTATTCCATAATTGAGATATAATGTTGCACTTTGTTAAAATTTGTGGAAATCGTGATTGTAAACGTATTGACGCTTTGCAGTAGCGTCAATTGCTAGTATCACAGAAGATCATTGACTTTATGCATTTGTAAATATATTGTCTAGTTATTCGCTAAAGATGAAGATTAATTGGTTTCGTGATGATTTTGGATATCTTGGTTGAACTGTCGTTTACGATGGATTGCAAGTTTCGAGGACGGAACTTATTTTAAGTAGTGTAGTATGTAATATCCTGAATTTCTTCTATGGTTGTTCAATGTTATTTTGTCCAAGTTATGTTATACAGTGTGGAATCTGTACAGTATGGATGAAATAATTGAAGAACTGAGGCATCTGTATTGATATAATCGTCGTACTTGGTCGACGATTGCATTTGAAGACATCATGGACCAGGTTGTTTTAATTCTGATATCGGGTGTATCGTATGAGAATGTTATTGGGACAAGTATGTGTATTCAGTATGTGTGTATACGTAACCAGTATGTCGAGACTGACAGGAACAGTTGGAATTAACTAAGTGCAGAAGTCATTACGTACGCTAAGCTGAAGAGCTTACATACGTTAAGTTGGTAAGTATAACGTATGTTGTGTATCATGCATTACGTATGTTATAGCTTCAGGTGAGAGACAGTCGTCTGATCAGAGAACTTTGTCAAAATACAAGTGTAGCTTACGCTAAGCATAGGATCTTACGTACGTTAAGACACAGACGTAACGTACGTTATGTAGAATACATAACGTACGTTATGAAGAGGAATCGGACAGAGGAATCAATACCTGCCATGTGGAGCCCATGTATCGGGTGGCATGCCAAAAGATAAGTCAACTAGTTATTATGTACGCTATGCAGAGCATATTACGTACGTAATATGAGCAGATACTGTAGCAAGTCAACGTACGTATTACGTACGCTATGGAACAAGTTTTACGTACGTTATCCAAGATACGAACTAAGGCAGTGAGCTCTGGATGACTGTTACGTACGCTATATTGGACATGTAGCGTATGCTAGGGAGCATTACGTATGTTAATCATGGTTTATAACGTGCGTAACGGGCTGTGCAGATTATAAAATAAGGATTGTTCTTTCATTTCTTCATGAGAAAAAACTGATGTTTTCCTCCCAACTTCGTCCCTCTGCATATGTAAAGTGAGAATAAGCCTCTTCTAACTTGGTTATGAGCTTGAAAGCATGGATTTGAGGCTTGGATATGAAGATATAGATGATTCTTGAACCATGAGTCTGTCTATATCCTTTCTCCACGAGTCGTGATATGTATGTTTGTACAATGTCATCCATGTCCTTTTTCTTTGTAAAGATCCATTTACAACCAATTGCTTTCGAACCTTCAGGAAGATCAAAGTCCATACTTGATTATCATACATGGATTGCATTTCGGATTTCATCCCTTCAAGCCAACTTTCGCATTCAATGCCAGTAGTTGCTTCATTATAGGTTGTGGGCTCATCTAGATCCATGAGTTCCACATTTTTGTCATATGTGATGAGAAATCCATATCTTTCAGGTTCACGATGATAACATATAAACCTACGTGGAGATGGTATAGAAGAATTGATCTCAACATCTCTATGTGAGTTTAAATCAGTTTTATCTAAAGGTTCAGTATCTATTTGTGGCTCTCTCATCTCATGAAGAGTTATTTTGCTCCCACTATTCTTCTTGGAAATAAATTCCTTCTCAACGAATACTCCAGATAGAGCAACAAACACTTTGTTCTCTAATGGGATGTAAAAGTAATATCCTTTAGTTTCCTTAGGATATCCCATAATAGACATTTATCCGATTTGGGTGATAATTTATCAGTGATAAGTCGCTTCACATAAGATTCACAACCCCAACTCTTAAGGAAAGACAAAACAGGTTGTTTCCTTGTCCATATCTCATATGGTGTGCTTTGAAATGATTTAGATGGTACTCGATTTAAAATGAATGCAGCAGTCTCTAAGGCGTAACCCCAAAAAGAAATTGGAAGATCAAATTGTCCCATCATCGATCTAACCATGTCTAACAAGGTTTCATTTCTCCGTTCTAACACACCATTCCATTGAGGTGTTCCAGGTGGAGTTAGTTGTGAAATAATTCCACAACTTTTGAGATGATCGTCAAATTCATGGCTCAAATATTCACCACCACGATCTGATCGTAGTGCTTTAATAGTTTTGCCTAACTGATTTTGTACTTCATTAAATTGCTTGAATTTCGTAAACGACTCAGACTTATGACTCATTAACTAGATATATCCGAATCTGCTTAAGTCACTGGAAACCTCCTCTAGCATTTGTATTCATTGGTCCACATACATCAGTATGTATTAAGCCAAATAAATATGCAGCTCTCCTAGTATGGCCTGTGAAAGGAGCTTTGGTCATTTTGCCTAATAAGCAAGATCCGCACGTATCATATGATTCTAAATCAAATGTGTCCAAGATTCCATCATTATGGAGTTTGGTTATACGTTTCTCATTTATATGGCCCAAACGACAATGCTGGAAATATGTTTGGTTTAAATCATTTGATTTAAGTCTTTTGACATTCAAGTTATAGACAGATTTGGAACTTTAAAGATTTATGGGATATAATCTCCCACTCATCAAGGCATCTCCATAAAAAGTACCTTTATTAAATATGGACACTACACTATTCTTAATTGTAAAGTCATATCCTTCCAAATCAAGGGAAGCAACTGATACAATATTTCTACCCATAGCAGGAACGCAATAACAATTATTAAGTTCCAACACAAGTCCACTAGGCAGCTTTATATCATAAGTCCCTACGACAATAGAAGCAACTCTTGCTTTATTTCCAACACGTAGGTCCATTTCACCTTTTGGCAATTATCTACTCTTTCGCAGCCCCTGCACATTCACACAAATGTGAGCTTCACTACCGGTATCTAATACCCATGATGAAGAAGTAGATAAATTGACATCTATAACAAGAATACCTGAAGCATCAGTCTCACCGCTCTTCTGTTTCCTCATTTCTTCCATGTAGACCTTGCAATCCCTTTTCCAATGACCAGTTTCATTGCAGTGGTAGCAAGTCCCCTATTTGGGTTGTTTTGATGACTTATTGAAAGGTTTAGGTTTGGGTTTAGGCAACATTTGCATTTTACCCTTACCTTTATCTTTCGGGGCCATCTTATTCCCTTTATTTTTACTACATTTCTTTTGAACCATTAAAACATTTGGAAAAGTTTTCTTAATGTTTGTCTCAGTTTGTTTTAGCATCCCATGCAACTCAGTAATAGACTTCTCCATGTTGTGCATGTTGAAGTTTACTACAAAGTGATCGTGCTGTGAAGGCAGTGATGCTAAGATCATATATGTAGCGAGTTCCTGACTGATAGGAGCTCCTAGCCTTTCAAGATGCTCATTGTAGCCCTTCATCATAAGGACATGAGCACTCACAGAAGTACCTGAAGACATTTTACAACCATTCAATTCCTTCGTAGTGGCAAACATTTCCTGACGTGCTTGCTCTTGGAACATTTCCTTAAGCTGACCCATCATTTCATAAGCTTCCATGTCCTCGAACTGTATATGCATCTCCGAGTTCATGGTTGCTAGCATAAGTCATATCACATCCAAAGAATCATTCATATGATTACTATAAGCATCTTTTTGAACTTTGGTGGCGGATGATTCCGGTTCATCGGGAATTGGGTTTTCCAAAATGTATTGCTTTTTTTCAGCTTTGAGAACGATTCCCAAGTTCCTTGACCAATCAAGGTAATTAGTGCCAGAAATTTTTTCTTTGTCAAGAATTGATCGCAATGAGTTTGTATTGATTATCGCCATTGATTCTACAATATTAATATGCAAAGTTATTCGTGAGATATATTGATTTTAAAACCTAACGATCAAGTAAATGCAAGCATAGTTTTGGCATGTCCCTCGCAAATAAAAGAAGTTTAGTTTTTATCAATAGAGATAACATCTTATGTCAACATGTTAGTCTCAAATATTATGTATCACATATACATATATGAATTATAATCTAACGATCAAATAACCACAGACACAGCTTTGGCATGTCCCCTGTAATTAAAAGATGCTTTAGATTATCATTTGGGATGACATCGTATGTTGTTTTAATCATATTAATCCCAAATAAGCCATAGGTCCAAAACCGTTTTGTATAACCTATATAAGTCTTAACCATTTAAAACATATGTATAAGCTAGTTTATTCATCTCGCCTCCTTAATGTAATATCCAGATAAAATGTTGAGTATTTTCGTCTGTATCTGAATCCCGTATTATTCGAATTTGTGATATCGATAATCGAAGTATGATCTTTCCGTATTCATATCCACATTCATGATAATATCAACTTGTAAATCTTTACATGCAACTACGCCATAACATACGCTAGCGAGTAAGTGTAACATACGTTATGTACTACAAATAGCATACTGTAATACCCGGTTGTAATTCAGTCATTATCTTTCAGTGATTATCGTTCAATAATTGCCACTCAGTAATTATTCACTCATTAATGATCATTCATCGTTCATATTCATTCATTGTATTCACCGTTCAGAGTAATTTGTATTCGTCATTCTACCTTGTTGGAGAATCAGACAGAGCATCTTATCATTATCACCTTTGTAGCTGGCTATGTGTGATGAGTAGCGCACGCTACGTACTCTTCATTAGCACGCGCTAATTGAGTACGGGTAACGCACGCTACCTCTCAGCATTAGCGCACGCTAGCGTGGTTCAGCAGACAGTCCAGAAGGTACTGGACTTCAGTCGAGTTGATGTAGCGCATGCTACCAATGGTAAGTAGCACACGCTAATAAGTTTGGATAGCGCACGCTATGAAATCCGTGTAGCGGGCGCTAAGGCCGATCAGGCAGAGTCCAGTGGGTACTGGACTGATTTTGGAATAATTCCTAGCGCACCTTAGGAGTGGGTTTTAGCGTACGCTAATGGGGTAGTAGCGCACGCTGATTATTAGACGTAGCACGCGCTATCGCGAGCAGGTCAGAGGACAGGAGGTTCTGGACTTCAGTCACTGGACATCAGGTATTTAGCTTGCGCACGCTAACATTTGGAGTTAACGCACGCTATCGGGAGGGCGTTAGTACACGCTATCAAGTTCGTAGCGTACGCTAACGAGGTAGCCAGAGTCCACTGGACTGTCCGGTTAACCCATTAGCGCACGCTAAATAACAGGTCGTAGCGTGCGCTAATCTGGGAATAGTATAAATTGGACAGTCAAGCCAAGTTCCGTCATTTCTCACTTCTCATTCGTTTTTGGGCGTTTCCGGGCAATTTTTGGCGATTCGGAGAGATCTTTTCGAGCTGCACTCACCTATCATCATCATCAAGCTTATCGTTCAGATTAATCATCATTTCATCATCTCCATCACATCAAATCAAGGTAATAATCTTTTGGATCTAGAATTTCGGATTTTGGGTATTTTCCTTCCGATTTCTTCGTGTAAGCTTGGATTGTTGTTGGAATATGTTAGATATGGATTATCTACCTTGGATAAATATATTCCTACGGATTTAATGGCATATATTTCGTATTTCATGAATTGTTGGGGTTTGATTCAAGAACACATTAGAGTTGACTTTGATATTTGGGGGTTTTCGATGAGATGTCGTCGTTAACTCGATTTGTGGATTCCTATGGGATTATTGATATCATCGAAGGTGTTTTGTTGGTTTGAAATACTCATTTTGGAGTTGGTTTCGATATATTCGGGATTGGATATTATCAAAGGATGTATGTTTGCTAACACTATGCCATAGATGGCTTTCTACAATACCTAAGGGGGGGTGTTACCTTCTTGGATGTTACCATAGCTATGAAATTTTGGACCTACCACAACATTCGGGTTATGGTGTTACCAAATCCTGAAATATATGTTACTCTAGCTATAAAAGGTGTAACTCTCAGTAACACCATGAGATGTGTTACCTTAGAGTATTAATAAACAAAATTTTGAATTTTATATAAAATTAATGATTTAATAAATTTTTAACATTAAAAATAATTAATTTTAATAAAACATTGAATCTATTTTTATAAAAAAATATTCTACCAAATAATGAATTATATATATTTTCTATAAATAATAAAATATTTTTAATAAATTTAAATTGAAAAGGTTTTAAAATAAAGTAGTATTTGAAAATTAATAAATTTTGATTTAAATAATTAAAAAAATTATTAAATAATAAAAGCTTGTAATAACTATGAATAATTACAAAATAATTAAAATAACAAACTTAATGTCTACATATAATAACAAATTTTAATAAAAATAATGTCGAGTCGCTACGCTGACTAAAATAAATGCCCATTAATTAAGGCAACGACATGACATAGATAAGAGGTAATAATTGCGGCGGAAATAAATTTATAAATTAATATTTCTAATCAAGATTTTCCTCAAATTTTACAAAATGTATCCAAAATTTAAAACGTAAATAGAATATCACATAACAGTCCAGTTAAAGCAATTAAAGTTATCATGAAAATTCCCACCCGAATAAACTGACGCTGCTTAAAGTGATAGTGAAATTGAAGGAATTATAAACCTGATTGGGCGTTAGTGTAATAATTGAAAGATGTATGGGGTGAAATTGAAAGAGTTAGAAACTTAGGGACTAAATTTAAAATCTAGTCAAATATTGAGATAAAAAATCCCTATCCCGAGCCCTCATCTCACTCTATTTCTCTCCACCCGACATTTTCCTCGATCCCCTTCCTCGCAAAATCCTTCCTCTGGTGACTTGCAGAACCGACGACGGAGGCGGCGGCGACTACAGAAATTCGATCGATGGTCGTCCGTTCAAACAAATTCAGGGACTGGGTTCGGACTTCCACCCGCTCGATTCGTCTACCGACGAGAATTTAAGGAAGGTGGTGGATCTTGGCTCGACGACGTTCAGCGCGGCGGCCACATTTTCTTTGGTACGAATTGACAGTGGCTGAGGCTGAAGACGTCCGCGGGTTTGTGGTCAGTGACAAAATTGGTGGCATCGAGCGTGAGGGTTCAGATAATCCCGATTGAACTCCGGTGAGTTCTATTTTTTTGTTTCTGATTTGGTTCTGAAAATAGGATTGAAATTTGTACGATCTATGAACTTGGTTTCGTTTTTCTGAAACGTGTGTGTGTGTGTGTTTTCTGAATGTACCTCCAGTTTGCATCTTACTCTGGATGTAGCACGCTTATCTAGTGCTATCATGTTTTCGTAATTTCTTAACAACCAGAAATCGAATATGATCTTTTATGAGGATTGCAAGTCGATGGTTATGAGGCCGCGATTTAAAAAAAAATGGAACTTGAGGCATTATCTTTTGGAATGGATGAGTCTATTAATAATACATATCTTGTTTGTTGCAGATTGTTGCAATCGGAGATGTAATTCCACCTCCGCAAAGGGGAGCATTTAATGATGTTTACATTGCATATGAACTTATGGATACGGATCTCCATCAGATTATCCGTTCCAATCAACCGTTGTCAAAGGAGCATTGCCAGGTTCTATTTTACGCACCAAAGGTTCTATAAGTTCTTTCTCATTTGCAATGAAATATCTTGACAAGGCATCAGATTCTGTGAATTACTTTGTAACTTCTCATTTTCTTCCTTTTGGTTTGTGTGTAATTTCTAGTCTCTAGGCGATGTGTCGAAATAGTTAAAAGGGTCTCTTGGATATGAATAATTTGCTTATGTAGTCTACTTCTCAGTAGAAGAAAAGATCTTGGTGTATGATTACTATGGTCAGCTGCCCTGCTTTGCTGCATAGCACGTAGAAGTAAAATTATAGGCAGCTAGCCTGTATTTTTTTTTTCAAGGATAGTTTCACCAACAAATAGTTGAAGTAAATGATCTTTTTCCCGTCACCTGGAATTGCTTATATGATCCATCCACTACCTGGAATTGCTTAAATTTTAGGGTTGTCCCTCCCTGTACGCTGACTTATGATGTGTCTGAAGTAGTGGAGAAGTCGGAGGATATTAGCGAGTAGCATTCGACCATTAAATTAAATGAATCAGTGTCGACCGATACATGGGAGCAAGCATCTGTAGAATAACTTATGATTAAGTTTTCTAGCGTTATCCTGTCTTTGGTCATTCAATAACTCATTTTTGTTGTCAAGATTTACTATTTTTGCCTGTTGTTATAGTCCTCATTGTCAAAAGACATACCACCATGGTTCTTTATTATTCTTGCATTTTTATTTTTGGCGTTTGTTGTAATTAATTATAAGAGACTTCTTGTTTGGTAAAAGTAACTACGGATGGTGTGTTTCCCTCTGCAGTATTTCTTGTACCAGCTCCTCCGTGGGTTAAAATACATGCATTCCGCAAATATTCTACATAGGGATTTAAAACCTAGCAATCTTAACTGCAGAGGATTCCCTCTCTGAGTAGATACTCCTTTGAGTTTGTGGTATTTGGCTTCAAATTTCTGAAATCTCAACCTTACCACCGTCGCCTTCTGTTGGTTTTAATCTTAATAATAATATTAATAATAGTGTACCCTTTTTTAAAGCTTCTCCGTTTTCTCATCAGTCTCACCACATTTTTCTCATTTCTTTTTCTAAGTTGTATCTCTCTCAGCGATTTGCTTGATAGTGAAATCCAGACCCGCCATGGATGATCTGTACGTTTCATATGCTGGCGCCTATTCGTCGTCCGCCGCATGCTGACCTTGCGGCGCGCGGATTAGGGTTTCACTTCTAAAACCGAATCGGTGTAGCCGAGTTTCCGAGTCGACTCATCGGATGAATTCAACTCAGATACTGAACCTACTCATTCCGGGAGGCGTTCGTAGTTGCTTTTTAATTTCAGGTCTGTATTATGCTTCTTGGTTGGATTGAATCTTATCAGTGGATTCAATTCTTCATTTATGTATTCACAATGCTACGAGGCTGCTGAGTTTAGATCTCTGATTATTTGGCTCCAATTCTGGGTTTCTGATCGCAACGTAGTGGGATTTCGCTGGTATTTGGGGTCTGTTTTGCTGTATTGCAGGCCTATGTGCGAAATTATTTTGAAGGGTGTCTGACGCTTTATGACACTTACGGAATTTTTGGGACTTGATTTTCATGGACAATCGGTTTCCTTGTTTTTAATTAACCAGCAATACCATGCATTAATGCTTTCTGATGCTGATTTTGTCGGTTTTCATGTACATTAGTCAAATAAATCACTTCTTTCCAAGAAAGTAATCATTATTTGTATATGTCTGGAAAGGAAATAGGAGCATTTAGTTGCAAATAGAAGCTGGAATTGGAAATCTGATTCTAGAGAGATAGTGGTGGAGAAGTTCTAAAATGTTGTACTTGTGTTTAAATACAAACCATTTTTTTTTAGTTTTCATCAAAAGAATTAGAAGCAGTAGAAGTTAGCATTTACAAATATTAAAATGTGATTTTCTTTTTCTAATTAAAACCTTGGACGATTACTAACACGCAAACATCTCCGGATTTTGAATTTTTTGTTTCTTTGGCTTCTTAACTGTAGAAAATGACTCCAAACAACATCACTTCTTCCAAAGATGCTATCCCAAGAGAGAAGAGAAAGATTGTTTTTGCCGATGAAGCTGGTGGAAAGCTATGTCATGTCAAATTCTTTGAAGTAGTGCGACCCCTCTGTCTGGATGATGGCAAACAAGAACCTCGCTCGATTTTTTTTTGGTCTCGAGAGAATAGCATCCTGCACTGTACACTTCTCTATGCTCGGCTCCTATGGATTTTTCTTGTCAACTTGTATTTCAAGTATCAAAGATTCTGTTTTAGTCCATGTATCAAGTTTGTTGTAGTCTCATGTATATATGTGATTGATATGTGAACCGCATCTTGAAGTTTGCATTTTCTTTTGAGACTTTCTTTTGATGTAGGCTTATTATCCCATTTGTTGTTCTTGTTTTGAATTGAAAGGTAAATGTTATAATACTTCATAGGATTTTAAACCAATTGTTATTGATGGTAATGGAACAGAATCTGGTTATATAATTGTGACAACAATTGGTGGCGTAAACGACAGACAAACAGTGAAATTCGATGATTAGATATTTATTGCACTATGCTAAATTTAGTAAGCTTGTTAACAAGTTTTGTTAATAGATTTCATTCTTTGGTTATCAGACAATCAGTTACATGGCAGAGCGTGTTGTAGGGCAAGGATCTTTTGGAGTAGTTTTTCAGGTAAGGTTTTCCTTGTTGCCATGCTTGATTTTCATTCCGTTATGTAATAAAAATGGATTATGTGGGTTCACGTGTTTTTGGCGTTTCTTGATTCTTCTATAATGATCCCGCGAGCCAAATGTCCTGAACCGTGAGGCTATCGCCATAAAAAAGGTTCTTTGATTCTCTCTCTCTCTCTCTCTCTCTCACACACACACACACACACACACACAAAAACTAGAAAAAACACTCAATATGTTTATTTGTGTAAAAATATTTGTGCGCATGTAAAATGAGAAGCTTTTGTGTTGTGCGCATGTAAAAATATGTTAATGACATACTTTTAGATTTCTCAGTAGACATATGCTAATTTAGAAGCTTTTTTGTTGTGCCCATGTAAAAATCAAATTATATATGATTTTCTATATGTTCAATGATGCTATTTTCTATTAAATAAATCAATCTTATTTACTTGTTGAATAATTAAATAGTTATTCTCATATCAAAATAATTGATATGAACATATATAATACTAGGTGATTTGAATTTTGTTTTTTTTGCTAGGAAAAAAAGTCAGGTGATACGCTATGTGATGCACAAGTTTTTGCTAAAACATGAAAGCGCAAGCCTGGACGCAAATACCAAACTAATCGTGAAGTGATGAAGTTCAGAATTGTAAGTAATTGTTTTTTTAGTCAATTCCTTGAATCCATATTTTATCTGCCTCTGTCGACTAATTATTTTCATATATTGATGTTGGTTTACTTTGTAGGCTACGATTAAGACCAAACTCAAGTCATCATCAGGACTTGATGGAATCGGCTGAAGCAAACCCCACCTTGCAAATTAATTTTGGTGAAATTTGTGCCACGATTTCTAGCGACACATTAGGAGATGATACTCCCATGACCGGCGGCCCCAGCGCTTAGACATCCACTTTCATATTTTTGTACCTTTTGAACTAGTGTGTTGGTTCTTTTATGGCGTTTATGTTATATTTTTGTTCTAGTACTTAATGTTGGAGTTGGCGGATATGGATTGATGTAATTGGTGGATGATGTAGTTTTAGTTTTGAACTAAAGTAGTTGGTGGTTTTATGATTGGATGCTTTTTTGAATTGGTTTGTTGGTATTTTTAATGGGAAATGCAATATTTAAATTTTATATTTTTATTTTGTTAAACTAAGGTGTTACCTTAAGTATAATATATATGTTACTAATGCCTTGCATTGGCAACACACAGGGTGTTGCCGTTGGTTAAATAGGTGTTACAGTAGACTAACTAATGTTTGCATATTTTTTGGGCCCCACAAAGTGAACCCCGGACAGTGGGCCCTACCCGTGGGCCCCGCTAAGGTGGGGCCCACCGACGGGGCCCACTTGATTTTCTTTATATTTTGTAAAATCATAAAGTCTGTTGTAACACAAAACTGATGTTGCTGTAGGATCCTCATGACGTTGCTGTAGAGTTCTTTGGTAACGAGTTACTCTATGTTAGCATAGGCTACTCATCGTGTCGCCTTTGAGTCCAAAGGCTACTGCTCACAGAGCAACTTAGCTAAAGTGTTACCTTTGCCCATTTTGGGTCTGTGGCAACAAAAAACTGGGTCAAAGGTAACACAGTAATGTGGTTGCCAAAGGCCATTTATGGCGTAGTGTAAGTATTCGTTAGAATGTCTCAACGAGTTTGGATATTGTTGTATTTGAGTTGGTTATAATCATGTTTGATACGTATATTGAGTGTTTGTAGGTACCCATGTCATTCAAGGTTGTTCGAGCGACCGACATCTCTTTTAGGACGTTGTTCGGGGAAGGACTTTCTTCACTGGTGTTGTGTAAGTTAATTCTTACTCAGTTAAAAGGATTTTCATTCCTTTCGTTGTTGTTCATTCATAATCATAATTCATTCATAATGTATTAACCGTATTGAGATTTGTAATTGTCAAATAATCACTTCATTCACGAGGAACGATGGTTCCAAACATTTCATTGAGCTATCATTCATTTCACTATCATTTCATCTCGGTGAGTCATTCTCGACTTTTTCGGATTGTTATTCATTATTATTCTTCATGGTCATTCTTGTCCATATGACCTTTTGTGATTATATTGCGTGGCCGGGTGGGGATGTGTGGAATTTTTAGTCGGGCACATGATAGTCATGTGATTGGGTTCACCGACACATTGGACTGTGCACACGGTAACGTACCTCCGTGAGACTAATTAGGTACAAGGGTGGGTGTGTCTGGACACTCGTCTTCTGCACTTGCACGTACCATTACGGGCGTACTATGATGCCCCTCTTCAGCTTAATTTCATACTTGAGATATATCATGATTGTGTTTATTCAACTCTTGAGGATTGTTGTTCTGTGTAACTGACCCCGTTGGGGGATGTTGTTTTCAGGTTATGGCAAGGCTAAGGCAAGGGAAGAGAACGTTGACGGCGAGGAGTCCCAGTGATACTAGTAGGGGGGCCCAGTACTTTTCATTCACTCGTGTTTTCTTCATTTTATTTTCGCTGCAGACTTCCGTTTGAATATTCACTTCATTCAGTGTTGTATATTTTATCTTCATATAAAATATACATGTATTCTGTATTATCTTGGGTGTGTTGTAATGAAACTCCTCATCGGAGTAATTGATGATATAATGTGGTTCGGTACTATAATTATATTATTTAATTCATTAATTTTCATTCGCCTGATGGGTCCCAGTCGGGGGTCCACGGCACTGTAATATCCGCCTAGTTTGGGGTGTTACAGAGTTGGTATCGGAGCGTGGTTTTGAATACTACCTTCCGAGTCATGTATCATTTGAAATCATCGTTCATCAGACTAGTATCATTGGACTTTCGCATCACGTGTGACCAGTGCAAGAGTCGAGACCCTTAGACCAAAGAACAGTAAGATTTCCGACGCCATGGTATAATTTCTGGCAATAAGAATTACTCATTCATCATTCAACAGTCAACAATCCCCATTCATCATTTTCATTTTTGATCAAGTCGATCATCTTAATTCATTAATCACTCAGTTCATTTTATTGTTCAGTTGTTGATCTTGAGGATCATATCATTAATCTTGTTAACTTGTTCAAGATAATCATTTCAAGAATTTCATCAGATAATCACGTCACATCAGTTGATCATTCATGTAATCCTTGTGTTTGAGCGCGTACGCTCATTTTAATCATTTCATAACGTAATCATAATGTGATATTCATGCGAGACATATAATTATCATATGACTTTCCACTTCAGTATGGAAAGAGCTAGCAGAGGACGTGGGGGAAGAGACCGTGGTACGGGCCCAAACCCGAGAGCTCATGTGAATACATGCGCGAATGCGAGAAATAATGCAAATTCATCGAGCAGCGACGCTGCCACTTATTCACCCAGAAATGATCATTCACTGTCAGGGAGTCATACCCGGGACACAACTCAATCAAAAGGTGTTCGGGTTGATCCACTCGCTTTTATGCAGGGCATGATGGCCCAGATGACTCAAATGGCACGCCTCACGGAGACGATACAGAACTCAGCTACTCAGAATCAACAGGCTCCTCCGCTGCCACCTCAGGGGCAGGAGAGGGGTGTGAGCAGTATCATAGGAGATATCTCTCTCTAGAGACCACCTACTTTTGAGGGCTCATCGGAACCGGCGGATATTTTTCACTTTCGAGAAGTTGTTTTCTATGGTGGAGTGTCCCGAAGGGCACAAAGTTTCAGTTGTGGCTTACTATCTTTGTAAGGACGCTTATTCATGGTGGTTATCGTTGAAGCCCACCGACGGATCTTGTACTTGGGATCAATTCAAGACTCTCATGATGGAGAGGTATTATCCGGCCCCACTCAGGGAGTCCAAGTTATCGGAATTACTCACTCTCGACCTCCCAACGGACGATGATGTTCTCGCCATCGCCGAGAAATTTCAGGAGCTACTTCCTTTCGCCTCGTCTATTATTCACCCTGAGGCGGACAAGATCAAATATTTCAGCAAGAGGTTGAAGCCTCATATGCGGATGCAGTTGCTTAATCACAATTGCACCACTCTGGCCGAATTCATTGAGAAAGTTCTTACTTATGAGCTTACTGCTACGGAGATTGCTAAGCAACAACCTTCATTTGCTGGCAAGAAGTCAAAGAATCGTAATCAGTCTGAAGGCAGTAAGGCCACTTTCAAGAAGCTTTGTGTGGGTTCTACTTTTTCTGAGTGACCTCCTATGGTGCCTAGACCCGCGGCATCTCAATCACGAGCGGCCAATTCGGCCATCACCTGTTTCAACTGTGAAGAACAGGGTCATTTCAGCACCAAGTGTCCGAGGCAGACTGTCACGTGCCATAACTGTGGGATTGCTTGGCATAAGGCCCGTTTTTGCCAAAGAGACTCTAAACCTACTCCGGTGTCATCTCAGGCCCCGAGACATTCAGCAGTGTAGAATCAGGCCACTCAGTCCGCGTCGTTCAAGACAACAGGAGAAAACAAAGGCGGAGCAAAGAGCTATCAGACGGGAGCGTCCGGTTCGGGGGCCGGCAAGCCCCGAATTTATGAGATGAAGAGGACTGACAATCCGGAGGCCCGGATGATCTCAGGTACACTAGAAATTATATCTCAACCTGTGTGTACCCTTTTTTATACCGGTGCATCGCATTCATTCATTTCCGAGTCATGTTTGAGTAGACTACGTCTGGGTAGTGCTACTAGTTGTGAGCTTTATGTCATTAGTCTACCTGATGGTAGAAGAATTATCGGGAATCGTGAGATTAAGGATTCTCCTATTCAGCTTCATGGCCGTGATTGGTTAGCAGACCTAATCGTGGTAGATTTACCAAGAGACGACGTCATCCTAGGTATTGATTGGATGGATCATCACGATGCCGTCATCAGTGTCCGTAAGCGTATGGTCACTATCATTTCAGACGATGGGGTCGAATGAGTATTTCAGGGAGGTAATCCCAGCTGTTCCGGGAGAGTTATCAACTTGATGAAAGCAGTGAAATTACTCAGTTAGGGGTGTGTCGGTTATTGGTGCTATATGACCAAGATCGAGGAACCATCAGTAATGTTGATGGATATTCCTGTAGTGAGAGAATATGCCGATGTATTTCCCGACGAGTTACCTGGTTTGCCTCCATAGAGAGATGTGGAATTCACGATTGAGTTGGAGCCTAGTACGTCCCAATATCGAAGGCACTTTACCGGATGGCCCTGACCGAAATGCAGGAGTTGAAGAATCAATTAGAGGATTTGACCGATAAGGGTTATATTCGACTAAGTGCGTCCCCGTGGGGAGCACCAGTGTTCTTTTTCAAGAAGAAGGATGGTTCGTTCCGCTTGTGTATTGATTACCGGGAATTGAACCGGGTGACGATCAAGAATAAATATCCTCTACCCCGTATTGATGATCTTTTGGATCAACTTCACGGAGCTTCGGTATTTTACAAGATCGACTTAAGATCTGGATATCATCAGTTGCGAATTCGAGAGTCGGATATCGCAAGAACGGCGTTCTGAACACGCAATGGTCATTATGAGTTTGTGGTAATGCCATTTGGGTTAACTAATGCACCTGCGGTATTCATGGAGTTAATGAATCAGGTTTTCATCGACTATTTGGATCAGTTCGTGGTTGTCTTCATTGATGACATTTTAATTTATTCTCGTGACCAGGAGGAGCATGAGTTTCACCTTCATCAGGTGCTCGACGTGTTGAGACGAGAGCAACTTTATGGAAAGTTTTCCAAATGTGAGTTCTGGATGTACGAAGTGACGTTTCTTGGACATGTAATTTCATCAGATGGAGTTCGTGTCGACCCTCAGAAGATGGAGGCTATCCGATATTGGCAACCTCCGAAGAATGTTAAGGAAATTCGAAGTTTCCTCGGATTAGCTGGTTATTATCGGTGATTTTTGGAAGGATTTTCTAAAATCGCTCAACCCATGATGAACCTTTTATGGAAGGATAAGAAATACATGTGGTCCGACGCGTGTCAACAGAGTTTTGAGGAACTCAAGAGCCGGTTAATTTCAGCACCTGTCCTTTCTTTACCGCAAGGGACGGAAGGATTTGTGGTTTATAGTGATGCGTCCGGACAGGGTCTCGGATGTGTACTAATGCAGAACGGGAAAGTTATTGCTTATGCTTTGTGGCAATTGAGACCTTACAAGGTTAATTATCCGACCCACGACTTTGAATCAGCAGCCGTGGTATTCACATTGAAGATTTGGCGTCATTATCTTTATGGCGTTACCTATCAGATATTCACCAATCATAAGAGTTTGAAGTATATATTTACTCAGAAGGAGTTAAATATACGACAGAGACGGTGGTTGGAACTAATCAAAGATTATGATATTGAGATATTTTACCACCCGGGCAAGGCGAACGTTGTCGCCGATGCCTTGAGTCGTAAGTCCGTTCAGGAGCAGATGCTTGCTCGATTAACAGTTCAGAAGGAACTTCAGCGAGATTTTCTGAGACCCGATATCGAGGTCTGGTTACAGCGAGTACAAGGGCAACTTTGTACGTTAGAGATTTCATCGCCACTTGAGGAGGCGATCAGGGAGAGTCAAAGTTCGGACCCATTTTTGTTGCGCATCCGTGAGGATGTGGCGTAGGGGAAAGCCCCTGGATTTGTGGTCCACGAGGATGGACTCTTGCGATTTAAGAATCGATTATGTGCACCGGCGAATGACGAGTTGAAAAACTCGATTTTGAGAGAAGCTCATGCTACCCCTTATTCCATTCATCCGGAGTCTAGCAAGATGTACAAAGACTTGAAACAAAATTACTGGTGGAGTAATATGAAGCTAGAAGTCGCGGAATTTGTTTCGAAATACTTAACCTGTCAGCAAGTCAAGATAGAACATCAGCGATCGGTGGGTATGCTGAAACCTCTCCCTATTCCAGAGTGGAAGTGGGAAGATACTTGAATGGACTTCATCACGAGTTTGCCGACGAGTCGTCGTGGCATGAATACAATTTGGGTAATTGTGGATCGTCTAACTAAATCAGCTTATTTCCTTAAGATTAAGGATACGTGGGGTCCCGAGAGACTTTCCCAGTTGTTCATCAAAGAGATGGTGAGACTGCACGGTACTCCTAAGAGTATCGTTTCCGATCGTGACGGACGATTCGTGTCACATTTTTAGAAATCAGTTCATCGTGCTATGGGAACTCAGCTTACTCTCAGCACAACTTTTCATCCTCAGTCCAACGGACAATCAGATAGGACTATTCAGACACTGGAGGACATGTTGAGGGCATGCATCCTCGATTGGAAAGATGATTGGGAAGCCCAACTACTGTTGATTGAGTTCACGTACAATAATAGTTGGCATGCTTCGATTAAGATGGCACCTTACGAGGCCTTGTACGGTCGTCATTGTCGATCTCTTTTATGTTGGGATGACTTATCAGAATCAATCGGCACCGAGCCCGATATGCTTATAGGCGCCCGTGAGAAGGTAGCTTTGATCAGGAGACGTCGTTGGTTGACCGCTCAGAGTCGGTAGAAATCATACGCAGATAATCTTCGTCGACCATTAGAGTTCGAGACAGGTGACCATGTTTTGGTCAAGGTATCCCCGAGTCGAGGTATCTTCCATTTCGAGAAATGAGGGAAGTTGAGTCCGAGATTCATTGGACCATTTGAGATTTTGGATCGAGTAGGCGAGCTAGCTAATCGATTGGCTTTACCTCCGGCGCTGAGCCGAATTCATAATGTGTTTCACATCTCTCAGTTGTGGAAGTATGTTGCCGACCCGAGTCACATACTTCAGTTCACTGAAATCGAGATCGTGGATGATCATTCGTATGAGGAGCGTTCCGTACGAGTCTTAGAGCGATGAATCAAACAGTTGAGTAACAAGACGATTCCTTTGTTTAAAATTCAGTGGTCTAGACACGGAGTCGAAGAGGCTACTTGGGAAACCGAGGATAGTATGCGGGAGAGTTATCCCGAGTTATTTGACCCTTAGTTTTGGGGACGAAACTATTTTAAGTGGGGGTGTATGTAATACCCGGTTGTAATTCAGTCATTATCATTCAGTGATTATCATTCAGTAATTGTCACTCAGTAATTATTCACTCATTAATGATCATTCATCATTCATATTCATTCATTGTATTCACCGTTTAGAGTAATTTGTATTTGCCATTCTATCTGGTTGGAGAATCGGACCGAGCATCTTATCATTGTCACCTTTGTAGCTGGCTTTGTGTGATGAGTAGCGCACGCTACGTACTCTTTATTAGCATGCGCTAATTAAGTAAGGGTAGCGCACGCTACCTCTCAGATTTAGCGCACGCTAGCGTGGTTCAGGCAGACAGTCCATAAGGTACTGGACTGCAGTCGAGTTGATGTAGCGCACGCTACCAATGGTAAGTAGCGCACGCTAATAAGTTTGGATAGCCCACGCTATGCAATCCGTGTAGCAGGCGTTAAGGCCGATCAGGCAGAGTCCAATGGGTACTGGACTGATTTTGGAATAATTCCTAGCGCGCGTTAGGAGTGGGTTTTAGCGTACGCTAATGGGGTAATAGCGCACGTTGATTATTGGACGTAGCGCACGCTATCGCGAGCAGGTCAGAGGATAGGAGGTTCTGTACTTCAGTCACTGGACATCAGGTATTTAGCGACCGACATATCTTTTAAGGTTGTTCGAGGAAGTGTGGAATTTTTAGTCGGGCACGTGATAGTCATGTGTTTGGGTTCACCGACACATTGGACTCTGCACACGGTAACGTACCTCTGTGAGACTAATTAGGTACAAGGGCGGGTGTGTCCGGACACTCGTATTGTGCACTTGCACATACCATTACGGGTGTACTATGATGCCCCTCTTCGGCTTAATTTCATAATTGAGATATATCATGATTGTGTTTATTCAATTCTTGAGGATTGTTGTTCTGTGTAACTGACCCCATTGGGGGATGTTGTTTTCAGGTCATGGCAAGTCTAAGGCACGGGAAGAGAACGTTGACGGTGAGGAGTCCCAGTGATATTAGTAGGGGCCCCCAGTCCTTTTCATTCACTCGTGTTTTCTTCATTTTATTTCCGCTGCAGACTTCCGGTTGAATATTCATTTCATTCAATGTTGTATATTTTATCTTCGTATAAAATATACATGTATTCTGTATTATCTTGGGTTTGTTGTACTGAAACTCCTCATCGGAGTAATTGATGATATAATGTGGTTTGGTACTACAATTATATTATTTAATTCATTAATTTTCATTCGCCTGGTGGGTCCCAGTCGGGGGTCCACGACACTGTAATATCTGCCTAGTTTGCAGTGTTACACATACGCTATGAATGAAGCATAGCGTAAGTAAGACAACTAATAATTGATCAAGGCGGCTAGCACATGGGCTAGTTGGTGGAGGGCCCAGATAAGATTCCCCCGGCATGAAGCTGGACAGTTTTGGGTCTGTGTTGGGACGATTCATCAGACTTGATCGGGACAGAACCGGAGATGATCGTACAGATGCGAGAGAAGATAGCTTTGATACGTGAAAGACTGTTGACCGCCCAGAGTCGGCAGAAATCTTATGCATATATACGCCGTCGCCCATTAGAATTTGATATTAGAGATCACGTGCTTTTAAAGGTTTCTCCTACTTGGGGAATTTTTCGTTTTGGAAAGAAGGGAAAGTTGAGTCCGAGATATATCGGACCGTTCGAGATTCTTGAAAGAGTCGGAGAGTTGGCGTATAGGTTGGGTTTACCGCACTGAGTCACGTTCATAATGAGTTCCACGTATCTCAGTTACAGAAGTACATATCAGATCCCAGTCATGTAATTTATTTTAGTGAGATCGAAGTCGCTAAGGATGGCACGTTTTAAGAGAAACCGATCAAGATACTCGAAAATCAAGTTAAACAATTGAGAAATAAACCAATCATTTTGGTTAAGGTTCAATGGTCGTGACACGGAGTTGAAGATGCCACTTGGGAGACGGAGGATAGTATGAAGTCCAGATACCCAGAATTATTTTCGTCTTGAGTTTCGGGACGAAACTTCTTTTTAGAAGGAGAGCATGTAATATCCGGATAAAATATTGAGTATTTTCGTCTGTATCTGAACCCTGTATTATTCGAATTTGTGCTATCGATAATCGAAGTATGATCTTTCTATATTCATATCTACATGCATGATAATATCAACTTGTAAATTTTCACATGCAACTACGCCATAAGGTACGCTAGCGAGTAAGCGTAACATACGTTATGTACTACGAATAGCGTACGCTATGAATGAAGCATAGCGTATGTAAGACAGCCAATAATTGATCAAGGTGGCTAGCACATGGGTCAGTTGGTGGAGGGCTCGGATAATATTCCCGCAGCATGAACCTGGACAGTTTTGGGTCAATGGGGATTAACGTACGCTAAGTGATGTATATAGCGTACGCTAAGTATGGTTGATTACATACATAACGGTGTTGATGTAGCATACGTAAGAGAGAACAGGAACGAGGCAGTAAGCTATCATTGGATGATAATGTAAGCTAATGATAGTAGATAGCGTACGCTAAGTGTATAACTTACGTTAAGTACTAAGGCTAACGTACGTAAAGCTTAAGACAGTATAAATGGGACAGCACCCCATTTAATTTCACCTCGTTTCTTTTCACTTCCTTTTAATTTCCTTCAAGTCCAGAGAGCTCCCTTTGATACTTTAACACCTATATATCAGCTATACTCGATCATTGAGGATTGGAAGCACCTTGGATTGGTACTCAAGCTTCCATTGTTGGATTTTCGTCAAGTGTTCATCATTGTCTTCTACATTAAGGTATGTCAATACTTTTCAAACTCTAATCCTTGTTCTTAAGGAATGATATGAGCATGCTTCTGAGATCATTGGATTAGTGAGTGTTGTTGCCCAAAATATTTATCCGAAGATTAATACTGCTGGAAGACGGACAACAAACAACAATTTGCGGGAGCACTTCCGAGAGAAGATAAATAATACAAGATTTGCCGGGTTTGTTAGGCCCGGGCTTGAATGCTCTCGCGAGATGTTATTAATACGAATATTCGTGGATACAAGTATTAATGAGAGAAATCTAAATACAATGAGTGTAAAAAGACTCTGTTAATCCGGCTCTTTGAGCGAAGCTCGGTGTTCTTCGTCCCTGCCGATAGTCTGCTGGATGAGAGAGGCCGGGAGAAGAAGGACCGAATGATAGCTGTTGCCAAGAGTTGGAGATAGCCAAGTGCTGGGAGTTTTGCTTCTGTGATGTATGAAATCCCAAGGAAGTTGAAGTTCTGGAGCCTTTTGTGTGGTAAAAGTTCCGTCCTTGGACAATTGTAGGGAGCCGTGTATTTATAGTGGCAGCCGAGTCTTGTCCTTTGGTGGGCGATCGCCTTCTGGCCATTATAATAATGAGGCGATCGTCTGTCGGTCAATATTATAATGGGGCGACTGTCCCCGATTCACATGGGCTGTCGGCCTAAAGTTCAAGGTAGGTGCTGGCGCCAGCTGGGCGGTCCAATGAGGAGCCAGCACGCGTCCAGAGTCAATGTCACATGTGGTCCTACTGACAACTTTCGGCGGAATCACTGTCACATGCGGCCCTACTGACAACTTTCGGCGGCTTGTCGGCTGGTGGAGAGATTCTGCCAGGCTGTGGTCAATGATCCGAGATTCGCGGATCTTGTCTCGGTTCTTGCACGTGGTGCCAGCCTTGAGACTCGACCTTTGCCGACTGGATGGCCATCGGCCCTGATCGACATGAGGCGGTCGTCTCTAGCTGGTCATCAGAGGTCGCCATCGGCCAGTTGTCGAGGGTCGGCATTGGTCGGTCACCAAGGGTCGGTCGGCAAGATGCCGAGAGAGGATCGCCCGCTTGTCGGTCGCGAGGAGTCGGTCGCCGAGTACCGAGAGACGATCGTATTAGATGTCGATCGCTCGGCACCGGGACTTGTCCTGGGACCTTCAGTTGGCCGATTTAGCTTGTTCGCTGGGTTAAGGCTCGGCCGCCTGGTCGCTGTTCGGCAGTTCTGCCTTGGCTGCTCGGCAATGGCTCAGTCGCCCGATCTCCGAGGCGATCGCCGGCCGGAGAGTGTTAATTCTTGACACAACAATTGCCCCCCAGCTTGCTCCTATGTTGAAGACATGGGGCGAGGTGGTTCTTGCTGGCGATCGTGTAAGGATGAGGACGGGCGATCTTGCTGAGCTGACTTAGGATTCGGACTTGGGCTATCATGGTCGATTGGCTAGCTATCTTTCGGTCTTTTACCTGCAAAAAACAACATTGGCCGATCCCCCTCGGAAACTTGGTGGTTTCGCTTGTTTGAGGAATTGTGCATAGTCGCGGAGATCGATGGACCGACTCCATGACCGTGTCTTGATGCGCGAAGACATTGAGTGTCTCGTGACTCACTTTATTATGAGGGTCCTCTGTTAGGCTGCGCCTCGCCTCGTATTTAAACGAAGGGCGTGCGGTCTCGGTCTAGAGGAGTCCTTGGGCGGGGCAGCGTCGGATGAATCAACTCCACGCCCGCGGCTTGTTAGCTCTGCTTCCACCTCGGCCAGCCATGGAGATGGTCGACCTCGACGGTGTACGTTGAGACGGGGGTAATGGCACGTGTCCACTGATTAATGTTGGAGAGCCCTTAGACTACGCCGGCCTCGTATTTAAACGAAGGGCGGGCGATCTCGGCCGAAAGGGACCTTGCATGGCCGAAGCAGCCGGTTCCATCGACTACCAGGACCATGGCTTTATGATGTGCGGTGGAGGCGATCGCGAGCCTTAGTCCCTCATGTTAAATGCTGGACTGTAGATGGTGATCGTGTCCTTCGGGTTGCTGATGATGTAGCGTGATGATCGGCGATCGGGCCGGAAGACTGGCGATCGTCGCTCGGCTGCCGATCGCTTTATTCGTAGGTCGATATTGGCAATCGGGCGGGAGATCGTCGTCCGGGCACCGATCGAGCTGCTCACAGGCTAAGAAGGAACCTTTACCTGGCCAGAAAATCTGCGGCTCTAGCCCGGAAGGCTGCGTAGGTTGTAGGTTGGTTCTTCGTGAGATGCCTGAACATAGGCAAAAAACCCTGAAGTCCTCCTAGGACCGCGTAGAGGGCGGTTTCATCGCTTACGGGCTCGCCGTTGAGGATGATCCCATCTACCCGGTTGATGTAGTCCGAGTCGGACTCTTCTTCTCCCTGCTTGATTTGCATCATGCGAAGGGGACCTTCTGGCCGGACGACTCTGGTGGCGAAGTATTCCGTGAAGACGTGCGCCAGCTCGTTAAAGGAGCCAATGGACCGAGGTGGCAATGAAGTGTACCACCGGTGGGCGAGGTCGTCCAGCGTCAGAGGGAACATTCGGCATCTGGTCGCGTCAGATGCCCCACACCCGGTCATGTAGATGTTGAACTTCCTTAGGTGCGTCTGGGGGTCCGATCGCCCCTCGTACACGGGTGTTTGCGGGGGAGCGATCCTGTGCTGCACGGGGGCGAGCTCGATGTCGATCGCGAGCGGCTCGCTCGGCTCGGCGATCGTCTTCATGGCGCCTGCCCTGGATTGCAGGAGCGCCTTCACGTCGTCGAGCTGACGTTGCAATGCGGCAATCGCCGTGGCTCGGTTGCTCGCTGATCGGGTTTGGGAGCGGGAGCCGAGGCGATCGTGTACCGATCTCCGGACTCCGCTGCTGCCGACCTCGGCTATTTGGCGAGCGGGAGCCAGAAGGCTGGGCTGCCTTCTGGGAGCCGGGTAGGCCGAGCTCCTGGTGACGGACTCAAACTCCGTCGTCTTGTAGCTGGGGCCGGAATGCCCCGGTCGCCAGGTCGGGTCACTGCCCAGGCGATCGAAGACAGAGGTGCCCCGGCTGGCGAGCGCCTCTTCTTGCGGACGAGAGCCTCCTGGCGGTCGCTCGGCCAGTAACGCCTTGAGCTTCTGCTTGGACTTCCGGCGGGCGGCCGAGGGGGTGATAGAGGGAGGCACGTTGAGAGCACTCCGTCGCCCCTGAAGGGCGGCTATGGCCTCTTCGATCTGTTCATTGGTTCGGAACTGATCGAGCGAGAGGCTTGGGCCGCCGTCCAGGGACGGGATCGAGCGTCTCTGACCGCGGCGGCTACCTTCCACCGTCGGCTGCGGCTCGGACTGAGACGAAACGGGGGGTCTGGCCGGCAGGTCAGCGGCTTTCTTCGACGCGGAGGCGGAAGACATGATTTCTGAAAGATTTCTTTGAAGTGCAGTGAGTGTCACTTCAAGTATCTGCCCCGAGAACAGTGAGTGTTCTTCGAGACGGTAGGGATAAAAATTGAGGGTTAGATGCCCTCCTTCTAGCGCCAATTGTTGTTGCCCAAAATATTTATCCGAAGATTAATACTGCTGGAAGACGGACAACAAACAACAATTTGCGGGAGCACTTCCGAGAGAAGATAAATAATACAAGATTTGCCGGGTTTGTTAGGCCCGGGCTTGAATGCTCTCGCGAGATGTTATTAATACGAATATTCGTGGATACAAGTATTAATGAGAGAAATCTAAATACAATGAGTGTAAAAAGACTCTGTTAATCCGGCTCTTTGAGCGAAGCTCGGTGTTCTTCGTCCCTGCCGATAGTCTGCTGGATGAGAGAGGCCGGGAGAAGAAGGACCGAATGATAGCTGTTGCCAAGAGTTGGAGATATCCAAGTGCTGGGAGTTCTGCTTCTGTGATGTATGAAATCCCAAGGAAGTTGAAGTTCTGGAGCCTTTTGTGTGGTAAAAGTTCCGTCCTTGGACAAGTGTAGGGAGCCGTGTATTTATAGTGGCAGCCAAGTCTTGTCCTTTGGTGTGCGATCGCCTTCCGGCCATTATAATAATGGGGCGATCATCTGCCGGCCAATATTATAATGGGGCGACTGTCCCCGATTCACATGGGCTGTCGGCCTAAAGTTCAAGGTAGGTCTTTGGCGCCACCGGCGGTCCAATGAGGAGCCAAAGACGCGCCCGCAGTCAATGTCACATGTGGTCCTACTGACAACTTTCGGCGGAATCACTGTCACATGCGGCCCTACTGACAACTTTCGGCGGCTTGTCGGCTGGTGGAGAGATTCTGCCAGGCTGTGGTCAATGATCCGAGATTCGCGGATCTTGTCTCGGTTCTTGCACGTGGTGCCAGCCTTGAGACTCGACCTTTGCCGACTGGATGGCCATCGGCCCTGATCGACATGAGGCGGTCGTCTCTAGCTGGTCATCAGAGGTCGCCATCGGCCAGTTGCCGAGGGTCGGCATTGGTCGGTCACCAAGGGTCGGTCGGCAAGATGCCGAGAGAGGATCGCCCGCTTGTCAGTCGCCAGGAGTCGGTCGCCGAGTACCGAGAGACAATCGTATTAGATGTCGATCGCTCGGCACCGGGACTTGTCCTGGGACCTTTGGTTGGCCGATTTAGCTTGTTCGCTGGGTTAAGGCTCGGCCGCCTGGTCGCTGTTCGGCAGTTCTGCCTTGGCTGCTCGGCAGTGGCTCGGTCGCCAGATCTCCGAGGCGATCGCCGGTCAGAGAGTGTTAATTCTTGACACAACAGTGAGTAACACTTTAAGTTGAACACCATGTTGTTAGAAGTTAAGATGAACTTATTTGAGACCTGCCTTGAGTAAGAAGATTATTAACTTAGCATTTTTGAGATTGAACCTTTGATATAGTTCCTGAGATTGTTACACATGTTGGATGTTAATTATGAGTCACTTGTTTACCATGGTATTGTGAATGCGATCACTTAAATGGGAATATTAAAGGAAGATGAATTCTTAGGATTTTCACCAAGAATAATCCATGTGTAGTATTAAGCATTCTTCTAGCTCAATTCATGACTCATAGCGATTTCTGGAGATGAAGATATTCATGTGGATGTTTTAGAAATGATCAAGACTTGTGATTATTGTCACCCTTGTTAATCGAACTTAGATGGATGAACATTGACGGTTTGACATGTTTATCCTGGAATTCAAAAAGTCAAACACTATAGGATGATTCTTGTTCGCATGAGAAATGTATTTGTGAGCATAACGTTAAGCATCATGCATTACGTACGTTATATCATCAGGTAAGACAGTCGTCTGATCAGAGAAGAAAACTGTCAAATACATGCTTAGCGTACGTTAGGCTTCGGAGTTTGCGTACGCTAATGAACAGACTTAATGTACGTTACGTTGGGTATGTAACGTACGTTATGCAGACATCAGGCAAGATACATTTTGTTGACAACTTTCGGACATAGTTTAGGATGTTAGATGTTCGTATGTTAGTTAAATGACATAAGATGAACTCTTTATTCATTTCTATTGTTTAAGGTTCGAGCTTGCAACATGATAGATTGAGGGGTGACCATCGAGTATACTGATATTCGTCGAAGTATTATCCTTATCGTCAATTTGAGGCAAGTACTTTAATTATAGTTATTCGTATTATGTCGGTTATGTTATTGTTGTACTGTGCATATGTGTTGTGATTAATTGTCCACCATGCGTTGGTCCGATGGGACCATCATGGGAATCTATAGCTGTGTGCGCTGGATCATTAGACAGGTAATTCCTCCATGCATTGGTCCGACGGGATCATCATAGGAATCTATAGATGTGTGCGATGGATCGTTAGAATACCATCAGTATGTTGAGATTGTCATGATGGGTTATGTATTGTTATTATTTCTCGTTGGAGAAACTTGCCATGATTATCGTTGTATAATTATTGTACTTATACTAGCATCGTTGTGCTAACGACTTCGGGGGTGAACAATTGTTTTATGTTCAGGATCTAGGATAGTGGGAAAACAACCACTGGAGCTGCATGATGACGAGGGTGCAGATTGATGTTCCGACCGGATTTATTTATCAGATGTTTGTGTTGTTTTTAATTAAGTACTCGAGTACGTAATCTTTTGATGTTTGGTTTGTTTATGTATTAATATTCACCGTTGGACGTTTGTATTTTCAGTACTGATTAAGACTCGTTGTATTTTATTTTTGTTGCCGTCTTTTGTTGGTGTTTGTTATTGTCATTTCGTTTCCTTAGCCTTGTAAATTCTTACGTAAAGGATTTACGGCGCTGTAATATTCCTGAAACTATCGGGGGTGTTACACTTAAGATAAAATCTATACACCCTGCTTTGGCACACCCATATTAGAAATGATCGAAAGTTTGACGAGTGTTTTGAAATGGTTGGCTTTTGAGACTTATGTTCTTTATCAATTGATTTAATAAAACTATTTCATCAAAATTGATTATCTCAAAATTATTACCATGTATCTCATACATGTAAATATTTTAATGAGTTTGATTTATTTGGTAATAACGATTATTAAGCAAATAAAATAAATATGATGCATCTTATACAATCATATGCTAATTTAAATATGATGCATCTCATACAATCATATGTAATTTAAATATGATGCATCTCATACATTCATATGAACAATTAGGTGTGGTGTGGTATATTCATAGAACCTATTATGATATTCGTTAATATCAATAGGTCAGTTGGTGTAATCTTCGATAACGCCTTTCTTCTTGAATTCCTTGTAAGTAGCTCGTCTCCTTCGTCTTCCTCTTATCGCTAGAACTATTCTACACTATATCTTTACATTTTGTAATAGAAACCTCGAGTTACATTCGAGGGGAATAAGATGAGAAGAGAAATTGCAACAAGATAATAAGAAGGCACGACATACAAGTCGTATTATGAATATTACAACCATAATCCAATCATCAATCTAATTGATCTAGTACGGCTATACCAACCACGATGCATAAACCATTTAAGCATTCACAAGCACATATAATACATAAAATGTACTAAATATCGACTATCGATAAGTTATATAATATATAAAATATGTCAACTATTGACAATCGATAAGATATAAAATTCCGAGGGCCAAAACAAGTCCGGAAGTGGCCTGGACCGCTACTCGGCACTGATCGGCAGGCCCTGGCCGGTACCGCTCGGCAGCGATCGGCAGACCGCGGTCCCCCTGCCCAGACCGCGTGGCAGGGACCTGCTCCAGGCATAATTTTTTTTCTTTGAGTATACACCTTATGTATACTACATGTATACATATTATGTATATCATATCTAATACCTTTTGAGCAATATAAATGTACAAATCAAATAGATCAAATCTATATTTATACAACCTCGGAATCAAAATATAATTATGTTCACATGAAAATTTTAAAGAAGCATAATCTTTACATAAACAATTTTATGTTCATATGCACCTCTTAAAATTCATAATCCTAACATAAAATTATATGTAGATCAAATCATATGTTCTTTGATTCTTGGATTATTAGTAGAACTAAATCATCACATGAATCTCCATATATCAAAGAACCATATATGTCAATATCAAACATATAAATAAATATATATATATATATATATATCATGTATATATAGATCGAAATACAAATCTATTAAAATTATATATATCTCCATATATAAATATACATAGATAAAATTTATATATCATATATATAAACATCATACATCACATATATGAACATCATATATCAACATATATGAAAATCGAAACAATGAAAATATACTAGTCGCTCTGAACCACTGTTGGATTTTTATCGAACTAATAAGATTTATGATCTCATCATATATCGAAATAGAGCAGCAGAAGTATAATATAATATGTAAAAACCCTCCGAGGATTCAAGTATATTATCAACGTACGAAGAACAAGATTGTTACCTCTTGTAGCATGTTTTCGACCGAGCCTTCTAGAGACGTTGCAAGAAGCGAGCGTCCTCTATGGTATCCACACAACGAACCGGTTCTGAGTGTCTAACGGATTCCTAGCTCTGATTCAACAAAGATTTCACTTAAACCAATTTGAATATATGTATGTTTTTGATAATGGTAAGAATAAGAACACCAAGAATATTATTCAAATGTTCTTGAACTTTGATCTAAAATAACAACTATGAATCTTATTCAATATGTTATTAAAGATCAAACTCAAAAGATTAGATGAGGATTAGAAGAGTATTCTAAATACTTTCTTGGTCAAAGAATCAACCTTGAAAGATATGAAGATATATTCTTGATCCTTTTGATTATTCAACTTTTGAATATATCTTCAAGACTTTTGAGAGAGAGAAATATCAAAATCACATTTTTGATTCTCTCTCCACAAATATGTCTTTACTCGTGATTAAGTCTTGTATGAGGGCTATTACAAGACACTCTTATATAATCCTCAACATGGTTAAGGATTCACCAATCCTTTCACCAACTTTTAATCAATCGGAATAAAATAGCTGCTCTGCTCGTTTAAGTGTGTGACCCTATAGGTTCTAATTAATACGGCAATGAATATAAACAATTTTTACGATTGATAAATCATAAGCGGCCTCTAGCTAGACATTATGACTACCCGCATTAAAAGAATTAATTCGACAGCACGAACGAAATCCCGTTACTGTATAATATTTAATCCTCTCGTCGCATGATATCCTAATTAAGCATAAGGCATGGATAATTCAACCTTATATAGCTTAATTAATATTCTTGATCTCAAGTTACAATTGTCCAATTCAAATATTTATCAATAACTCTTTATTGATCAATTTGAGCATGGCCATGCATTTAAACAATTTAACTTATCAAGGGCCTGTAGATATCTTCTCCGTTTTATAGGAGGGACAAGTCCCCTCTGGACAAACTACTTCCCTTTGCATAAATCGTACCGTATCTAATCACAAATTGTATGGTCCCTTGTTACAGAAGACGTTGGTATTGTGTTAAAATACGATACTCATTATGTAGGAAACTGTAGTGTCTTTAGGTAATAAGGACTTAAATAATATATAACAATCAGAGGAATTATAAGGACTTAATCCATATATAATTCTCTTTATTAGGTCATATCCAATACGATGTCTCTACATGTATCTATGACGTGATATAACATCTCAAGTTCATGACCAGTAAAACATAGTCATCGTATCATCATCATACTAGTACGTAACACTGTCATGCCCCCACACCGGGGTTGGACGAGAGCGCGATAGTTAATGTAATAAATAACCTTTGTGATAATACATTCTAGTAAAGCATACATATGCCAGATGTCAGCCTGGTGAACTAAGACTGGTTATTTCATAGAAAAGAAATATTCAAGAGTACAGCGGAATTATTACATCAAGTGCAAAAGAGTACATCGGAAACCAAAATACATTGTGACACAGGAATAAAAAGAAGTGTTAAAGCAGCATCCTAATTCCTACGTCTTGGTAATACTTTGAGGATGATCTTCACTGGTCGTCAGTGTAATATCCGCGATTTTGATTTCCGATAAATTTTTTTTCTGGTGTAATTCCATCTTAGAAAATCTATTGTGACCATTTCGTCATTCCGAGAATGATTAATTCTACACTTTTTATCATCCGAGTTCGTCTCGATGTCGTTATGTTAAATTCCGTGTTCTTAAGCAATTTTTCCACGTATGAGTTCGAATTTGTAAAATCACCATTAATTCTTAGAAACTCGAAATATTCTGAATATTTTCAATATTATATAGCATTAAGTTATCTTTCCAATAGTTCAAACGGTGTGTCAATTGGAGTCCGGACGAAGGAGTTATGGTCGAAATAGCTAAGACTGCATCATGTGCATTTTGGTGCTGGAGCGGGCTGTACCGCGGGCCGCGGCCCCTGCTGTCCGGGCCGCGGCACTAAGATGGCTGGGAGCATTTTTTTTAGCCGCGGGCCACGGCACACTCAGTCCGGGCCGCGGCACACGGGTCAGATCACCCTTTTCAGCGGATTTTTGGAGGAAGGAAGCTCATTTCATCCTCCTCTTCATTTCTCCTCTCCTTGGGCGATTTTTGGGCGAATTCTTGGGCGATTTATCATCATCAATCTCAGAGATTTCATCCTCCTTGAGTTCTTGGTGTGGATTAACAACATCTTTTTGGATTCTTCATCCCAAATCTAAGGTAAATTTTCAACATCTTGGATTTCGATTTTTAGTTGGGTTATGATGATTTAGATGTTGTAATCATGATATGTGAAGGGATATACGTATGATTATGAGTTTTTATGAATTATCATTGGATTTTTGGAGGATTATTCAAGAACATGTTGGATGTTGATTTTGGAATTGGGGGTTTCGATTAGATGTTGTTGGAATCTCGAATTGTGTATTCCTATGATAATATTGATTGTATATAAGATGTTTTGTTGGATTGAATCATTCATTGGAGGTCTGGTATCGATATAATCGAGATTGGTTGTAAACAATTGGAGGTTGTCTATAACGTATTTGTTGAATTGCTTCAATGAGTCTGAGTATTGTTGTATCGACTTTTGAGTTAGTTGTGATCATGCTTGATTCGTATATTAAGCGAATCGTTGGTAATTGTGTTATTCAAGGTTGTTTCGAGGACCAATAATCACTTCAAGGACGTTGCTCGTGGAAGGACTTTCTCTCCATCGGTTTGAGGCAAGTTTTGTACTTGTACTAGTCAATGAGATTAATGTTATCATATATGTGTATGAATGTGTTGTATCATTTCGAGACTTAGTCTCTTCATAAGTTCATTGATATTAGGGGATCGTTCGATACGATACTCTTCGGAAATTATGCCAAATGTTTATTATCATTCATTAATGGTCGGTAAGGTATTGAGATATTCGTTGTTAATGTTATTATCGATCACCGGTTCGTGGTAGCGATGTATCGGTTGTTGTTAATATTGATGTTGATCTAAGACGTTGTTGTAATCATTGTTGTTAATGTTGGCATCCTGTCATGTTGTATTGGCCGATTGAAGGCATTGTCGTATTCGTTCTAATCTTCGTCATCGGTAGCCGATTAAAGGTGCCGAAGCATTCATTGTATCATTATTATCGATTGGCCATTCTAAGGCAATCGAGGAGTTCAATCATTCATTGTATCATTATTATCGATTGGCCGTTATAAGGCAATCAAGGAGTTCAATCATTCATTGTATTATTGTTATCGATTGGCCGTTCTAAGGCAATCGAGGAGTTCAATCATTCATTGTATCATTGCTATCGATTGGCCGTTCTAAGGCAATCGAGGAGTTCAATCATTTATTGTATCATTGTCATCGATTAGCCGTTCTAAGGCAATCGAGGTGCGCAATCATTCATTGTATCCTTGTTATCAATTGGTCGTTCTAAGGCAATCGAGGTACTCAATCATTCGTTGTATCATTGTTATCGATTGGCCGGTCTAAGGCAATCGAGGTATTGAATCATCCGCTGCATCACTGTTATCGGTTGGCCATTCTAAGGCAATCGAGGTATTGAATTGGGGCTGTCGAGGATAGTTCCCATCCGTTGTATCATTGTTATCGGTTGGCCATTCTAAGGCAATCGAGGTATTAAATTGGGGCTGTCGAGGATAGTTCCCATCCGTTGTGTCGTTGTTATCGATTGACCATTCTAAGGTAATCGATGTATTGAATTGGGACCGCCGAGGACGGTGCCCATTCGTGAGTCATCATTATCGTGTTGGCCGACTCAAGACAGCACACTATCACTCTCGTGAATTCGGTAAGTTTAGGATCGTTTCCGTTTGTGATTCATTATATTTTGGAGGCTAGTCTCGGCTAGTGCTCATTATGGGTAAGTTTGGGGCTTGAACCTTCACGGTTGGGTTTCCAACACCTACAATTCAGTAGGTCACGGCCATTGGATGGCCTAATTGTGACACGGCTTCGTGCCATGGCTTTGGCCCTAATTGCGATACAGCTTCGTGCTGTGGCTTCGGCCCTAATTGTGATACGGCTTCGTGCCGTGGCTTCGGCCCTAATTATGATACGGCTTCGTGCCGTGGCTTCGACCCTAATTGTGATACAGCTTCGTGCCGTGGCTTCGTCCCTAATGGTGATATGACTTCGTGCCGTGGCTTCGGCCCTAATTGTGATACGGCCTCGTGCCCTGGCTTCGGCCCTAATCGATACAGCTTCGGGCTATTTTGGCTTCATGTGATTGTGATATTTGACAGGTTCAGCTGAGTGGCTTTCAGGCCTTTGTGATTGTCTTGACAATTTCATTGGAGCCTTCGGGCATTGTGATTCATAATTAATTCAGTTCTGGTTTGGTTCATGTCGTGTAATTCATTGTGGTACTCTATAATTATGATTCGTTGTTGGGCATTTACGTTTTAACCTGTCGAACAGGTATTAATAGTATGTCGTGGGCATAGTGTTTCATGAATGCTCAGTTCTTACCTTGGTTTGTGAGCATCTCGTATTATTATTATCATTGTACCGTTTCATTCTGCTTTTGGATGCATATCATGTTATACATGTATTTGATGTTCATTATGTGGATGACTGACCCCGTGTGGGCGAAACATGTTTTTATGTTTTAGGTGCTTGCGAGGCGAGTTGAGACACAGGGGCATGATGATGGCGACGAGGCATTCGAGCGATACTAGTCCGAGTTGTTCATGTTGGTCAGTCAGTTGGAGTGTTCTCCAGTTTGTTAGTCATTGTCATTATGTATTACCCGAGCAGATGCTCGTGGATGTTGTTATACTTTACTTTTGTCCATGTAGGCCCATCGCTGTCGTTGAAATTCCTTATCGGAATATTGTGTCGGATATCATGGTAGGGACTATGATTTTACCTTGTCGTTTAATTTAATGTGTTTTGGTCATGTTCGCCTAGTGGATCTCTTGGCGTGGGGTCCACGGCACTGTAATAACCCAATAGGATTTGGGGGTGTTTCAGAAGATGGTATTAGAGATTTGGGTTGTGAGATACCCTGATATGTGAGTTATGTGGCTCTACTGTCGCGGTAGTAGGGGGGCTCTCAGATTATGACAATCTGGATAGTCGAGTTTTGTGAGTTGTTAAGTTAATACGACTGCACGAGTCATCATTCATCGAGTCGTCATCAGTGATGACTAGTATCGTGAGACCTCGAAGCTTCGTATGACCTGTGTAAGGACTCGATTCTCTTTATGTTCATACATTCATCATGTCATTAACTATACATGCCTTGTTGAAACATATATGTGATATAAATGTTACGATTGATGCACGACTAATTATTTTAGAACACGTGTGATCTGTGTAAACGATAAGAATCGACTCATTCATCAGTCAATAAGCCCCAACCATCAATTTTGATCTTGTCAATCAGTTAATTCATTCATCACTCAGTCAATCTCATTGTTCAGTTAATTCATCCATCATTCAGTCAATCTCATTGTTCAGTTAATTCATCCATCACTCAGCCAATCTCATTGTTTAGTTAATTCATTCATCACTCAGTCAATCTCATTTTTCAGTTAATTCATTCATCACTCAGTCAATCTCATTTCTCAGTTAATTCATTCATCACTCAGTCAATCTCATTGCTCAGTTAATTCATTAATCATCCAACCCAACTCAGTGAACTCACGGTTCAATTGTTGATCTTGTGGATCGAATTTTCAACCTTGTTAACTTGTTCAAGGTAATCATTTCAGGATTTTCATCAGATAATCATGTTACCTCATTCGATCTTTCATGCGATCTTATCATATTCCGGCATCATATGGATGATCATTTTACCGCATTATTAATGCATCCATTATGTTAGAGCATGTATGCTCATTATCATCATTCCGTAACGTAATCATAATGCGATCTTCATACGGGATCTGTAATTATCATGTGACTTTCCTGCCTCGGTATGGAAAGAGCTGCCAGAGGGACATCGGACTCCGACATCCAAGAGATTGTTTTCTATTCGTCTTCGTGCTGGGAGAGCTTCTTCTTCTCAGATGAAAAGTTCGACTGTTGTTTGCTTTAATTGTGATTCAGCAGGGCACATTAGTACTCGGTGTACGGTGCCAGTTATTGTTTGTTTTCTGTGTGGGAGGCCGGGACACCTACGGAAATACTGCAGAAAATCTAGTGTCGATAAATCTTGAGAGGGCTCACAAGCCTCGATGGATTTTGTTACTACAGCTCGTGCATCATCTAATGGGTCCTATCAGGCTTCGAGAGATAGAGAATCATATTGAGCGGTGAGTTCAGATTTGGGTCTACCTTGAATCAATGGGACCGAGGAGATCGATGATATGGAGGATATCGATGTTGGGTACATTTGAGATGTAACCTTGTTTTTCGGATGACTGTGTAACTCAATCCGTAATAATGAATCATGGTTGTGGATCATTTATTGTTGATCTATTTTATAATGATC
Organism: Orobanche coerulescens; assembly: GCA_033398695.1. Taxonomy (NCBI): domain Eukaryota; kingdom Viridiplantae; phylum Streptophyta; class Magnoliopsida; order Lamiales; family Orobanchaceae; genus Orobanche; species Orobanche coerulescens. The sequence continues at coordinate 81,840,591 of CM065812.1, read as the reverse complement.
GTATTTGAGAATCTTGAGATTTTGAGATCGTTTGATGCATTCCTTTTGGTGTTGTACCGAGATTTCGTAATAATCTGGGTGATTGTTCATTGTGATTCGAGACGTCAAGTCATGGGGACTTGGGCGTGCGATAGATATGGTTCCGAGGACTATATGTGCATTGATGTTCTTCTTTGGAGGTGTGAATCAGTGTTTGTATGGGCATCCGATGCCGATGAGAAGCGAGCTTTCAGTTCTGGTGTATCTCATTGAGTTTTCCTGGCGGGATATTGCCTCTCCCAACTTGTTTTAAGTTTCGGGATGAAACATCTTTTAAGGGGGGTAGTATGTAATATCCCCGATTTCGATTTCCGATAATTTTTTTTCTGGTGTAATTCCATCTTAGCAACTCTATTGTGACCGTTTCGTCATTCTGAGAATAATTAATTCTACACTTTTTATCATCCGAGTTCGTCTCGATGTCGTTCTGTTGAATTCCGTTTTCTTAAGCGACTTTTCCACGTATGAGTTCGACTTTGTAAAATCACCATTAATTATTGGAAACTCAAAAAATTCTGAATCTTTTCAATATTATTAAGGGGGGTAGTATGTAATATCCCCGATTTCGATTTCCGATAATTTTTTTCTGGTGTAATTCCATCTTAGCAACTCTATTGTGACCGTTTCGTCATTCTGAGAATAATTAATTCTACACTTTTTATCATCCGAGTTCGTCTCGATGTCGTTCTGTTGAATTCCGTGTTCTTAAGCGACTTTTCCATGTATGAGTTCGACTTTGTAAAATCACCATTAATTATTGGAAACTCAAAAAATTCTGAATCTTTTCAATATTATAGAGCATTAAGTTAGCTTTCCAATAGTTCAAACGGTGTTTCAATCGGAGTCCGAACGAAGGAGTTATGGTCGAAATAGCTAAGACTGCATCATGTACCTTTTGGTGCTGGAGCGGGCTATACCGCGGCCCGCGGCCCCTGCTGTCTGGGCCGCGGCACTAAGATGGCTGGGAGCATTTTTTTTAGCCGCGGGCCGCGGCACACTCAGTCCGGGCCACGGCACACGGGTCAGATCACCCTTTTCAGCGGATTTTTGGAGGAAGGAAGCTCATTTCATCCTCCTCTTCTTTTCTCCTCTCCTTGGGCGATTTTATGGCGAATTCTTGGGCAATTTATCATCATCAATCTCAGAGATTTCATCCTCCTTGAGTTCTTGGTGTGGATTAACATCTTTTTGTATTCTTCATCCCAAATCTAAGGTAAATTTTTCAACATCTTGGATTTCGATTTTTAGTTGGGTTATGATGATTTGGATGTTGTAATCATGATATGTGAAGGGATATACATATGATTATGAGTTTTTATGAATTATCATTGGATTGTTGGAGGATTATTCAAGAACATGTTGGATGTTGATTTTGGAATTGGGGGTTTTGATTAGACGTTGTTGGAATCTCGAATTGTGTATTCCTATGAGAATATTGATTGTATATAAGATGTTTTGTTGGATTGAATCATTCATTGGAGGTTTGGTATCGATATAATCGAGATTAGTTGTAAACAATTGGAGGTTGTCTACAACGTGCTTGTTGAATTGCTTCAATGATTTTGAGTATTGTTGTATCGACTTTTGAGTTAGTTATGATCATGCTTGATTCGTATATTAAGCGAATCGTTGGTAATTGTGTTATTCAAGGTTGTTTCAAGGACCGATAATCATTTCAAGGACGTTGCTCGTGAAAGGACTTTCTCGCCGTCGGTTTGAGGCAAGTTTTATACTTGTACTAGTCAATGAGATTAATGTTATCATATATGTGTATGAATGTGTTGTATCATTCCGAGACTTAGTCTCTTCATAAGTTCATTGATATTAGGGGATCGTTCGATATGATACTCTTCGGCAATTATGCCAAATGTTTATTATCATTCATTAATGGCCGGTAAGGTATTGAGATATTCGTTGTTAATGTTATTATCGATCACCGGTTCGTGGTATCGATGTATCGGTTGTTGTTGTTGTTAATATTGATGTCGATCTAAGACGTTGTTGTAATCATTGTTTTAAATACGGGTCTCAGACTCATAATGATATCTTAACTAGTGTGTTTTGAAACGAGAATCGGGCTAAGGCCCTAATGTTTACGAAAAGGTTTTGTAAATTGGGACTCGAGGTCCAAAAGAATTTCTGTTTTAAAAATCCCCGAGATGATGTGTTCCTTATCAAATATCTCTTGCTTGAGTTCGAAGTTCTAAAACTTCTCGGGAACATTTTGATAATTGATTTTCCGTATTAAATTTGTAGTTGCTATTTACTTGCTGCATTTCGTATCGTATTATACTTGCACTAGTAAAACAGTGGAGTTTTACTAACCCCCGAGTAATCGGGGGGTGGATGTCTGTTTTGCGTCTAGGTACATGGTGGTTTGGGGGAGCAGTCACAGGATCGGCACAAGTGGATGACGAGCTGCAATACTAATCAAGAGCCGAGAGTTGTTTTGATTTGTGTTGTATTGTTAGAAGTTGATTTCAGTCTTCCGCTGTATTGTGTTTCGACCCCTGTGTGGATAATGTTGCTTTAGTCAGTTCTGTTGTTGGAGTTGTGTGACCTCATCGGTCTGTATTATTATTTTGTTTGACCCTGGCCGGGCAAGCATTTGGTTGTTTATGGATGTTTAGCCTGGTAGATCCTTGTGGAAAGGGTCTACGGCGTGTAATATTCCCATACGGTTTTGGGGGTGTTACATCATCATCCAAATCTGGGTTTGTTTGCTTCAGCACACATTTTAATAGCGCTTCTAATCCTTTGACCCTCTTAGACAAGCTATTAATTTTACCAGCACATTCTTTCTTAACAGCAGCAATTTCTTGATTTCTTTTTAACATAGTTGGTGTGATAGTTCTTCCAAAACAACGCACCATGCCTGTCTTTTCTTTGCCAAATATTGATTGAAAAGTTAGCCCAGCAAATTCCGTTGAGTTTTGAAGTGAATCCGTAAGCTTATCCTAATAAAAGGAAAGAAGCTAATAGCTTAAATGAATGAAAAAAACAGGGTTATAAAATTAAGAAGCTAATAACTAAATGAATGAAAAAAAATAGAGCTAATCAAAAGACAAATCACTGTTGCAACTAAGCCTATTTATGAACAGGTTGCAACTAAGCCTAAAGTTTGACAAATCACCGTTGCAACAACACTGAGACAAATCAACAACAGTGAAACAAATCACTTGCTAAAGTGAAGACAAATCACTTGACTTACAACAACAGAGTTTGTTTCTGGATCTACTTGCTTTCCTGTTCGGTTTTGGCGAGTGACGATGAACATTTCAGCTTGACATACATCCTCTCCATTCTCCTTTTCTACACGCTACAATAGTTGTTTGAGTAGAAAAAATATTGATTAGGAGAAAGCTTATTGAAATTGGGAATAGAAATTTATAACTCCTAAACAAACACATAAAATATATTACCAATTCATTTCGAACTCTAGCAAATTTTTTTGGTCCCATGCGATGCATATATTTCAGCCTAGTCCTATTCACCGCATTTTTCTTCCTTTATTTTGCAAATAATTCATTGATGCAGTGGTTGGTGGCTTGTTTTGCTCCTTTCTTATAGTTTCTTTTTGAAAATTTGATAACAACTTCTCAACCATGGCTTGGCTATTTTGAAGGGGATTATGCTGCCTGTCACGTCTTTCTTCACTTGCAGCAGGTGTGATCAATGGCTGGCTATTTCATTCATTTTTCTTCAATCTCCTTTGTACTTGGGAACTCATGGATGCAACGTTATTGGTTGTTGGCTTGTTTTTTTCATTTTTTTCAGCTTCTCCATGAACATTGCATAACAGCTTGTTCACCTCATGTTGACTCTTTTGCTTGTCAAGCCTTTTAGTTTCGGAGGTCATAGTTGCAGTGGTCGCCGGTAGCTTTTTTTTTTCTGTAGCAGTATTTGGCCCACAAACTTTGTGTACCAATGCATCCCAATTCATTTGAAACCTCCCAACCAACTCATGGCTTGATTTTGCTGTTTTAGTCAAGTTCATATTCATGATCAGTTTACAATTGTTTTCACTTTTCTCTTGTTTTATGCTTGCTAGATTCTTCATTGTCTACCTTAGAGATGATTGATGGGTACTTCCTCCTGCATCAATGACAAATAATGAACAACTTGGTTAGTAACCGTAAACAAAAAAGGCTAATGGAAATACCAACAATAGTTGAATATGTAACGCTGAAAAAGAAAATCTGCAGCAACATTTGAATATATAATGCTGAAAAAAGAAAATCTGCAGCAACATTTCAATATATAAACCTGAAAAATAAAATTTGCAGCAACATTTGGCTATCCATTTGGTAGTTTAATATTTGCCATACATTAAGAAACAAGTATAATAAACAATGCTGAACTAATGTAGCTAATGGAAATAAACACTGCATATCAAAATAGAAACATTGTCCTCAACCCTCTACTCGTATAATGAGTAAATATAAACTAGTCTATGTAGTCAAATAGTGTGTCATCTAAATCAGAATCCTCTGCTGGCTCAACTTCATGCATAACTTGTGGAGGCGCGCCAACGACTGTTCTTGGTAAATCTTCGCTGACCAAGTTAACTTCATCATTACGTGGAACAGTTGGATTTCTTTTATCATCAAAAGGTTCACTTTGATAAGATGCTTGAGCTTCTAATTCTGATACGTCGTCAATCATGTGAAATAAATCTCTAGGGACTGTCTTCATAACATAATGCCTATTGGCTTCAAAAGGATCTTGGACATAAAAACACTGGTGGACTTAGGAAGCAAGCACATAAGGATCATTTCGGCAACACTTTTTGTTGAATTTTACACATGTAAGCCCATATTTGTCTTCCTCAACCTCAAACCAGTCACACTTAAACAACACAAATTTGAAGTGTCCATAATAATCTAACTCAATTATATCATTAATAACTCCATAGTATGTGACAGGTTCTGTCCTGGGATTTTCATCCTTAGAACTTGCGAAACCTGTAGTTATTGAAACCAAGGTCACACCAAAATTTCGAGTTTTACGTCGTGCATCTTGTTTTCTAGTATGAAATCTATATCCATTGATCAGATAAGCTGAAAACCTCTTTGCAACAGTATTTGGCCCTCTGGAAAATTGTTTCAGTTTAGGTGAAACATCATCTTTCAATGCACGAGTTTTGAACCATTCACCAAAATCTTGACTTTGAGCTCTGGCCTTGGTCCACCTTCGTCTTTTAGTGTGATTACTAACAATGTCACCATGCTCTCTACAATGACAACATTACTAATTACTATTCATCTAAAAATGATTTTATAGATGAAAAAGGATAAAACGAATTAAGTTACCTGAATTGAATAAGAGGTATCGATGGGCTTGTGCTTTTGATTTGGAATCTAGAGAAAATTGTTTACCCTTTCTCTTCCCACCTAAAGGATGACCGGGGTTTGAAAAGTAATCATTAGTATCTCTTTCACCAGGATCAACATTATCACTGTTTCTACTCTTTCTATTCAAACTTGTTTCCACACTTTTATGCAAATATCTTGAGCAAAAAGTTAAAGCTTCTTCAGCCAAATTCCCCTCAGCAATAGAACCTTCTGGATGGCTTCTATTACGAACATAAGTCTAGCTTACATAAAGCTCTTTCTGGGGGATACATCCATCGAAATTGAACCGGACCACCTAACCTGACCTCATTTGCTAAATGAATAGGCAAGTGGACCATTATATCAAAAAAACTAGGAGGAAAAATCATCTCCAGTTTACAAACTACTTCTGCAATCTCTGCTTCCAAGTAAAACAAATCTTCTGGTTGGATAAATTTCTGACAAAGAGCACGAAAAAAGGAATAAAGGCGTATCATAGGTTCAGCCACTTCATCAGGCATTATGCATCTGATTGCTATTTGCAACAAGTAATGAAGCATGAAATGAGCATCATGGCTCTTATAACCAGATATTTTTTTTTTCAGCAACATTTACGCATCTTGAAATGTTAGATGCACTACCATCTGGTAACTTAGCAGCCTTTAAAACACCAACAAAAATAGCTTTCTCTTCTGAAGTCATAGAGAAACATGCTTTTGCAAGCTGTACAAGGCCATCACCAATATCTTGTGGATGAAGATTCTTTCTGATTCCCATATCTTGTAAATCATAACGAGTTTCCCAATGATCTTTTGTCTTCCCTGAGATTTCCAAAAGAGTGACAATAATACTATCCAATATGTTTCTTTCTATGTGCATTACATCAAGATTATGACGTAAAGAAACATAGGCCCAATATGGCGATTCGAAAAAGATTGACAACTTCTTCCATGGCCCATCAATTTTTTTCTTGCCCTTCTTCCCAAAAGCATTGATGAAAAATTCTAACTCTTGTTTTCCATTAAATGATTTTTTGTTAGGTCTCCAAGGATGATCCATTGGCAAAAAAATACGATGATCCATATAGCATGTCTTATGACTATGTTTCAAATAAATCGAAGAAGTGCCATGATTGCAACATGCACATGCAAACTTCCCTTTGGTACATAGCGTACCCAGGGTAATCACTAATAGTCCACAATAAAGCTGCCCGCATTTGAAAAGTTTGATTTTTAGAGGCATCATATGTCTCTACTCCCGGTTCCCATAACTGTTTCAACTCCTTGATCAAGGGTTGAAGGTACACATCGATGTTATTTCCAGGTGATTTTGGTCCTGGAATCAGCAATGACATCATAGTATATTCGGACTTCATGCACAGCCACGGTGGAAGATTGTATACCATCAACATGACAGGCCATGTACTATGAGATATACTCATGGTCCTAAATAGATTGAATCCATCACCGGTCAAGCCTAGTCTTAAATTACGACAGTCAGAAGCAAAATCGGGATAAAGGTTGTCAAAATCCTTCCATGCTTGGCCATCAGCAGGATGCCTCAATTTCCCATCCTTTGTACGCTCTTCTTCATGCCACGACATTGACTCCGCTGTCCTTGAGCACATAAACAGCCTTTGAAGTCTTGGAATCAAGGGAAAGTATCTCAAAACCTTTTCAGGAACTTTATGCTCTTTTTTTAGTTCCTCAAACTCACAATCTATATGAGGGAATTCCTTCCACCGTGAAGCCCCACAAATAGGGCAGAAATCAGATTTCTCATGCTCTTCTCGAAATAAGACACAATCATTTGGGCAAGCATGAATCTTTTCATAGTTAAGGCCTAAGTCTTTAATCATTGCCTTTGTTTTGTTAAAAGATTCAGGAATGTTTAACTCAGGAATGTCTTCTTTCAATAATTGTAAAAGAGCACTAAATGATGTATTGGTCCACCCATGGCGACATTTTAACAAGTACATTCGAATTGTAAATGACAAAGTGGAGAAGTTTTTGCAGCCTGGGTATAATTCCTATTTTGCCTCATGAACCAAATTATAGAATTTTGTTTCATCTTCATTAGGACCCTCGTTGACACCCTCTGCTTCTCTCACATCCCTAAACGTGTCATACAGTAATCCATTAATGTCATCAAGTGTGTCCTCTTGATCTTCCATCTTACTATCAAGGCCTTTTGTGAATGCTAATCGCTCTCCATGGTTCACCCAATCATCGTAGCCTTTCAAAAATCCAGTGCCTATTAAATGATCATATGAGGGAGTGATATTTTGCAGTCAATGATTGTTTTTGTAAAACCCATCGAATTTGCAGTATTTTTCACCTGTAGCAACCTGTTAGCAATTGGAGTGATCATTTTAGATACAAATTTGCAATATTGTTCACCTCTGTTAGTATTTTTATAACATTTTAGTTGACAATATTACTGGTTGGCTGTTGTTCGATAATAATAGAGTAGCAGGAAATGCAAGAAAAGTAGATAAGACAAATAGAGAATGAAAAACATGTGTTCTGATATTTCACTAGAAGGAAATGGGGGTGGGGGGCAGTGTTATTTTTCTCTGTTTTTTCTTTTAATTTTTCTTTGTTTTTTTGGTTAATAATGAAATGGTTACTGTTTCTTTGCTTAATAATTTGCTTATTGTTTCTTTGGTTGTTCTTTTGGTTAAGAATGTTTCAGCCAGTACTGTATAGCTAACGTGGATGGGATGGCTCAATTCAAATAACATAAGTAAAAAAAAAACATTGTTGCATAAGATTATGGATAAGTTGTATAAATCCTGAAAGTGAATAAGGTCATGAAATTTTAAATCCTTGGATGATATAGTTTTTAATTATAATACTTTTTTTTAACCTAGTACTTAACATGTTCATCACTTTTTTATTAGATTGATAGTGATGGACAAAGAGTGGGTTAAACTAGCAAGGTTCAGTCCATAATATATCAATGGTGTAGAGTCTTTTTTAGATTTTGCATACACTAAAGGAAGACCGCAAGGGGATGAGATATTATGTCCTTGTGCTAAGTGTATAAATCGTTGTTGGGCAGGACGTTAGTGACTGTTGAAATCTATTTAGTAGCTTCTGCCTTTTCACTTGCGTATGCTAACTTCTATCCATAACATACCTTAATGTCTATGTGACCGTTGTATCATTTTGACCTTCTAGAATTAATCCAATGGATGTATTTATTTGAATTCTTAATTCACACTTCACCTCCAATGGGCTGATATTTCAAACTTCATTGCGTATGTTTTTTTTTTTGAATTGAATGTAAAATTTATTCAAGAACAAAAAAACTGTTTTACAACTAGTGCAGCTTTACTTTAAAAAGATTGATACATAAGAAAAAGAGCTTATATACTTCTAGATGCAAACCAAGTCTGCAATAGGATGCTGAATCTTTGATCATTTGGATCTCGAATGGATAAGACACGGTTCCGAACTTGTTTATCAAGGAATCTGATCAGTTGGGAGGTGGGAGTAGGCACATCGCCATGGCATCGTGCATTCCTTTCTCGCCAGATTGTGTGGAGCGTCGCCTGAAAGAGATAACGAAGTAGAAACAGAGTTTTGCTGTCAAGACTTATGTCTAGGATAAGGAGCATAATCAGATTCGATGTTGCGTACGTTAACTGTCATGTTGCGTTTGCTAGTTAACATACTAGCTTACGTTATCTGCTTCGATGCAGAATGTGCAAAACTCTTTGTCTTGATTACTAGCGTGCGCTAGTTTGCATGTTAGCATGCACTAACTTTGTTCTTTTATTCAGCTTTTGCGTCTTCGTCTGTTTGTTGAGTAATTGTTGTTTTTCTTTGATTCATCATCTTATCATCAAAACCTTTAATATAAATGCGTGTAATAAAATGTTCCAACAATCTTCCCCTTTCTGATGATGACAAAACAACAATTCCTGATGGTATATACTTGCAAAAATGCAAAAAAATATACAGATCAAAGTTTTTGGCTTTGTCCATTTTTGTTAGTTTTCTTTTCTCAATATTCCTTCTTCTTCCCATCATTTCTCCCATCCCGTCTTCTCCCCCTTTTTGTCATTAGCAAAAAGTGCATATAATCAATAAATCGATAGAAATTAGTTTGAAAAAAATGGGTATTCTCCCCTTGAATTTAATAACTCTCCCTAAGTTAAAAACCAATATGTTGGAATAATTAATTTTGAATTTTGGGGATCGAACCGACTCGGAATTATTTTTGATTTGATAGAAGGACGATATTAGGTTTTGTGGTTCCTTTTGGAATCCAAATCTTCTTGATTTTAATCGCCCGTCTTAAGTTTTTCTAATTTGAAATATGATGCTCGAATTTCAAATATTTACCACATTGGGGTATTTTAAAATTTAAAGATTTATTGGATTCGTTTTTATCACTTTGTTTGAATCCAAGTCCTTATTTATTTAACAAAAATTTTTGGCTAGAAAGTAATTTTTAAAATTTATCTTTTCTAAAAGATTTGTTAAATCTTTAAGTTTATTTTGACCTTTTAATAAATCATCTTTTAATTTATTCTCTCTTTCTCAATAAAGAGAATATTTATTTTCAATTAATTTCCATTTTTCTCATATTTTGCAGATTTCATCTTCCAATATTTTATTTTTCAATTTAAGGAATTTGTTTCAGAGAAGGGAAGGGGGTTTCCAGATACGGGGTTTGGGGATATAAAACATTATTATGAAAAGAGAAATGTTTCTACTCACCGTATGGAAGTTGAAGTCTGAGAATGAAGTGCAGGCAGAGCTGAGATCGTGCGATTTGGGGAGGTAGGGCGCGATTGGAGGCTGAGCGCGGAGTCACAGGCGGCGGCCGTAGGGAGCCTGTGCGCGGTGATTTATTTGAGCGGTCGTAGGGAGGCGCCGCCGGTAAAGGTGATTTGGGGGTTGGGGATGGAAGATAATGTCGTAGGTGTTAGATTAGGTATTAATTAAGTGTTGGGGATGGAAGATGATGTCGTAGGCCAACATAATTAGAACAGTGTTTTCAGGGTTTTTTAATGAAGTTTAAGGCAACATTCCTTTCTATCACATTATTTAACCGTTGCCTTACATAATACCCGTTGCTTATTCATATTTATTTAGCAACATGCAAAAAACTGTTGCTTATTCCATTTATAGGCAACAATTTTCTACCCATTGAATTTTTTATTGTTGCCTAAAGTCAAACCCGTTGCTTATTCATATTTATTAGCAACATGCAAAAAACCATTGCTTATTCCATCTATAGGCAACAGTTTTCTACCCGTTGAATTTTTTAGGGTTGCCTAAAGTCAAAAATGTTGTAGTGATACCAAGGGAAATACGGAACATACCTCGAGATGCACAATACCACGACAATCACGTCAGTCTAATCTGATATCATATCAATACATCATACGGGCACGGTCTTAACACAAGACCTACAAATGCATACTCATATGACAACGTCAATATGCTCAAAACAATAACAACAGTGTATACTCAATGGAAATCCCATGATCCAGCGCCCTCAGCATAGATCCCAAGATGATATTACTAGATCAACACGAGGTGGATAACCAACAATATACATACACACAACAATACATATAAAACCAACGATGCGAATCCACATGATTGCATCAACACAACACTGGGTAATCCAACGATCCAGCGCCCTCAGCATAGATCCCAAGATGGTCCCGTCGGACCAACACGAGGTGGAAAACCCATCCAATGATCTTGTGCCCTCAGCATAGATCCCAAGATGATCCCGTCGGAGCAACACGAGGTGGACATCTGATCCAGCGGCCTTAGCATGTAATATCCGCAATTTTCGATTTTCGGTAATTTTCTTTCTTCGACGGGAATCTGTTTTGACGACTCACTGACCGTTTCGTCATTCTGAGAATGTTTAATTCTGCACTTTTCGATGTCTGAGTTCGTTTCGGTGTCGTTTTGCCGAGTTCCGTGCTTTTTAGCGACTTTTTCGCACTTGAGTTCGATTCTTACGAATCTCGTCCGAAACTATTGTTTTGAGTTTCCCGTAAGTCCGTTTAACTTCGTTAGACGTGTTGTGAACTTCGGTTTGGTTATTCGATCACGTATCGTGATTTTCGGGTGTTTGGGCCATTTTGTAATTTCCTAAAGTGGTGGGTATCCGTATACTTATTTGTTGTCTAGACCCTTTTTATGGTCACGTGTGAGTTTGATTGTAACTCAAGCTCTTAGTATGATCTTATTCTGGAGCTTTCCGTACATATCTTGAACTTGGTGTTCCGATCGGAGGAATCCGTTGTTGTAATCGGCTTTGAGAGCACTATTGCTGTCCTTTTGAGTCGTTAGCGCACGCTACACCTATTGGTTAGCGCGCGCTATGGTGCGGTTGTTAGCGCACGCTAACGGGTGGTGCAGAAACAATCCAGAGGCTACTAGACTGGGTTATAACGTTGGTTAGCGTGCGCTATTTGGTAAGATAATACGCGCTAGGGTGCATTGGTAGCGCATGCTGGGGGAGGATAGCGTACGCTACCCGGTAGTTCAGGGCAGTCCAGGAGCTACTGGACTGGGTCTGGGGGCCTCGTTAGCGCACGCTAATTTTTGTAGCTAGCGCACGCTAACTGTACATTTTGGCAGAATGTTTTGTTCTGATGCTTCGATAGCGCACGCTAATCAGGTAGGATTAGCGCACGCTAAGCTGTCCAGTATATAAACTGGACAGCAGTCATTAATCTGCATTTTCTTCATTTTCTTCTTCTTCCTCCGCGGGTTCGAGACGTGACGACTAGGGTTCGCTACCTGGGTTAATTTTCTTCCATTCCAAGGTGTTTTAGAGCATCCTAGGTGATTATAACATCATCTAATCCATTGTTCTTCACCGAATCAAGGTATTTTTCTTGGATCCCTAGAGTTGACTTTTTCGGGGATTTGTTCTTAATTTCGTTTTCCTTTCGGTTTTGATTGACCGATTGTTGTTTAATGATGTTGTTAAATATATCCTATGGATTGTATATCCATATTTCAGTTTGGAATTCCGTTTTCATGTTTTGGTCGGTCGATTCGCGTTCTTGGCCGTTTTGGGGGAAACTCTTGAACTTTCGTCGTTTGTTCTTTGAATTCAGCGGCTTTGGGTCGTGCTATAGAATTCATTTTCATTGTTTTTATTGTTGTTTGTAGTTTATTGTCGCGGGTTAGTGCTCGGTGGAGTCGGCGGGTTCGTAGGCGGTTCGTGCCAACCTACTTCGATTGGTTCTTTGCGTTTGTGGTTATTCGAGGCAAGTACCTTGTCCACACAATTCTTGTTTTATGGATATGATAATTAGTGATCATCTCTTTGTGTTTATTTGATCGTTTGAATTTCACTTTCAAAGATTCGGTTAGCCTTGTTAAAGGCCCTCTTTCAATACGCATGTGTTTTGTGGACATTGTGTTCGTGGATGATTACGTGAATTACTATGAATACACTTGGTGGTGCCCTTGTGCTTTGATAATTTATATGTATGTATTATCTCATATCGGTGCGTTGTTAATTGACCATTGCGTCGTGCATTGTGTTTATTGCCATTGAGTGAATTACTTGGATATTATTGATGTGATATGTTATTTGTGTGAATGTGTGGATATGGTTGAAGGTCTACGGTGATACATGGCATGTGATCATGTGGTCAGGATGCAACAAGCGATTGATCCAACCGTGAGGGCCTAAGATAATCTACGGTGACACAAGGCTTGTGATCATGTGGTCAGGATGCAACAAGTGATTGATCCAACCGTGAGAAATGATGTTGTGATTGTTTAGCTAGCCAGCTCGGGAGGGTCCTTAGAGGCCTCGAGTGGGATTTGAGACTTCGTCCCGGTCTTAGGCAATGCATGTGCGTGATTTGTTTTATGATTGTGGCCAGCTTGGGAGGGTCCTTAGAGGCCTCGAGTGGGATTTGTGGCTTCGTCCCGGTCCTAGACGATGCTTGTATGTGATTATGTTGTGTTGATTTTACGTCCATTGAGGACACTTGATACGGGCTCTGGACCTGTGAATTGTTGTTGGTTATATTTGTGAAAATAAAACCTTTGGGTTGTGACCCCCGTCGATTTTTGGATAGGGAAGGATTCGAAAATCCTGAGTTGTTTCTATCAAAACTGCCGATGGCATTTTAAATCACTTTATAAATTGTTTCCCTTGACTTGGGATCTTTCGATTTTGGAAAGCTTTACCTAAACTCTTGCCTCGGGAAGTATTTTCGTTATGTTTAAATCTTTGAGGATTTCTGATTATTATTGTTCTTGAAACTTGAATTGTATGGCTCGTATTTTTGCACTTGTTCTTGCACTAGCAAAACAGTGGAGTTTTGCTAACCCCCGAGTATTCGGGGGGGTGGATGTCTGTATTGCATTCAGGTTTTGAAGCATAGCACAGGGTAGGCATAAAGGATGATGAAAGATGAATGATACTAATCACACGAAGACCCGTTTGATGTCATATTGGTTTAGTTGTATTTCTTTTCCGCTGCAGTATTTTTCCCCGTTGTACGGGAGTTTATTGTATATCGACCCCTGCGTGGGCATGTATTGTGTTTGAGTTATATGTATTTATTGAAAGACCAAATCAGTCTACTGAGTCATTTTTAGCCTTAAAGGCATTATTGTGTTGTTCGATGTTACCAGCCTGGTAGATCCTTGAGAAAAGGTTCTACGGCGTGTAATATCCCTGAGCGGATTGGGGGTGTTACATAAATGGTATCGGAGATTAGGTTGTGGAAACCTAGGCTGTCGGGTCAGTGGTGTTTGTTGAGTTTTGTCTCGTCGGATTTTGTTTGACTGAGTCGTGTTGTGACGCGTCGTCTGAGTTTGTTGGTCATGATTAGTATCGTGGGGCGATCATCATCTTCGTGCGACCTGTGGATGTAAGTCTCCCTCCTTTGTGTTGTGCCTCATGTGGCACGAGTTACTATATGATTATGTGTTAAGTGAGGGAATCCTTATGCAGATTCTTGGTTTCGTGATGCGTTTGTGTGACTCTCATATTTCGTTTATATGAGGAGTGTTTTCGCTATTTATGTCCTGTTGACTGCGATATTTGATTGTTTGTTTTCCAGTAAAAGACAGGTGTTGTCTTGATTTTAAGCGAGTTGATGCGTACATTATGATGTGTGTAACCGAATGTTGATACGTGCGAGTTTTTGGGCATTCTAGCCTAATAGATTTTCAAAAACCTTGAGTATCTTAGAAAATAAATTTCGAGACGTACTTTTAAAAGGAATTATTTTCTCGCGGTACTTTCAAGGTGCTTTCTAGTGCCGCAATATGTTTCAAAATTATTCCAATTGAGGACCAAAATATTTTGAGATATTTTCAAATTATTTAGAAATGCTTTGCTTAGACCCGAGGGTCGAATATTTTTGAAAGTTTTTCACTAAAAGAAAAGTGTCCTCATTTTTATCAAACGCAAGATGATTTTCAAAGTCTCGATAACAATGTTTGTACTACTTTTTGAAAGGTAATACTCAAGATCAACTGGTGTTTCTAAATTGTTTTCAAAAAGGTGGTTTCCGTTTTTTAAAACTTTATCATTCCTGTTTGCGGTCCGAGAATATGTGTACGATGTTAACATTGTCGTTAGAAGTGTTAGCCCTCCGTGAGAGGTGCGATGTTGGTATTTAATGTTTGTCGCCTCATAGGGAATTGCGCGTTGTCGCACCCGTGCGAGCTGTTAGAGCTTGGGTTTGTGTTATTGTGCACATCTGTGGTTGTTTCATGATGTTTTGTAATTGTGCACTGGTTATCGTTTGAGTCGTTGATGTCGTCGAACGATGCCGTCGTTGTTGTGATATTCATGTGTGTGTTGCCTTACGATGGTAATCGTTGTATGTGTTATGTGTTATGATTTTCTGTTGTGCTGAGTGGTTACTTATTCAGTATGCCGAGGGGACGAGGTCGTGGTCGTGGCGATCGGACGCGTGGTCAAGATCATGCTGCCGGTGATGATATCGGTGTCGGTGTCGCTACTATTTTACAGCAGGTAGCCACACAGATGACTCAGTTGACTCAGGCAGTTCAGCATGTTACAGATGTGACCCAGTACACCGGTGCAAATCATTGGCTTCGAGAAGTGGTTCGTATGAATCCCCCTCATTTCGCTGGTGCTACAGATGCATTAGGCTGGGATGGTTGGCTTTTCCAGTTGGAAAAGATATTCGAGGTAGTTGATTGTCCAGAAGAATGTAAGGTCCCGGTAGCTCAGTATCTTTTCGACAAGGATGCCGCTAGCTGGTGGGAGGCTATTAAGCCTCAAGATCATGTTGTTACATGGGAAGAGTTCCAGAGATTCATGCGAGATGAGTTTTGTCCGGAGCCGATCAGAAATCAGAAGATTAATGAATTCTTTTCGGCGAAACCGCAGGATGTACCGCTGTCTCAAGCTATTATTGATTTTAGCAAACAGCTCGGCTATGTGCAGAATCAAGTAAGGACAGAGGTAAGCAAGATTTGTCATTTTAGTAGGCGGATGAAGCCGGAGATTCATCATTACATGGCAGGCCTCACTTGTACATCCTTGAGAGATTATCAGAACAGGGCGTTAGCCTATGACCTATCCAGATTATCGACCGAGAGTATATCTGACTCGAAGAAACAGAAAACTGTTGGGAACTTTTCAGGAAATAAGGGGAGTGGGCCCCTTGAGATTGGGACGTCGTTTCGTCATCCCAAGATGGTTCCTAGATCGCGTGATCAGAGGAGTAGTACCCCTGCAGTGAGTAATGTGAGCAGCTCCAAGATATGTTATAACTATAGTCGAGCGGGCCATACTGCAAAGAATTGTCGTTCACCGTTAGTCAGCTGTTTCGAGTGTGGCCAGGTGGGTTACTGAGCCGTACATTGCGAGACGGTAGCTTAGAGATTTGGGGATCGAGGTTGCGTCTCTGCTCCGAAAGGACACGGAGATGCCTAGTGTGGTTTTGAGGATTTCGGCGTAGTCCGAATTATTTATGATTGCCCTTGTGGATCGTTTGTGTTTACTTTCTGTTTTATCGACTGTGCGTGTTTCCTTGTAATAGGTACTTTGTGTTTTGTGAATGTTCGGATAATTGACTTGATAATATTATCTGTTTGATGACACTTGTCACTTGTTGGTTTTATTATGTTTCTACCGGTGGCGTTGTGTTGGTCGTCGTGGAGCGCGTTTTCACGCCGTATATTCCTTTGCGTTGCTTGTAACATTTCGCCGATGGACGAAAGTTACGCGTTTCTTGTGTATCTCGTTGAGTTTTCCTGGCGGGATATTGCTTCTCCCTACCTGTTTTAAGTTTCGGGACGAAACTTCTTTTATGGAGGGTAGAATGTAATATCCGCAATTTTTGATTTTCGGTAATTTTATTTTTTCGGCGGGAGTCTATTTTGACGACTTACTTCTGACCGTTTCGTCATTCTGAGAATGTTTAATTCTGCACTTTTCGATGTCCGAGTTCGTTTCGGTGTCGTTTTGTCGAGTTCCGTGCTTTTTAGCGACTTTTCCGCACTTGAGTTCGATTCTTACGAATCTCGTCCGAAACTATTGTTTTGAGTTTCCCATAAGTCCGTTTAACTTGGTTAGACGTGTTGTGAACTTCGGTTTGGTTATTCGATCACGTATCGTGATTTTCGAGTGTTTTGGGCCATTTTGTAATTTCCCAAAGTGGTGGGTATCCGTATACGTATTTGTTGCCTCGACCCTTTTTATGGTCGCGTGTGAGTTTGATTGTAACTCAAGCTCTTAGTATGATCTTATTCTGGAGCTTTCCGTGCGTATCTTGAACTTGGTGTTCCGATCGGAGGAATCCGTTGTTGTAATAGGCTTTGAGAGCACTATTGCTGTCCTTTTGAGTCGTTAGTGCACGCTACACCTATTGGTTAGCGCGCGCTATGGTGCGGTTGTTAGCGCACGCTACAGGTTTGGTAGCGCACGCTAACGGGTGATGCATAAACAATCCAAAGGCTACTGGACTGGGTTAGAACGTTGGTTAGCACATGCTATTTGGTAACATAACGCGCGCTAGGGTGCATTGGTAGCGCACGCTGGGGGGAGGATAGCACACGCTACTCGGTAGTTCAGGGCAGTCCAGGAGCTACTGGACTGGGTCTGTGGAGCTCGTTAGCGCACGCTAATTTTTGTAGCTAGGGCGCTCTAACTGTACATTTTGGCAGAACGTTTTATTCTAATCAGGTAGGATTAGCGCACGCTAAGCTGTCCAGTATATAAACTGGACAACAGTCATTAATCTGCATTTTCTTCATTTTCTTCTTCTTCCTCCGCGGGTTCGAGACGTGACGACTAGGGTTCGCTACCTGGGTTAATTTTCTTCCATTCCAAGGTGTTTTGGAGCATCCTAGGTGATTATAACATCATCTAATCCATTGTTCTTCACCGAATCAAGGTATTTTTCTTGGATCCCTAGAGTTGACTTTTTGGGGGATTTGTTCTTGATTTCCTTTCGGTTTTGATAGACCGATTGTTGTTTAATGATGTTGTTAAACATATCCTATGGATTGTATATCCATATTTCAGTTTGGAATTCCGTTTTCATGTTTTGGTCGGTCGATTCGCGTTCTTGGTCGTTTTGGGGTAAACCCTTGAACTTTCGTCGTTTGTTCTTTGAATTCAGCAGCTTTGCGTCGTGTTATAGAATTCATTTTCATTGTTGTTATTGTTGTTCGTAGTTTATTGTCGCGGGTTAGCGCTCGGTGGAGTCGGCGGGTTCGTAGGCGGTTCGTGCCAACCTATTTCGATCGGTTCTTTGCGTTTGTGGTTATTCGAGGCAAGTACCTTGTCCATACAATTCTTGTTTTATGGATATGATAATTAGTGATCGTCTCCTTATGTTTATTTGATCGTTTAAATTTCACTTTCAAAGATTCGGTTAGCCTTGTTAAAGGCCCTCTTTCAAAACTCGTGTGTTTTGTGGACATTGTGTTCGTGCATGATTACGTGAATTACTATGAATACACTTGGTGTTGTCCTTGTGCTTTGATAATATATATGTATGTATGTATTATGTCATATCGGTGCGTTGTTAATTGACCATTGCGTCGTGCATTGTGTTTGTTGCCATTGAGTGAATTACTTGGATATTATTGATGTGATATATTATTTGTGTGAATGTGTGGATATGGTTGAAGGTCTACGGTGACACATGGCATGTGATCATGTGGTCAGGATGCAACAAGCGATTGATCCAACCGTGAGGGCCTAAGATAATCTACGGTGACACATGGCTTGTGATCATGTGGTCAGGATGCAACAAGTGATTGATCCAACCGTGAGATATGATGTTGTGATTGTTTAGCTAGCCAGCTCGGGAGGGTCCTTAGAGGCCTCGAGTGGGATTTGTGGCTTCGTCCCGGTCCTAGGCGATGCATGTGCGTGATTTGTTTTATGATTGTGTCCAGCTCGGGAGGGTCCTTAGAGGCCTCGAGTGGGATTTGTGGCTTCGTCCCGGTCCTAGGCGATGCTTGTATGTGATTATGTTGTGTTGATTTTACGTCCGTTGAGGACACTTGATACGGGCTCTGGCCCTGTGAATTGTTTTTGGTTCTATTTGTGAAAATAAAACCTTTGGGCTGTGACCCCATCGATTTTTGGACAGGGAAGGATTCGAAAATCCTGAGTTGTTTCTATCAAAACTCCCGATGGCATTTTAAATCACTTTATAAATTGTTTCCCTTTGACTTGGGATCTTTCGATTTTGGAAAGCTTTACCTAAACTCTCGCCACGGGAAGTATTTTCGTTATGTTTAAATCTTTGAGGATTCCTGATTATTATTGTTCTTGGAACTTGTATTGTATGGCTCGTATTTTGGCACTTGTTCTTACACTAGCAAAACAGTGGAGTTTTGCTAACCCCCGAGTATTCGGGGGGTGGATGTCTGTATTGCATTCAGGTTTTGGAGCATAGCACAGGGTCGACATGAAGGATGATGAAAGAGGAACGATACTAATCACACGAACACCCGTTTGATGTCATATTGGTTTGGTTGTATTTCTTTTCCGCTGCAGTATTTTTCCCCGTAATACGGGAGTTTATTGTATATCGACCCCTGCGTGGGCATGTATTGTGTTTGAGTTGTATGTATTTGTTGAAAGACCAAATCGGTCTACTGAGTCATTTTTAGCCTTAAAGGCATTGTTGTGTTGTTCGATGTTATTACCAGCCTGGTAGATCCTTGAGGAAAGGTTCTACGGCGTGTAATATTCCTGAGCAGATTGGGGGTGTGACACAGCATAGTTCACACGATCCCATCGGATCGACACAACAAATACAATACAAATATACATACACATATGCAAATCAATATGTTCATCAACATGAACAACACAACATGAACGACAATATGACAAATTAACTAGGACGACCTCATGTTCAACAATATGAATGACAAATGCATGATCAAAATCATTAACACTAAACCAAATCAATTTAAGATACTTGCCCCGAGTCCTTCAGGAGCAATCTCGATGTCAAATCACCACAGATGATTATCCTCAATGCCCGACGATCCAGATGTACCACGGACTATAGATAACTCATATCCTCATATTTACCGAAACATATCCTCGATACTCAATTATGCCAATAACCGAAATAAATCATATACATAACGATTTAACTCCAAAATCGGAAAAACGATGTACAATCCATGACCCCTGAGTTCACAATAATAATAAACTCTATATGCATTATAACAAAATGAAACTGAAATCACTCATTCACTGAGCAAGTAATAACTTGCCTCGATACCGATGAAGTCGTTACCAATTCCATTGCCTTCGTCTACGAACTCCTCAGCCCCGACCAATGCAATCTACGAACATTCTCAAATACGACCGCAAAGCATGGTTATAATCACCGATCAATATTCTCAACCTATTACAATAATTCGATAAATGACAAGTTCGATAACAATCAACAATCCAATCAACAAACCCAACGGTACTACAATATCTTGGTTAACCACTAGTCCGAACAATCCAACTCAATCCATTACGAACTCGCAACCGTAATACAATCATCATACTACGGTAATCCATCTCATAATCATACTTATGAACTTGTTTATGTAATAATCATCAACTCAAGAACATCAACATTCAATCCAAAATAAAATCCAAAGGCGAAGAGTAATTACCTTTCTGTAGGAACGGATTGAATCCCAAGTTTGAATCCTTTTCCAATCGATTCCAAGTTTAATATTGTTATGGATAATTAACTCCACCATAATCCAGTGTTTGGAACTTCAAACATCTCTCTAAGAACTCTCTATCGGTTACAAGGAAGGAATGGACGAAAATGAAGAAAATGGGTGAAATGCATCTTAATACCCGTCTGCCCATATATAAACTGCACATTACTAGCGTGCGCTACCTTCACAAAATAGCGTGCGTTAATATTCTTAGCGTGCGCTAAATGTCTTTGTTAGCATGCGCTATCGCAGTCTAGAGGCTACTGCCTTACTTCATACAATGATTTATGTACGCAATGCCCATGCAATAGCGTACGTAAATTCCTCTATTTAGCGTACGCAAACTTTCAACCATAGCGTGCGCTACTCATAGTTGACTTGCTACAGTCTGCACCTACCTTGGTCTCCCCACATGTCGAAAGCACCCGACAAAGCAAAGATTCCTTTGGGATGATCTGATATTAGCATGCGCCAACCATATGCATTAGCGTGCGCTAGTCCTTAGTAGCATACATCCGTTGACCTTGTCGGAACATGCGCCGAAAGTGGCCGGGTCCACACATAGATTCCTTCTGATCTGTTCTGCACTAGTGTGCTCTGACTTTCGCTTTTAGTGTGCGCTAAACTTGCACGATAGCATGCGCTATGCTTGAATATTAGCGTGCGCTAATAAGGCTATACTTAGCCATTTTCAGCTATCCTTGTCCAACATCTCAATACTAGATACATATACACGACATACTGAATATACATACTCCTTCCAATAATATTCCTATATGATACACAATATCATCAAATGCAATTGTCGACCAAGTATGACAATTATACTAATACAGATGTCTTAATCCTTCAATTGTTTTATCCATACTGTACAGATTGCACGCTGCACAACATAACTCGGATAAAATAATATTAAACAATAGTAGTAGAAATTCCGGATATTAAATACTACATCACTTAAAATAAGTTTCGTCCTCGAAATATGCAATCCATCATAAAGAAACAAACCGTTCAACCAAAATATTCCGAAACCATCACGACAACGATCAATCACCATCATTACCAAATAACCAAAATAGCATACTTACAAATGCGCAAAGTCGATGATCTCCTGAGGTACTGGCAAGTGACTTCACTGTAAAGCCTCAATACGCTTACAATCACAATTCCATGAGTCTCAACAAAATATATCATCTTCAGATGAATTAATATATCTGTATCAAACCCTGTCTGCCTGATCGTACAATCAAGTCCCAATTCCAATAAAACCAATAATACACGATACATTTGTGAAACAACTGCCCAAAACAATGGCAACAGATCCTGAAACATCGACACAATGTCCGAACACTCATACGACCGTTAACAATGATGAATCAAAAAATTAACCGAGAATACCATTGACATGATAAACTCCAATATGACCAACCAAAGGTCAAAACATAACTGAGAATATCATCAACATGATAACCTCCAACATAACCAATGAACGATCAACGATAATCGAGAATACCTTCACAAGGTAAGCTCCAACATGATGAACATATAATCACAGAGACAGATATACGGACGAATAACATTCTCGAAACGTTACACAAATCACTTAGGACATGTCCCGGATTCACAAAACTCGTCGTTCCAAAATCATATTCTGCACTGAGTTTATAATACGCAGCATATTTCTCTTATCCGATCAATCAATCGATCATCCCTGGATAACCAAACTACCATACTAAAGTTCGGATCTCTTTTCATCGTACCATACTGATGTATTATCCAGCTTGTGAGTCACACTCATAACTTCACCATGATATACACTATGCACTAAATGCGTATGTATATCAATCACGTTTTCAAAACCAGTTTGAAATCATATAGTCTCGTCAAGAAGACAAATTTTCAAAAGTTCTTTCAAAAAATTTCAAAACTCAAAACATAAATTTTCGTAAGACCACGAAATCAATTTTCAAAATATTAAATCGGTTTGCTTATGTCAAGTTCTCGATGACAATTCTTTTCGAATACACATGATTAAATAAAAAATGATTGACCACATCCATACTTTTGTATACCAGTGCGGCTCGTCACAAATTCCACTGACATTCGGTCGGAAAACTACACGATAGAATCCAAAACCTCAATGTATAGACTCCGATAAAAACTCCTTCTTCCACATATAGCTCGCAACGTCGACCATTATCCCATTATGGATCACCTTAACTATTCTATGACAAAACATTGAAACAAATCAACACAGCGAAAGACTTCCCGGGAAGTTTGAGAAGTAAACCAAAACTCCGAAATGCAGAAACGAAATAGATAAAGGATTGATAAAGTGTTTGACAAATCTCAGGAGTTTTAAGAAAACCGAAAAGACTTTTGAAACATTAGGGTCTCAGTCCATATCCCGTTCCACATTACAAGAAGCTTATAAAGTAGAAAACCCTTCTGGACCTCAAGTCCTGAGTTATAAAACTATTTCAAAATCGATTGGGTCTCGGCCCAAAAATCATTTTCCATAAAACATCCGTGAAACATTCATTTTGAAAAGTATTATTTTCAAATGCTCAAAAACAGTTCATATATCTCAAAATGTACTAACATGACTATATGTTTTTCGCAACCATCCACAACATTTCTCCCAAATACACAATTCCATTCCAAAATCTAACCAAATATTGATTTCCAAAATCATAGTTTCTCAAGATCATCAATCATGTCTCAACTCTGTCACCTCATACTGTGACGCATAATATCTTTCTGAATCTCAAAGCATATCAACTTAGAATGGCAATAAATCCAATGCAATTCAAAAATCCAAATACTTACAAATCGTGAAGTCGGCGATTCCCCATGATACTGGCACATGTCTCAACTCTAGAAAATACTCGACACAGATATTTTCAAAACACACGTTTTGCAAAATTAGTTCAACTCGAGAACACAACACATCTCTATCCGAAGAAACACGTTAACACCATTTGGAAAAGTTTACAACAACCCCAGTACCACACTGGTAATTCACATAACGCACAAGCCCGAGTGAACAACAAAAACCTAGAGCTCAAACACTAGTCAACCGACAACTCGAATGACACGACAAAAGCACGACCCAACTCGACCCGACTGCCTAGGTTTTCTCAACCTAAGCTCCGATACCATATTCTGTAACACCCCTAGATCCGACCGGGAATATTACAGCACCGTGGGCCCCGATACGGAACCCACAAGGCTAAAAGATATTTTCGCAAATATTTACAAACACCCAAGAGGCTAACGATGGTATTATCTAATAAAAACATTATAAGACTTTATAAAACTCGTTTATCAAAACTGTCGTAAAATCTTATTTGAAAGGACAAGGCCAAAAAGCCGAAACTCAATAGTTTAGAAAACGATTTTCCAAAGTAACCTGAGTTACCAGATAACGAAAGGTCATTTAAAAATACTCACGCAATGGAAAAGACAACAACTGAACAGGACACTCAGTTCGCAAATACATGCCCTAGCCAGTATCCTCTGGGAAGCTCATATCTCCACGACCGCTACAAGCTCTATATCCCAAGAATATAAAAAGGAAGCCTACGACGGGGTCAGCCATAATATCTAACAATGATAACAATCACATCACATCAATAATTACATACCAATGAGATACTAAGTAAGAATACTATCAAAGTAATCCTACTGCCATACTCTACCAAATTCACGTCTCGTACTAATTCACCTACAATACCCAAAGTTCTCAAAACATCTTCATAAATCACTGTTACGAAATGTACTAACTCTGTCCAATTCGATCCATCGGATATCATCATCAAATCTCAACACGAAAACCGATTGTCCATCAAAGACAAATACCAAGAGAAATATGGAACATACCTCGAGATGCACAATACCACGACAATCACGTCAGTCTAATCCGAGATCATATCAATACATCATACGGACACGGTCTTAACACAAGACCTACAAATGCATACTCATATGACAACGTCAATATGTTCAAAACAATAACAACAGTGTATACTCAATGGAAATCCCATGATCCAGCGCCCTCGGCATAGATCCCAAGATGATCCTACTAGATCAACACGAGGTAGATAACCAACAATATACATATGCACAACAACACATGTAAAACCAACGATGCGAATCCACATGATTCCATCAACACAACACTAGGTAATCCAACGATCCAGCGCCCTCAGCATAGATTCCAAGATGATCCCATCGGACCAACACGAGGTGGAAAACCCGTCCAATGATCCAGCGCCCTCAGCATAGATCCCAAGATGTTCCCGTCAGACCAACACGAGGTGGACATCTGATCCAGCATCCTCATTATAGATCACACGGTCCCATCGGATCAACACAACATATACAATATAAATATGCATACACATATGCAAATCAATATGTCATCAACATGAACAACATAACATGAACGACAATATGACAAATCAACTAGGACGAACTCATGTTCAACAATATGAATGACAAATGAATGATCAAAATCATTAACACTAAACCAAATCAATTTAAGATACTTGCCCCGAGTCCTTCGGGAGCAATCTTAATGTCAAATCACCACCGACGATTATCCTCAATGCTCGGCGATCCAAACGTACCACGGACTATAGATAACTCATATCCTTATCTTTACCGAAACATATCCTCGATACTCAATTATGCCAATAACCGAAGTAAATCATATACATTACGATTTAACTCCAAAATTTGAAAAATGATATACAATCCAAGTCCCCAGAGTTCACAATAATAATCATCTCTATATGCATTATAACTAAATGAAAATGAAATTATTCATTAAACATTATAACTGAGCAAGTAATAACTTTCCTCGATACCGATGAAACCGTTACCAATTCCATTGCCTTCGTCTACGAACTCCTCAGCCCCGACCAAAGCAATCTACGAACATTCTCGAATACGACCGCAAAGCATGGTTATAATCACCGCTCAATATTCTCAACCTATTACAATAATTCGATAAACAACAAGTTCGATAACAATCAACAATCCAATCAACAAACCCAACGGTTCTACAATATCTCAGTCAACCACTAAGCCGAACAATCCAACTCAATCCATTACGAACTCACAACCATAAGACAATTATGTACACTGTATGTTGACATAGTGCACGTTAATCACTTAACGTAGCGTGCGCTAAGTCGCTTCCATTAGCGTGCGCTAGCCAATAATACTAGTGTGCGCTAATGACATGCAGTTGCATGCATTTCAGGTACCGATCAACATATGGCGATTACGAATACGAGTGTAAAGGAAATCATACTCCAAGATTAATCACAATCTTTCCAGATTCAATCTCGGTACCATACTCACATGATATATACCGTTAATCAATCATCAATCAACATGACTTAATCCTAGATATGAAGATTTCATCTTCTTATCTAAAACACCGATAATTCAACATACAATCGTCTTGCTATGGTATATTCATCAATAAGTTCTTCAAGAACACCAAGTGATTCGAAACCATGTTCATAATCATCAAAGCAACATAATCTAACATCCTTTAACATGTAAACAATCATCCAACTCATAATCCAAGTCATATATTCATAGATCATCTTCTTTCTCAATATCAACATATGAATACCAAGAACCATAACAACACTTCCATAATCTATCATTACAGAGAGTAATCATCAACAATAACACCAACATCTGAAAAGGAGGAGAAGGATTAATCAACTTATCTCAAGAAAACGAACTACATAATTCAAACCACGAAAATCATATTAATATCATCATACTCCGGTAATCCATCTCATAATCATACTTATCAACTTGTTTATGTAATAATCATCAACTCCAGAACATCAACATTCAATCCAAAATGAAATCCAAAGGCGAAGAGTAATTACCTTTTTGTAGGAACGGATTGAATCCCAATTTTGAATCCTTTTCCAATCGATTCCAAGCTTAATATTGTTATGGATGATTAACTCCACCATAATCCAGTGTTTGGAACTTCAAACATCTCTCTAAGAACTCTCTCTATCGGTTTCAAGAAAGGAATGGACGAAAATGAAGAAAATGGGTGAAATGCATCCTAATACCCGTCTGCCCATATATAAACTGTACATTACTAGCGTGCGCTACCTTCACAAAATAGCGTGCGTTAATATTCTTAGCATGCGCTAACTGTCTTTGTTAGCATGCGCTATCGCAGTCTAGAGGCTACTGCCTTAGTTCATACAATGATTTACGTACGCAATGCCCATGCAATAGTGTACGTAAATGCCTCTATTTAGCGTATGCAAACTTTCAACCATAGCGTGCGCTACTCATAGTTGACTTGCTACAGTCTGCACCTACCTCAGTGTCCCCACATGCCGAAAGCACCCGACAAAGCAAAGATTCCTTTAGACTGATCTTATATTAGCGTGCGCCAACCATATGCATTAGCGTGCGCTAGTCCTTAGTAGCATACATATGTTGACCTTGTCGGAGCATGCGCCGAAAGTGGCCGGGTCCACACATAGATTCCTTCTGATCTGTTCTCCACTAGTGTGCGCTAACTTTCATTTTTAGCATGCACTAAACTTGCACGATAACGTGTGCTATGCTTGAATATTAGCGTGCGCTAATAATGCTATACTTAGCCATTTTCAGCTATCCGTGTCCAACATCTCAACATACTAGATACGTATACACGACATACTGAATATACATACTCCTTCCAATAATATTCCCATATGATACACAATATCCTCAAATGCAATTGTCGACCAAGTTTGATAATTATACTAATACAGATGTCTCAGTCCTTCAATTGTTTTATCCATACTATACAGATTCCACGCTGTACAACATAACTCGGATAAAATAATATTAAACAATAGTAGTAGAAATTCCGGATATTAAATACTACACCACTTAAAATAAGTTTCGTCCTCGAAACTTGCAATCCATCATAAAAAAAAAACCGTTCAACCAAAATATTCCAAAACCATCACGACAACGATCAATCATCATCATTACCAAATAACCAAAATATCATACTTACAAATACGCAAAGTCGACGATCTCCTGAGGTACTGGCAAGTGACTTCACTGTAAAGCCTCAATACGCTTACAATCACAATTCCATGAGTCTCAACAAAATATATCATCTTTGGATGAATTAATCTATCTGTATCAAACCTTGTCTGCTTGATCGTACAATCAAGTCCCAATTCCAATAAAACCAACAATACACAATACATATGTGAAACAACTGCCCAAAACAATGGCAACCGATCTTGAAACATCGACACAACATCCGAACGCTCATACGACTGCGAACAATGATCAATCAACAAATAAACCGAGAATACCATTGACATGATAAACTCCAATACGACCAACCAAAGGTCAAAACACAACTGAGAATATCATCAATATGATAACCTCCAATATAACCAATGAACGATCAACGATAATTGAGAATACCTTCACAAGGTAAGATCCAACGTGATAAACATATAATCACAGAGACAGATATACGAACGGATAACATTCTCGAAACGTTACACAAATCACTTAGTACATGTCCCGGTTTCACAAAACTCGTCGTTCCAAAATCATATTCTGCACTGAGTCTATAATACGCATCATATTTCTCTTATCCGATCAATCAACTGATCATCCCTGGATAACCAAACTACCATACTAAAGTTCGGATCTCTTTACATCGTACCATACTGATGTATTATCCAGCTTGTGAGTCACACTCATAACTTCACCATGATATACACTATGCATTAAATGCGTATGTATATCAATCACATTTTCAAAACCAGTTTGAAATCATATAGTCTCATCAAGAAGACAAATTTTCGAAAGTTCTTTCAAAAAATTTCAAAACTCAAAACATAAATTTTCATAAGACCACGAAATCAATTTTCAAAATACTAAATCGGTTTGCTTACGTCAAGTTCTCGATGACAATTCTTTTCGAATACACATGATTAAATAAAAAATGATTGACCACGTCCATAATTTTGTATACCAGTCCGGCTCGTCACAAATTCCACTGACATTCGGTCGGAAAACTACACGATAGAATCCAAAACCTCAATGTATAGACTCCGATAAAAAACTCCTTCTTCCACATATAGCTCGCAACGTCGACCATTATCCCATTATAGATCACCTCAACTATTCTATGACAAATCATTGAAACAAATCAACACAGCGAAAGACATCCCGGGAAGTTTGAGAAGTAAACCAAAACTCCGAAATGCAGAAAAGAAATAGATAAACGATTGATAAAGTGTTTGACAAATCTCGGGAGTTTTAGAAAACCGAAAAGCCTTTCGAAACATTAGGGTCTCAGCCCATATCTCGTTCCACATTACAAGAAGCTTATAAAGTAGAAAACCCTTCTGGACCTCAAGTCCTGAGTTATAAAACTATTTCAAAATCGATCAGGTCTCGGCCCAAAAATCATTTTCCATAAAACATCCGTGAAACATTCATTTTGAAAAGTATCATTTTCAAATGCTCAAAAACAGTTCATATATCTCAAAATGTACTAACATGACTATATGTTTTTCGCAACCATCCACAACATTTCTCCCAAATGCACAATTCCGTTCCAAAATCTAACCAACCTATTGATTTCCAAAATCATAGTTTCTCAAGATCATCAATCATGTCTCAACTCTGTCACCTCATACTGTGACGCATAATATCTTTCTGAATCTCAAAGCATATCAACTTAGAATGGAAATAAATCTCAATGCAATTCAAAAATCCAAATACTTACAGATTGTGGAGTCGACGATTCCCCATGATACTGGCACATGTATCAACTCTAGAAAATACTCGACATAGATATTTTCAAAACACACGTTTTGCAAAATCAGTTCAACTCGAGAACACAACACATCTCTATCCGAAGAAACACGTTAACACCATTTGGAAAAGTTTACAACGACCCCAGTACCACACTGGTAATTCACATAACGCACAAGCCCAAGTGAACAACAAAAACCTAGAGCTCAAACACTAGTCAACCGACAACTCGAATGACACGACAAAAACACGACCCAACTCGACCCGACTGCCTAGGTTTTCTCAACCTAAGCTCCGATACCATATTCTGTAACACCCCCAGATCCGACCGGGTGTAATGTACCCAAAAACGGCTATTACAAGGTGCGTGGACTCACCGGGACCCACCAGGCGATATCACGAAATACACCTACAACCCGACAATGTGGCACCGTACCACAATATTTATCAAAACCCCGATGTGGAGTATAAATTATACATGTCTTTAATACGAGTGATTGTACACAGGATCCAAATTCGATACAGACCATATGATGATGGGCAATACCTTACAAATTATAGTACATTCATCCGACACAAAATAAAACGAAAATCACAATAAGACATAACCGAACATCACAAGACTCGGGGCCCCCGAATTAGCATCCTTCAAAACCCTCCATCACAATCGTGCTCTTCCTGTGCCTTGCCCTTTCCTCGCCCTGAAATACAAGTATTTCGCCCAAACCACAGGGTCAGCTATACATGATAATAATTCTCATGACATTATAAAATTCATATATATATATATATATATATCTCAAATAAAACAACCGACTACTGAATATACCCCGCAGGCGTATAAACAGTCAGTCCCAACTGTCGAAGATATCCAAATATACGAACGACCACATAATATGGCTCAAGACGGACGTCACAGTACGCCCAATCCAGAAATGTGTCCGTGCACACGTCCACCCCGTATACGGAATCCAAAATATACGTGGGACGATGTACCTAATTAGCCTCACGAACTACGTCTCGTGTGCACGATCTAAATGCGGAAACATCCACGCATGATCATCAAGTGCCCGACTAAAAATCCTACACATAACCAATCGGCACGCAGATATGACTCCAGAGATGTCACGATGCAACATGACAATGAAAATCAACGAATTACACATTTATCAAGGAATCGAACAACTCACCGAAGTGACAACAAAACTCAACAGAACCAACGGTAACAAGAACGTAAACTCGAGCATATCATTCCACCACAAATGATAACACGATCAAGGACCTCACCATATCATGAATCATAGGTTCTCAGAACATTTCATATACATAATCACAAGAATTCAACCATCATTATAACCAAGCAAGATAACTTGCCTCAATTCCGCAGATGAATAATCCTTCTTTGAATGATCAAACGAACGGTATCCTCGTCTAACAATACTCACGTGAACAAGCAACCTTAAATGAAACATAATTCATTCAACAACACATTCTTATGATAATGGTATTATTACATAGGAACAATATTCGTAAGTTTACTTGAATAGTTCAATCATTCTATTGAACATTTTAATGTTCCAATTACGAATCATCATATAACTTGTTTATTAGGTTCATTCACATACTCTAGCATTAATGTCAAACACTTGAAGTCCACAATATTACCAATGTAACATTGTGAAAACATCTTTTCAAATCATCGGCACTTCCGATTATGATATAAGTTTGTGTTTAATTACGTTCTTCATTATCTTACCAACGATTACATTAAAACCGATTCCTATATGAAATCGTAAGTTTAAGTTTTTAGTAAACTAAGAACATCATCTTAATTAACGTCTCTTAATACACACGGATTAATGAAATGGAATTCGGCTACTCACTCTACCGCATTTGTATCACCATACTCACTACAACCCTCCTAAGAACATTATCAACATATTAATGTAGTGATTAACACCTCTTTAACTTATCAACAAAATCGATTAACTTGGACATATGAAGATTACGAGTGTATTCTATCAAAATCCATTGTTTTACTTTTGAAGAAGTTATTAAAAACCTAGTTCCATCATTGGATATTTGGAATTCTAAATATAACTTCATCCCATCTTGTGAAAATTATCTTCAGAGGGTTAACATAATTCTTCAAACAATTCATCACAAAGGTATCGGTTCTAGAGGGCCAAAAATATGGTTCCATGTTACCTTTCAAGAATCAATTGAATGTTCAAGACAATATTAGTATCTCCCACCTCTAATAATTAAGGTTTTAATTCCTTACATGTTTTTAGTGTCGAGACTATAATCAACTTCCGATTATCATGTTATTAATCAGGTTTTATCTATTATTATCAACGCAACCATATTATGAAGTTATCATACATCAAGAAGTGATACTAACATTCCTAATGTTGTTCTTCACTTAGTTTTAGCATGATTCAAATAATTTATCATGTTTAATACTAGATTGAAATAACATTATGTGAAGTATTGATATACTAGCATCAACACAAGCATAGATTTAATATGAGTTAAAGAAAAACCAACCTCAAAATGAAGAACAACACCAACACTTCCAAGAACCCACTTCAATATCTTAATCTCCAAGTCAAAATCCAATTGCTGAAGCTCCAACACAAGACAGAAAGGATAAAAATCGATTTGGCAAGGTGGGGGATCGTTTTCTCAGAGGGAAGGTTGAATGGTTCGAGCAGAAAAATGAAAGGCAAACCATATTTTTATAACCCGAATTCAACACTACGTACGCTAAAGAGAGGGGTTAACGTACGTTAAAGCCCTTACGTACGTAATATTATGAACATTACATACGTAGTCGATTCATCAGATTTTTATGACTTAAAATACACCAGTCGTTACGTACGTAAATATCTAGCCATTACGTACGTAATAGCCGTTGACTTGGCTGGGGCGATCGACTTCTGACCACCACATACTCACTCGGCCCCACCCGCCGAAAGGTAATCTGCTGAAAGATCCCCCGTATTACGTACGTTAACAAGTAAAGGTTACGTACGTAATTCAGCTGATATAGCGTACGTAAAGAAAGCTAGGCTAACGTACGCTAAGTTCTATAACAAGTAGAAGTGGGATTCTCCCAATAACACCCAACAATCAAAATAGTATGAATGATCAGGATTTGAACTTAACATAATTCATCAATATGCTCGCTACAATAAATACATATATGGTGCGATAATACTCGATTTAAATCAGAAAATACAATAGTAAAGGTGAGGGTATTACACCGGGAATATTACAGCGCCGTGGGCCCCGATACGGAACCCACAAGGCTAAAAGATATTTTCGCAAACACTTACAAACGCCCAAGAGGCTAACGATGGTATTATCTAATAAAAACATTCGAAGACTTTGTAAAACTCGTTTATCAAAACCGTCGTAAAATCTCATTTGAAAGGACAAGGCCAAAAAGCCGAAACTCAATAGTTAAGAAAACGATTTTCCAAAGTAACCTGAGTTACCAGATAACGAAAGGTCATTTAAAAATACTCACGCAATGGAAAAGACAACAGTTAAAAGTACTCTAGCAGCAGAATACAACAACTGAACAGGAAACTCAGTTCGCAAACACATGCCCTAGCCAGTATCATCCGGGAAGCTCATCTCTCCACGACCGCCACAAGCTCGATATCCCAAGAATCTAAAAAGAAAGCCCACGACGGAGTCAGCCATAATATCTAACAATGATAACAATCACATCACATCAATAATTACAAACCAATGAGATACTAAGTAAGAATACTATCAAAGTAATCCTACTGCCATACTCTACCAAATTCACGTCTCGTATTGATTCTCACACAATACCCAAAGTTCTCAAAATATCATCATAACTCACTGTTACGAAATCTACTAACTCTATCCAATTCGATCCATCGGATATCATCATCAAATCTCAACATGAAAACCGATTGTCCATCAAAGACAAATACCAAGATAAATACGGAACATACCTCGAGATGCACAATACCACGACAATCATGTCAGTCTAATCCGAGATCAGATCAATACATCATACGGACACGGTCTTAACACAAGACCTACAAATGCATACTCATATGACAACGTCAATATGCTCAAAACAATAACAACAGTGTATACTCAATGAAAATCCCATGATCCAGCGCCCTCGGCATAGATCCCAAGATGATCCTACTAGATCAACACGAGGTGGATAACCAACAATATACATATGCACAACAACACATGTAAAACCAACGATGCGAATCCACATGATTCCATCAACACAACACTAGGTAATCCAATGATCCAGCGCCCTCAGCATAGATCCCAAGATGATCCCGTCGGACCAACACGAGGTGGAAAACCCGTCCAATGTTCCAGCACCCTCAGCATAGATCCCAAGATGTTCCCGTCGGACCAACACGAGGTGGACATCTGATCCAGCACCCTCATCATAGATCACACGATCCCATCGGATCAACACAACATATACAATACAAATATGCATACACATATGAAAATCATCATCAACATGAACAACATAACATGAACGACAATATGACAAATCAACTAGGACGACCTCATGTTCAACAACATGATTGACAAATGAATGATCAAAATCATCAACACTAAACCAAATCAATTTAAGATACTTGCCCCGAGTCCTTCGGGAGCAATCTCGATGTCAAATCACCACCGACGATTATCCTCAATGCTCGGCGATCCAAACGTACCATGGACTATAGATAACTCATATCCTTATCTTTACCGAAACATATCCTCGATACTCAATTATGCCGATAACCGAAGTAAATCATATACATTACGATTTAACTCCAAAATTGGAAAAATGATATACAATCCAAGTCCCCAGAGTTCACAATAATAATCATCTCTATATGCATTATAACGAAATGAAAATGAAATTATTCATTAAACATTATAACTGAGCAAGTAATAACTTTCCTCGATACCGATGAAGTCGTTACCAATTCCATTGCCTTTGTCTACGAACTCCTCAGCCCCGACCAAAGCAATCTACGAACATTCTCGAATACGACCGCAAAGCATGGTTATAATCATTGCTCAATATTCTCAACCTATTACAATAATTCGATAAACAACAAGTTCGATAACAATCAACAATCCAATCAACAAACCTAACGGTTCTACAATATCTCAGTTAACCACTAGTCCGAACAATCCAACTCAATCCATTACGAACTCACAACCATAATACAATTATGTACACTATCTGTTGACATAGTTGTAATATCCGCATTTTCTTTCCCTTGTATTTTTATTTCCGGTGTATTTTCTTCGACTGTAGTAGCCCTCTTGTATCTTTCAGTGTATCTTTCCTGTCATCTATTGATCTAATTCTCGTTGTTGTTGTTGTGCGGAAATGCCGTTTCGGGGTTGCCGTGGATCCATTTCGTGTTATTGTTCCCCAAATATTGATTCCGATCACTTTTATTCTCTTTCCGGATCATTTTTATCATTTTGGGACCCAAAGGGGGGTTTGGGCCGCGGCACAAGGTGTGTGCGCCGTGGCACACACATTTCTCCAGCTGTTGGTCGAGCGGACTGTACTGGGTGCCGCGGCACACCCATCCGGTGCCGCGGCACATTGCCGAGCCAGTGCCGCGGCACACCCGTCCGATGCCGCGGCACACTCGTGTGACATTTGCGACCAAAACCCGACTGTACCGGGTGCCGCGGCACACGCAGGCCGTGCCGCGGCACACTGCCGAACCCTGGGAGCAGTTTTTGGGCTTGTGCCGCGGCACACTTCGGCTGTGCCGCGGCACACCATGCGGTCAACTATATAATCTTGTTCTTATTAGACGAGATCGGCCATTTCCCCTCACTTCTTCACCTGCGCGCGAGAGAGAGAGGATTAAGGGGGAGAACTTCTCAATCATTCATCAATTGGGGGTTGATTTTCATCATTCTCCGTCGGTTGTGAGGCCCGGATAATCAATCTAATGCGTGTTCTACGGATCATAGCACTTGAATCTCCAAAGGTAATATCTCTTAGAACCCTATTTTCGATTAATTTGGGGGTTTTGGTATTTTCTTCCGATTCGTTCCGTTTTGTTGGTGGATTCATGATGAATACGATTAATATTGTTAGTGTCTTTAGATTTCCTACGGATTCATGGATATTTTGTGGGTTTTTACGGAATCGAGAGGGTTTGGTTGTGGTCCGCCCTCGTTGTTATTTTGGTACGAATATACATGAATCGTAGGCGGGTTTCCGGGTGTATTCCATTTCCGTATTCGTCTAGAGTTGGTTGTGATTGTGTTATTCGAATCGTTAGGTTCATTTCCGCCGGTTCCTCGCGGTCGTGTTCGATTCTTCCTTTCCGTTCGTATCACCGTCTATTAACCGAGGCAAGTACCCTTATGAACTTACAATCTTAATGTATTAGTATTGCATGAGAATTGGGTGTGTGTGTGTATGCTCACTATGGGTTAGACCCGACGGGGTCTCGGTAGGGGTCCACGGAGGGGTGGATCCGCGAGCTTGCTTTTAACCACTATGGGTTAGATCCGACGGGGTCTCGGTAGGGGTCCACGGAGGGGTGGATCTACGGTTAATTGTGGTGCATTTTTACAAATGTGAATTGATTATGGCATTTCCGGAAATTAGTGATTTGGAACTATGTTTTATTGAATTGCATGCATTACTATATGTGTAAGATGTAAGTCGTTCATTTGGTTACTTGTACTAGCGTAATTGCTAACCCCTCTGGGGACCCGTTTTGGGGAAATTCGTTTTATGAATTTCAGGTCAGGTTCATCGAGACGAGCGGGTACTGGACTAGTATGCGGATGATGGCCGTGCGTGATGATTATGCACGAATGGTGTCTTATTGCTTTCTATCTTTTTATCTTTCGTGGTCTTTAAACTAATAGAAGTACTCGAGTACTTAAGAGTTTTTACTTGTCGGGATTGTATTGTCGTTTGTTATGTTTGTGACGGATTATGGTGTTATGTTTGACCGGTTGAACCGGGTGGATTATTTTGTTGGGCGTCTTTATGACGAGGTATTTTTCTGTTGTTTCAGTGAGTCTATGAGTGTGATGCTTGTTCAGCCTGGTGGGTCCCATATAGGGATTCACGGCACTGTAATATACCTCAGATATCCTGGGGGTGTTACAGAAAATGGTATCACAGCACTAGGTATATGGATACCTAGGCTTGTCGGTTTATTGGGTCTTGTTGTATTTTGTTTTGCACATCATCATCACGGTGCCATGATTCCGGTACTACCAGTGCCCGTAAGTTTCCCTTCCTCTGTCCTTATATCCTCGTATCGTACCTTTGATTCTCGATTTGTGATTGTTCTTTTCTTGTACTTACCATCGTATGGCTTTTGCTACTTAATTAACTCCAGTATGGATGCTGGAAGAGGTCATGGTCGTGGTCGCGGTCGTGGTCGTGGATGCGGCCGGGGACGTGGGGCAGCCGGTGGGGCGGCCACGTCGCAGTCTTCGGGAGCCGGCAGTACCGGCGACCGTCACAGTCATGCTTCTTCTCAGGAGAGCGCCGACCTTAGTATTGCGGCTGTTATGCAACAAATGGCGAATCAAATGGCGGCGATAGCTCAGGCGGTTCAGAACCCGGATCCGGCCCATGCTAATCAGGGCGGAGCGGATCGTTGGCTTCAGGATGTCATCAAGATGCATCCTCCTCAGTTTTCGGGAGCTTCAGACCCGATCGGCTGGGAGGGGTGGATCAAGGCGATATCTAAGGTCTTCGTTGCCACCAACTGTCCCGAGGACCGTAAAGTCCCTATTGCTCAATACTTTCTCACAGGGGACGCTACGGATTGGTGGGCCGAATTTCAAGAATTGATGGAGACCGAATATTGCCCGTGGCCGGTCAGACATGCTCAAGTACATGCTTTCTATGATGCTCAACCACGGGATATCCCCGTATCTCAGGCTATTGCCGATTTTAACAAGGAGCTGGGTTATGTGAAGACCCAAGTTGTCGAGGAGAGCGACAAATTTTTCCATTTTTCCAGGCGGATGAAACTGTCTATTCGGGACTATATGTCGGGGCTCGTCTGTACTACCTTGAAGAATTACCAGCGTAGGGCCCTTGCTTATGATATGTCTGTGACGGCGAGTGAGGCGGCCCGCGAGAGCAAGAAGCAGAAGTCTGCCGGGAATTTTTCGGGCCACAAAGGTGGAGGTCAGCAGAAATTCCAGTCTGCTAACTTTTCCGCTGGCGGTGGCCCAGCTCGATCTACTGGGTTTCCCCGCAGGGCAGCCAGTGCCCCTTCTCGAGAGGTGAAGTGTTTTAACTGGGGCCAGGCAGGCCACATCATTCGTAATTGTCCGAGTCCTTTGCTGACATGTAATCAGTGTGGCCAGCCGGGCCACAAGGCGGCTTTCTGTGCTGAGAGGGAGAGAATCGTGGGTGCCCGGAGTTCCATTCCAGCGCCTAGGGAACCGAGTGTGAATCAAGGATCGTTTGCTTCTCAATCTCCGCCGAGTGCTAGTCGAGGGAGAGGACGGGGTCAGCCCGCTAAGGGGGGAGCTTCTAGTGTCGGCTCAGCCCACCCACGTGTCTATGAGATGCGGAGAGCCGACGATCCAGCGGCTACCGTGGCGACAGGTACCGTTCATATTCTTTCTCATCCTGTCAGTGTGCTTTTCGATTCTGGTGCTACGCATTCGTTCATATCTCTGGATTGTATGCGCCATTTGAGTCTCGCCTGTTTGACGCCTTGTGAGCCCTTCATCGTTAAGCTTCCTAGCGGTGATCAGATCGTTGGTGATCAGGAGGTTCGAGACTGTTCTGTATTTATTTGTGAGAGGGCTTGGCTTTCTAATCTTATTGTTGTGGGTATTGAGGGTGAGGACTTAATTCTCGGGGATGATTGGCTCGAGCGTGATGGTGCAATCATGAACTACCACACGAGGATCATCACCATGTTAGCCGATGACGGCACCGAGCACTCTTTCGCCGGGCGAAAGAGGGGGAACCAGAAATTCGTTATTAATGCCTTGAAGGCGATGAGACTCCTGCGAAAGGGGTGTATTGGCTATTGGTGCTACGCCTTGAAAGCGGAGAGTGGCGGAGTCGAGCTTTCGTCGATTCCAATCGTTAATGAGTTTCCTGATGTATTTCCTGACGAGTTACCGGGATTGCCACCGGATCGTGAGGTCGAGTTTGGTATAGAGTTAGAGCCGGGCGCGCCTCCTATTTCGAAGGCGCCCTATCGCATGGCACCTTCAGAGATGTCCGAGTTGAAGAAGCAGTTGAGTGAGCTTCTTGAGTCGGGGTATGTTCGACCGAGCGCCTCGCCTTGGGGCGCACCGGTCCTGTTTGTGCGGAAGAAGGATGGTTCACTACGTTTGTGTATCGACTATCGCGAACTAAACAAGGTGACCATCAAAAACAAGTATCCTTTGCCGAGAATTAATGACTTGTTCGATCAATTGTAGGGAGTTGCGGTATTCTCGAAGATTGATTTGAAATCGGGGTACTACCAGCTCCGAGTGAGAGAGTCCGATGTGCCGAAAACAGCTTTTCAGATGAGATACGGACATTATGAGTTCGTAGTTATGCCTTTCGGGTTAACTAATGCGCCGGCGGTGTTCATGCAATTGATGAACAAAGTCTTTATCGATTATTTGGATAAGTGTGTCGTCGTCTTCATTGACGATATTCTTATTTATTCTAGGAACGAGGAAGAGCATGCCCATCATTTGCGGATAGTGTTAGATATTTTGAGGACCGAGCAACTCTATGCGAAGTTCTCGAAATGTGAGTTCTAGCTGAAGGAAGTGATGTTTCTGGGTCACGTGATTTCAGTCGAGGGGGTTCTTGTAGATCCGAAGAAGATCGAGGCAGTGTTGGATTGGGCATCGCCTAAGAATGTGAGAGAGCTCCGTAGTTTCTTGGGTTTGGCTGGTTACTATCGTAGGTTCGTCGAGGGTTTCTCGAGACTAGCTCGACCACTTACGCAGTTGCTCCAGAAATCCGAGAAGTTCGTCTGGAATGACGAGAGGCAGTCGAGTTTTGAGGAACTGAAGAAGCGTTTGACTTCAGCCCCGGTTTTGGCATTGCCATGTGGCAACGAGGGTTTTGCCGTTTATAGCGATGCTTCGGGTCAGGGTCTTGGGTGCGTATTGATGCAGCACGGCAAGGCCATTGCCTATGCGTCGAGACAGTTGAGGCCGTATGAGCTGAACTACCCTACTCATGATTTAGAGTTAGCGGCAGTCGTTTTTGCGCTAAAGATTTGGCGCCACTATCTTTTCGGCTCTGCATGTCAGATTTTTACTGATCATAAAAGTCTGAAATACATATTTACTCAGCGGGAGTTAAATATGAGGCAGAGGAGGTGGTTAGAGCTGATTAAGGATTATGACCTCGAAATCCTTTATCATCCAGGCAAGGCGAACGTCGTGGCCGACGCCTTGAGTCGGAAACCGGTCGCATTGCGAATGCTTGAGATCCTTACATCTCAGTGTGAGCTTCGGCGGGCTTTGATCGAGTTAGATGTTGAGGTTTTGTTGCCTGGAGCTGTCGGGCAACTTTGTGCTTTAGAGATTTCGTCATCTTTAATCGATGAAATTAAACTGAAGCAGTTAGAGGATCCGATGATTACTCAAATCCGAGAGAACGTTCTTAAGGGAAAGTCTCCTGGGTTTGTGATTCACGAGGATGGTGCTTTGAGATTCCAGAGTCGGCTTTGTGTGCCGAACGACTCAGAGTTGAGACAGAGTATTATGTGGGAGGCCCATGCTACACCTTACTCCGTTTATCCTGGTTCGAGTAAGATGTACAAGGACTTGAGAAGGAACTTCTGGTGGAATGATATGAAGAGAGAGGTCGCACAGTTTGTAGCGAGATGTTTGACTTGTCAGCAGGTCAAAATCGAGCATCAGCGACTGGCTGGGTTGTTGCAGTCACTTCCCGTTGCGGAATGGAAATGGGAAGATATATCGATGGATTTCATTACGAGTTTGCCGAGAACGAGGTCGGGCATGAATATGGTATGGGTGATTATTGATCGTCTGACCAAGTCGGCACATTTTCTGGGCATCAAGGACACTTGGGGCCCGGAGAAGTTAGCCCATGTGTTTATCGCGCAGATTGTGAGGCTTCACGGTACTCCGAAGTCTATTGTTTCGGATCGTGATGGCCGTTTTGTATCGCGCTTCTGGCAGGCGGTGCATAAGGCGTTGGGTACCCATTTGCGTTTGAGTACCTCTTTTCATCCCCAGTCAGATGGACAGTCGGAACGCACTATCCAGACGTTCGAGGATTTGTTGCGTGCTTGTGCTCTCGATTGGAGCAGTGACTGGGAGGAGCATTTTCCGCTGATTGAATTCACGTACAACAACAGTTGGCACGCGTCGATTCGGATGGCACCGTATGAGGCACTTTATGGGCGGCGATGTCGATCACCGATTTGTTGGAATGAGGCGTCCGATTTGGTCGGGACTGAGCCGGATGTCGTTTTAGAGACGAGACGGAAGATATAATTAATTTGGGAACGGATGTTGACTGCCCAGAGTCGACAAAAGTCGTATGCCGACGTCCGTCGTCGACCTTTGGAATTCGGGGTGGGAGACCACGTTCTACTAAAGGTGTCACCGACGAAGGGAGTTTTTTCGTTTCGGGAAGAAAGGAAAGTTGAGTCCGAGATTTATTGGACCCTTTGAGATCCTCGAGCGAGTCGGTGGGTTGGCACACCGTTTGGCGTTACCTCCGGCCTTGAGTCATGTTCATAGTGTTTTTCAAGTTTCCCAGCTAAGGAAATATGTCCCGGATCCTAGTCACGTCATCGATTATGGCGAGATTGATGTCGTTGAAGATATTACTTTTGAGGAGCGTCCTTTGAAGATTTTGGAGCATCGTGAGAAACGACTGAGGCATAAGACCATACCTTTGGTCAAAGTGCAGTGGTCGAGACACGGTGTCGAGGAGGCAACTTGGGAGAACGAGGATAGCATGCGTGCTGGGTACCCTGAGTTGTTTGTTTCTTAAGTTTCGGGACGAAACTTATTTTTAGAGGGGTAGAATGTAATATCCGCATTTTCTTTCCCTTGTATTTTTATTTCCGGTGTATTTTCTTCGACTGTAGTAGCCCTCGTGTATCTTTCAGTGTATCTTTCCTGTCATCTATTGATCTAATTCTCGTTGTTGTTGTGCGGAACCGCCGTTTCGGGGTTGCCGTGGATCCATTTCGTGTTATTGTTCCCCAAATATTGATTCCGATCACTTTTATTCTCTTTCCGGATCATTTTTATCATTTTGGGACCCAAAGGGGGGTTTGGGCCGCGGCACAAGGTGTGTGCGCCGCGGCACACACATTTCTCCAGTTGTTGGTCGAGCGGACTGTACTGGGTGCCGCGGCACACCCATCCAGTGCCGCGGCACTTTGCCGAGCCAGTGCCGCGGCACACCCGTCCGATGCCGCGGCACACTCGTGTGACATCTGCGACCAAAACCCGACTGTACCGGGTGCCACGGCACACGCAGGCCGTGCCGCGGCACACTGCCGAACCCTGGGAGCAGTTTTTGGGCTTGTGCCGCGGCACACTTCGGCTGTGCCGCGGCACACCATGCGGTCAACTGTATAATCTTGTTCTTATTAGACGAGATCGGCCATTTCCCCTCACTTCTTCACCTGCGCGCGAGAGAGAGAGGATTAAGGGGGAGAACTTCTCAATCATTCATCAATTGGGGGTTGATTTTCATCATTCTCCTTCGGTTGTAAGGCCCGGATAATCAATCTAACGCGTGTTCTACGGATCATAGCACTTGAATCTCCAAAGGTAATATCTCTTAGAACCCTATTTTCGATTAATTTGGGGGTTTTGGTATTTTCTTCCGATTCGTTCCGTTTTGTTGGTGGATTCATGATGAATACGATTAATATTGTTAGTGTCTTTAGCTTTCCTACGGATTCATGGATATTTTGTGGGTTTTTACGGAATCGAGAGGGTTTGGTTGTGGTCCGCCCTCGTTGTTATTTTGGTACGAATATACATGAATCGTAGGCGGGTTTCCGGGTGTATTCCATTTCCGTATTCGTCTAGAGTTGGTTGTGATTGTGTTATTCGAATTGTTAGGTTCATTTCCGCCGGTTCCTCGCGGTCGTGTTCGATTCTTCCTTTCCGTTCGTATCACCGTCTATTAACCGAGGCAAGTACCCTTATGAACTTACAATCTTAATGTATTAGTATTGCATGAGAATTGTGTGTGTGTGTGTATGCTCACTATGGGTTAGACCCGACGGGGTCTCGGTAGGGGTCCACGGAGGGGTGGATCCGCGAGCTTGCTTTTAACCACTATGGGTTAGATCCGACGGGGTCTCGGTAGGGGTCCACGGAGGGGTGGATCCCCGGTTAATTGTGGTGCATTTTTACAAATGTGACTTGATTATGGCATTTCCGGAAATGAGTGATTTGGAACTATGTTTTCTTGAATTACATGCATTACTATATGTGTAAGATGTAAGTCGTTCATTTGGTTACTTGTACTAGCGTAATTGCTAACCCCTCTGGGGGCCCATTTTGGGGAAATTCGTTTTATGAATTTCAGGTCAGGTTCATCGAGACGAGCGGGTACTGGACTAGTATGCGGATGATGGCCGTGCGTGATGATTGTGCACGAATGGTGTCTTATTGCTTTCTATCTTTTTATCTTTCGTGGTCTTTAAACTAATAGAAGTACTCGAGTACTTAAGATTTTTTACTTGTCGGGATTGTATTGTCGTTTGTTATGTTTGTGACGGATTATGGTGTTATGTTTGACCGGTTGAACCGGGTGGATTATTTTGTTGGGCGTCTTTATGACGAGGTATTTTTCTGTTGTTTCAGTGAGTCTATGAGTGTGATGCTTGTTCAGCCTGGTGGGTCCCATATAGGGATTCACGGCACTGTAATAT
The DNA here is from genome assembly GCA_033398695.1 of Orobanche coerulescens. Lineage (NCBI taxonomy): Eukaryota > Viridiplantae > Streptophyta > Magnoliopsida > Lamiales > Orobanchaceae > Orobanche > Orobanche coerulescens. The sequence goes on along the minus strand of CM065812.1, from coordinate 81,797,259 downwards.
ACCTCGGATATCTTGGGGGTGTTACAATAGTGCACGTTAATCACTTAACGTAGCGTGCGCTAAGTCGCTTCCGTTAGCGTGCGCTAGCCAGTAACACTAGCGTGCGCTAATGACATGCAGTTGCATGCATTTTAGGTACCGATCAACATATGGCGATTACGAATACGAGTGTAAAGGAAATCATACTCCAAGATCAATCAAAATCTTTCCAAATTCAATCTCGGTACCATACTCAGATGATATATACCATTAATCAATCATCAATCAACATGACTTAATCCTAGATATGAAGATTTCATCTTCTTATCTAAAACACCGATAATTCAACATACAATCGTCTTGCTATGGTATATTCATCAATAAGTTCTTCAAGAACACCAAGTGATTCGAAACCATGTTCATAATCATTAAAGCAACATAATCTAACATCCTTTAACATGTAAACAATCATCCAACTGATAATCCAAGTCATATATTCATAGATCATCTTCTTTCTCAATATCAACATATGAATACCAAGAACCATAACAACACTTCCATAATCTATCATTACAGAGAGTAATCATCAAATATAACACAAACATCCGAAGAGGAGGAGAAGGATTAACCAACTTATCTCAAGAAAACGAACTACACAATTCAAACCACGAAAATCATATTAATACCATCATACTCCGGTAATCCATCTCATAATCATACTTATCAACTTGTCTATGTAATAATCATCAACTTAAGAACATCAACATTCAATCCAAAATGAAATCCAAAGGCCAAGAGTAATTACCTTTTTAAAGGAATGGATTGAATCCCAAGTTTGAATCCGTTTCTAATCGATTCCAAGCCTAATATTGTTATGGATGATTAACTCCACCATAATCCAGTGTTTGGAACTTCAAACATCTCTCTAAGAACTCTCTCTATCAGCTGCAAGGAAGGAATGGACGAAAATGAAGAAAATGGGTGAAATTCATCTTAACACCCATATACCCATATATAAACTGTACATTACTAGTGTGCGCTACCTTCATAAACTAGCGTGCGTTAATATTCCTAGCGTGCGCTAACTGTCTTTGTTAGCATGCACTATCACAGTCCAGAGGCTACTGCCTTACTTCATACAATGATTTACGTACGCAATGCCCACGCAATAGCGTACGTAAATGCCTCTATTTAGCATACGCAAACTTTCACCCATAGCGTGCATTACTCATATTTGACTTGCTACAGTCTGCACCAACCCCCGTGTCCCCACATGCCGAAAGCACACGACAAAGCAAAGATTCCTTTGGACCGATCTGATATTAGCGTGCGCTAACCATATGCATTGGCGTGCGCTAGTCCTTCATAGCATACATCCGTTGACCTTGTTGGAACATGCGCCGAATGTAATATCCGCAATTTTCGATTTTTGGTAAATTTCTTTTTTTCGGCGGAAGTCCGTTTTGACGACTCGCTCATGACCATTTCGTCATTCCGAGAATGATTAATTCTGCACTTTTTGTCATCCGAGCTCGTTTCGGTGTCGTTTTGTTGAGTTCCGTGCTTTTTAGCGGTTTTTCCGCACTTGAGTTCGATTCTTGCGAATCTCGTCCGAAACTGTTGTTTCGACTTTCTCGTAAGTTCATTTAATGTTATTATTCATGTTGCGAGCTTTGGCTTGGTGTTTCGATCACGTATCGTGATTTTCGGGCGTTTTGGTCCATTTTCGTAATTTCCCAAAGTTTGGGGTAATTACTTTTCGTTGTCGAATTTCGAGCCTTCGGGTGGTCGGAATCGTGTGTTCTCTTAGTGCTCGGATTCGTCTTTGCGAGTACTTCGTAACCGTATCTTCGATTCGTACTCAGGTTTGGGTTTCGGGGTCGTTCGGGTCGTCGGAGTTGGTCCCGGCCGAGTCATGGCCGGGCATGCTGGGGCCAGGCCAGCCCTGGCTGAGTAACGTAAGGTAGAGATCGGCAGTTACGTACGTAAGGCCGGTTACATACGTAAGGCCCTGGCCAGTAACGTACGTAATGATTCCGACATTTCCAGGCAGTGAGTTCGGCCATGGCCGGTTACGTACGTAAGCCATGGCCGGTTATGTACGTAACCCGGCCGGCAGTCAGCCTATTTAAGGCCTGGCAGCATTTTTCTTCAGCCATTTTCACTCGGTTTTCCTTCTCTTCCGCAGCTGGAGGTGTTGGAATCATGGAAGGATGTTGTTATACAATTAATCCATGAAGTTTTGAGGTTCATATCGTCAATCATCCATCCAATAACATCCTCCGATCTACCGAATCAGGTCAGATTTCCTAGAAATCTAGTTTTGGGGAATTTGGGTATTTTGGTTGTTTTCGTCCGATTAATCCGTTTTAACTTAGGATTATGATGGATTAATGATTATTTATATGTTTTATATCTTTTCCCTTGTTATTCCATGGTTGGATCGTATCGATTCGTTGTTTTGGTCGAGTTCTTGATCGACGCCTTGAAGGTGTCCGGTAGAATGTCATAGAGGGGTTTTCGGGCATTCTACGATTATCCTTCCTCGTATGATTGTTGATTTATGGATTATATGTTGTTAGGGTCGAGTTTATTGCGAAGAAACCAAGTTGAACCCTTCCATTCGTTGTCGTTTTCCTTTTCGAAAACATCGGGCGTTTCGAAGCTTTCCGGTTGAGCCGTGTTCGTCGGGATACTTGCGTGCCGATTTTGAGGCAAGTACCTTGTCCATATAATTCTTTTTTTGTGGATATGATAATTGGTGATCGTCTAAATGTGTTTGTATGGTCGTTTGAATTGAACTTTCAAAAGATTTGATTAGCCTTGTTAAAGGCCCTCTTTCAAAACGCGTGTGTTTTGTGAATGGTGTGGTTTGTGAACTATGTGAATTCTATGGATATGTTTGGTGTTGAGGTTGCACTTGGTATTGCGTGTGGACGTATATGGTTTCTTTTCGGTGCGTTATGGTTTGACATGGTGTTTTGCTAAGTGTTGTTGGCATTAACTCATGATTTGACATATTTGTGATTGTGGCAAATGTGAAACCCTTGTCGTTGTGAACTCTATGCATTGATGATTTGACCACAAGGTTATCAATTCGGGTAGGTCTGGAGAGGGCTCCGAGAATCGTCACTTGCGAGTGCGATGTCACGATAACTTGTGGGTATATTCGATTGATGTTTACCGGGTAGGGACCCGTGAGGCCTCCGGCGGCGCGTTACTTGCGAGTACGGCCATTTGATATGATTTGACCATAAGGTTATCTAATCGGGTAGGTCTGGAGAGGGCTCCGAGAATCGGTACTTGCGAGTACGATGTCAAGATAACTTATGGTTGTGACATGTGTTTGATTTGTTTCGCTAGCCAGCTCGGGAGGGTCCTTCGAGGCCTCGAGTGGGATTTGTGGCTTCGTCCCGGTCCTAGGCGATGCGCGTGCGCGATTATGTTTTGTTGATTTTTATGTCCGTCGAGGACACGTGATATTAGGCTCTGGCCCTGTGAATTGTTGTCGGTTTTCTATTTGCGAAAACAAAACCTTTGAATTGTGACCTGTTGATTTTGGAAAGAGAAGGATTCGGAAATCCTAAATTGTTTTCTATTAAAACTCTCGATGGCATTTTAAACTGTTTTATAAATTGTTTCCCTTGATTTGTGATCTTTCGGTTTTGGAATGTTTTACCAAACTTATGCCTCGGGAAGTGCTTTTCGTTACGGTTGGAACTTTGAGGATCCCTGGTTATTGTTATTCGTGGAATTTGAATTGTATGGCTCGTATTTTTGCACTTGTACTTGCACTAGCAAAACAGTGGAGTTTTGCTAACCCCCGAGTATTCGGGGGGTGGATGTCTATTTTTGCATTCAGGTTTTGGAGCATAGCACAGGGTCGGCAAGAAGGATGATGAAAGATGAACGATACTAATCACACGAGGATCCGTATGATGTTATTGGTTTAGTTGTATTTTATTTCCGCTGTAGTATTCTTTCCCCGTTGTACGGGAGTGTGTTGTATTCGACCCCTGCGTGGGCATGTATTGTAATTGAGTTGTATGTATTTATTGAAAGGCCAAATCGGTCTACTGAGTCTTTTTAGCCTTAAAGGCATTGTCGAGTTGTTCGTTTGTTGTTACCAGCCTGGTAGATCCTTGAGGAAAGGTTCTACGGCGTGTAATATCCCTGAGCGGATTGGGGGTGTTACATAAATGGTATCGGAGCTTAGGTTGTGGGAACCTAGGCTGGCGGGTCAAGTCGTGTTGTTTGAGTCTTGTTTCGTCGGATTTTATCTGACTGAGTTGTGTCGCGACGCGTCGTCTGAGTTTGTTGGTCGTGATTAGTATCGTGGGCGATCATCATCTTCGTGCGACCTGTGGATGTAAGTCTCCCTTCTTTGTATTGTGCCTCGTGTGACACGAGCTATTTTTATGATTATGAGTTAATTGACGGAATCCTTTTATGGATTTTTATTTCGTGATATGTGATTATTTGACTCCCATTTTTCGTTCATATGAGGAGTAGTGTTGCTGTCTTGTGCATGTTTGACTTTATTTCTTTTATCCGCTGCGTGAGTTCTTTTGTAATGGCTTTCGGTATTTTACCGACTGAGTTTTATTTCGAAAACCAATTCCCTTAATCGAGTTTTTGGCATTATGGCCTTGATCATTTTGGCGAAATTCTTATGATGGTATTTAGTATTTTGTAAATGGCTTTTGTAAGTTTTTAAAATATTACCGTCATTAGCTTTTTGACGTTTTTGTAAATGGTTTTTAGCTTGGTGGGTTCTGGCGTGGGGCCCACGGCGTTATAATGTTCCGTGTAATTACCTGAAATTTTTGGGCATTCTAGCCCATTGAATTATCCTTGAAAAACTTGAGTATCTTAGAAAATAAATTTCGAGACGTACTTTTAAAATGAATTATTTTCTCGTGGTACGTCCAAGGTGCCACAATATATTTCAAAATTCTTCTAACTCGAGGACCAAAATGTTTTGAGATATTTTCAAATGTTTTATAAACACTTTTACTTAGACCCGAGGGTCGAATATTCTGAAAGTCTTTCACTAAGAGAAGGTGTCCTCATTTTTGTTCAAACGCAAGACGATTTTCAAAGTCTCGATAACAATGTTTGCACTACTTTTTGTAAAGTGATACTCAAGATCAACTGGTGTTTCCAAACTATTTTCAAAAGGTGGTTTTCGTTTTTAAAACCCATCATTTCGTGCTTGTGGTCGGAGAAGGTGTGTATGATGTTGGTATTGCTGTTAGGGTGTTAGCCCTCCGAATTGTGATTGAATTGGTGGCGTGAACGTTGAGTCGTTCGCCACGCATATGTTTTGATAGCCCGTTGTGGGAGGTGTGATGACGATCTTTAATGTTGTCATTTCGTGGTGGCTTGCGTGTTATCGCACCTGTGTGGGCTGTTAAAGCTTGGATTTTTATGCGTTTATGCACATTGGTGATCATTTCAAGATGTTTATGGTTGTGTGTTGGCTATCGTTTAAGCCGTTGTAATCGTCGAACGATGCCGTTGTTGTGATTTTTGTATGCTTGATATGTTATGCTGAGTTGGCATCTCCGGTATGTTGTTTTGCGGTGTTAGTTCCATTGTATCTAGCATCTGTATTTTCGGTATGCCGAGCCGAGACGTTTCAACTGTGATGTGCCGGGGCATGCACGTGTAAATTGTCCTTCTCGTCGGTAACACATTTCAAGTGTGGACTCAAGGGACACCGAATTCAGTTTTGTGAATTGGCTACTGAGACTTTCGGAGTTCGCGCTTCAGCACAGTTATCAGAATCGGCTTTGAGAGGCCTTCGAAGTATGTTTCTATCGGTTGCTTGTTGTGTTGTCACATTGATTTCGTTGTTGTGAGTTTCGAGGACGACACTTCTTTTAGATGAGGTCGAATATAATACCCGTATTATTTTTGGCTTCTGCATTTCCTCTTTCTCAAGTCTATCGACTCGCTCGTGTTCGTTGATACTTTCTGAACTTGTTCTGTATTTCGGTTTTGTCGTTCGAACGAGCTGTGATCTTGTTTGGGTCAATCTGGTTATCGCTGTGACTTTTTCGAGTTCGGTTCGATTCTTGTGAACCTTGTTCGGAAGTGACATCATCTTGTTTTACTTGTTCTCTTATTCGAAGTGGATCGGATTTGGAACTTCTATATTTTCGACTCTGTCGACTCGTTTATGTTCGTTAACATTTTCTGAGCTTGCCCTATCCCTTTCTTTTATTGATCGAACGAGTGTGGTGTTTTGAAATTACTCGTTTGTCGTTATGACTTTTCAATTGCTATTCCCTTTCCTATGGATGTTATGTGAATCACATCTTGTTGCTTTTACCGGATCATATATTGTCTCGAGCCGAGACGTGAACCTGAGAGTTGTTGTTTGAATTTTATTGTTCTTCGTGATTCGAACATGATTGTTCGATTTTTGTTGTCTCGACCGTTGTGGTTCGATCGTTTGATTGTTCGATTTTTGTTGAAGTCGTTTCGTGATTGTTGAGCGTTCAGACTCCTTCCTAATTTCCTTATATTTGGGAAATTTGTCTCGTTTTCGATCTTCCAACCCTTGGGCGGTGGAATTCCGTATTTCTTCAGCGATTGGCTCGCGTTTTGATTGATGTACCGTTGGGGTGGTCATTCATATTGATTTTCGTTCGTTGTGTTTTGTGATTGTTCGGATAATCGACTTGGTTGTATTATCTGTTTGATGACGCTTGTCACTTTTTGGTTTTATTATGTCTCTATCGGTGGCGTTGTGTTGGTCGTCGTGGAGCGTGTTTTCACGCCGTATGTTCCTTTGCGTTTCTTGCAGCGTTTCGCCGTCGGGCGCGAGTTTTCGGTTTTTGGGTATCTCGTCGAGTTTTCCTGACAGTTGATATTGCTTCTCCCTACTTATTTTAAGTTTCGGGACGAAACTTTTTTTAAGGAGGGTAGAATGTAATATCCGCAATTTTCGATTTTCGGTAAATTTCTTTTTTTCGGCGGAAGTCCGTTTTGACGACTCGCTCATGACCGTTTCGTCATTCCGAGAATGATTAATTCTGCACTTTTTGTCATCCGAGCTCGTTTCGGTGTCGTTTTGTTGAGTTCCGTGCTTTTTAGCGGTTTTTCCGCACTTGAGTTCGATTCTTGCGAATCTCGTCCAAAACTGTTGTTTCGACTTTCTCGTAAGTTCATTTAATGTTATTATTCATGTTGCGAGCTTTGGCTTGGTGTTTCGATCACGTATCGTGATTTTCGGGCGTTTTGGGCCATTTTCGTAATTTCCCAAAGTTTGGGGTAATTACTTTTCGTTGTCGAATTTCGAGCCTTCGGGTGGTCGGAATCGTGTGTTCTCTTAGTGCTCGGATTCTTCTTTGCGAGTACTTCGTAACCGTATCTTCGATTCGTACTCAGGTTCGGGTTTCGGGGTCGTTCGGGCCGTCGGAGTTGGTCCCGGCCGAGTCATGGCCGGGCATGCTGGGGCCAGGCCAGCCCTGGCCGAGTAACGTACGGTAGTGATCGGCGATTACGCACGTAAGGCCGATTACGCACGTAAGGCCACGGCCGGTAACGCACGTAACGATTCGGCATTTCAGTGATGAGTTCGGCCATGGCGATTACGTCGTAAGCCATGGCGATTCGTCGTAACGGCCGGATCGGCTCTATTTAAGGATCGGCGGCGTTTTACTTGACCATTTTCACTCGGTTTTCCTTCTCTTCCGGGCCGTGGAGGTGTTGGAATCATGGAAGGATGTTGTTATACAATTAATCCATGAAGTTTTGAGGTTCATATCATCAATCATCCATCCAATAACATCCTCCGATCTACCGAATCAGGTCAGATTTCCTAGAAATCTAGTTTTGGGGAATTTGGGTATTTTGGTTGTTTTCGTCCGATTAATCCGTTTTAACTTAGGATTATGATGGATTGATGATTATTTAGATGTTTTATATCTTTTCCCTTGTTATTCCATGGTTGGATCGTATCGATTCGTTGTTTTGGTCGAGTTCTTGATCGACGCCTTGAAGGTGTCCGGTAGAATGTCATAGAGGGGTTTTCGGGCGTTCTACGATTATCCTTCCTCGAATGATTGTTGATTTATGGATTATACGTTGTTAGGGTCGAGTTTCTTGCGAAGAAACCAAGTTGAACCCTTCCGTTCATTGTCGTTTTCCTTTTCGAAAACATCGTGCGTTTCGAAGCTTTCCGGTTGAGCCGTGTTCGTCGGGATACTTGCGTACCGATTTTGAGGCAAGTACCTTGTCCATATAATTCTTGTTTTGTGGATATGATAATTGGTGATCGTCTAAATGTGTTTGTGTGGTCGTTTGAATTGAACTTTCAAAAGATTTGATTAGCCTTGTTAAAGGCCCTCTTTCAAAACGCATGTGTTTTGTGAATGGTGTGGTTTGTGAACTATGTGAATTCTATGGATATGTTTGGTGTTGAGGTTGCACTTGGTATTGCGTGTGGACGTATATGGCTTCTTTTCGGTGCGTTATGGTTTGACGTGGTGTTTTGCTAAGTGTTGTTGGCATTAACACATGATTTGACATATTTGTGATTGTGGCAAATGTGAAACCCTTGTCGTTGTGAACTCTATGCATTGATGATTTGACCACAAGGTTATCAATTCGGGTAGGTCTGGAGAGGGCTCTGAGAATCGTCACTTGCGAGTGCGATGTCACGATAACTTGTGGGTATATTCGATTGATGTTTACCGGGTAGGGACCCATGAGGCCTCCGGCGGCGCATTACTTGCGAGTACGGCCATTTGATATGATTTGACCATAAGGTTATCTAATCGGGTAGGTCTGGAGAGGGCTCCGAGAATCGGTACTTGCGAGTACGATGTCAAGATAACTTATGGTTGTGATATGTGTTTGATTTGTTTCGCTAGCCAGCTCGGGAGGGTCCTTCGAGGCCTCGAGTGGGATTTGTGGCTTCGTCCCGGTCCTAGGCGATGCGCGTGCGCGATTATGTTTTGTTGATTTTTATGTCCGTCGAGGACACGTGATATTAGGCTCTGGCCCTCTGAATTGTTGTCGGTTTTCTATTTGCGAAAACAAAACCTTTGGGCTGTGACCCCTGTTGATTTTGGAAAGAGAAGGATTCGGAAATCCTAAATTGTTTTCTATTAAAACTCTCGATGGCATTTTAAACTGTTTTATAAATTGTTTCCCTTGATTTGTGATCTTTCGGTTTTGGAATGTTTTACCAAACTTATGCCTCGGGAAGTGCTTTTCGTTACGTTTGGAACTTTGAGGATCCCTGGTTATTGTTATTCGTGGAATGTGAATTGTATGGCTCGTATTTTTGCACGTGTACTTGCACTAGCAAAACAGTGGAGTTTTGCTAACCCCCGAGTATTCGGGGGGTGGATGTCTATTTTTGCATTCAGGTTTTGGAGCATAGCACAGGGTCGGCACGAAGGATGATGAAAGATGAACGATACTAATCACACGAGGATCCGTATGATGTTATTGGTTTAGTTGTATTTTATTTCCGCTGCAGTATTCTTTCCCCGTTGTACGGGAGTGTGTTGTATTCGACCCCTGCGTGGGCATGTATTGTAATTGAGTTGTATGTATTTATTGAAAGGCCAAATCGGTCTACTGAGTCTTTTTAGCCTTAAAGGCATTGTTGAGTTGTTCGTTTGTTGTTACCAGCCTGGTAGATCCTTGAGGAAAGGTTCTACGGCGTGTAATATCCCTGAGCGGATTGGGGGTGTTACATAAATGGTATCGGAGCTTAGGTTGTGGGAACCTAGGCTGGCGGGTCAAGTTGTGTTGTTTGAGTCTTGTTTCGTCGGATTTTATCTGACTCAGTTGTGTCGCGACGCGTCGTCTGAGTTTGTTGGTCGTGATTAGTATCGTGGGCGATCATCATCTTCGTGCGACCTGTGGATGTAAGTCTCCCTTCTTTGTATTGTGCCTCGTGTGACACGAGCTATTTTTATGATTATGAGTTAATTGACGGAATCCTTTTATGGATTTTTATTTCGTGATATGTGATTATTTGACTCCCATTTTTCGTTCATATGAGGAGTAGTGTTGCTGTCTTGTGCATGTTTGACTTTATTTCTTTTATCCGCTGCGTGAGTTCTTCTGTAATGGCTTTCGGTATTTTACCGACTGAGTTTTATTTCGAAAACCAATTCCCTTAATCGAGTTTTTGGCATTATGGCCTTGATCATTTTGGCGAAATTCTTATGACGGTATTTAGTATTTTGTAAATGGCTTTTGTAAGTTTTTGAAATATTACCGTCATTAGCTTTTTGACGTTTTTGTAAATGGTTTTTAGCCTGGTGGGTTCTGGCGTGGGGCCCATGGCGTTATAATGTCCCGTGTAATTACCTGAAATTTTTGGGCATTCTAGCCCATTGAATTATCCTTGAAAAACTGGAGTATCTTAGAAAATAAATTTCGAGACGTACTTTTAAAATGAATTATTTTCTCGTGGTACGTCCAAGGTGCCACAATATATTTCAAAATTCTTCTAACTCGAGGACCAAAATGTTTTGAGATATTTTCAAATGTTTTATAAACACTTTTACTTAGACCCGAGGGTCGAATATTCTGAAAGTCTTTCACTAAGAGAAGGTGTCCTCATTTTTGTTCAAACGCAAGACGATTTTCAAAATCTCGATAACAATGTTTGCACTACTTTTTGTAAAGTGATACTCAAGATCAACTGGTGTTTCCAAACTATTTTCAAAAGGTGGTTTTCGTTTTTAAAACCCATCATTTCGTGCTTGTGGTCGTAGAAGGTGTGTATGATGTTGGTATTGCTGTTAGGATGTTAGCCCTCCGAATTGTGATTGAATTGGTGGCGTGAACGTTGAGTCGTTCGCCACGCATATGTTTTGATAGCCCGTTGTGGGAGGTGTGATGACGATCTTTAATGTTGTCATTTCGTGGTGGCTTGCGTGTTATCGCACCTGTGTGGGCTGTTAAAGCTTGGATTTTTATGCGTTTATGCACATTGGTGATCGTTTCATGATGTTTATGGTTGTGTGTTGGCTATCGTTTAAGCCGTTGTAATCGTCGAACGATGCCGTTGTTGTGATTTTTGTATGCGTTGATATGTTATGCTGAGTTGGCATCTCCGGTATGTTGTTTTGCGGTGTTAGTTCCATTGTATCTAGCATCTGTATTTTCGGTATGCCGAGCCGAGACGTTTCAACCGTGATGTGCCGGGGCATGCACGTGTAAATTGTCCTTCTCGTCGGTAACACATTTCAAGTGTGGACTCAAGGGACACCGAATTCAATTTTGTGAATTGGCTACCGAGACTTTCGGAGTTCGCGCTTCAGCACAGTTATCAGAATCGGCTTTGAGAGGACTTCGAAGGAGGTTTCTATCGGTTGCTTGTTGTGTTGTCACATTGATTTCGTTGTTGTGAGTTTCGAGGACGACACTTCTTTTAGATGAGGTCGAATATAATACCCGTATTATTTTTGGCTTCTGCATTTCCTCTTTCTCAAGTCTATCGACTCGCTCGTGTTCGTTGATACTTTCTGAACTTGTTCTGTATTTCGGTTTTGTCGTTCGAACGAGCTGTGATCTTGTTTGGGTCAATCTGGTTATCGCTGTGACTTTTTCGAGTTCGGTTCGATTCTTGTGAACCTTTTTCGGAAGTAACATCATCTGGTTTTACTAGTTCTCTTATTCGAAGTGGATCGGATTTGGAACTTCTATATTTTCGACTCTGTCGACTCGTTTATCTTCGTTAACATTTTCTGAGCTTGCCCTATCCCTTTCTTTTATTGATCGAACGAGTGTGGTGTTTTGAAATTACTCGTTTGTCGTTATGACTTTTCAATTGCTATTCCCTTTCCTATGGATCTTATGTGAATCACATCTTGTTGCTTTTACCGGATCATATATTGTCTCGAGCCGAGACGTGAACCTGAGAGTTGTTGTTTGAATTTTATTGTTCTTCGTGATTCGAACATGATTGTTCGATTTTTGTTGTCTCGACCGTTGTGGTTCGATCGTTTGATTGTTCGATTTTTGTTGAAGTCGTTTCGTGATTGTTGAGCGTTCAGACTCCTTCCTAATTTCCTTATATTTGGGAAATTTGTCTCGTTTTCGATCTTCCAACCCTTGGGCGGTGGAATTCCGTATTTCTTCAGCGATTGGCTCGCATTTTGATTGATGTACTGTTGGGGTGGTCATTCATATTAATTTTCGTTCGTTGTGTTTTGTGATTGTTCGGATAATCGACTTGGTTGTATTATCTGTTTGATGACGCTTGTCACTTTTTGGTTTTATTATGTCTCTATCGGTGGCGTTGTGTTGGTCGTCGTGGAGCGTGTTTTCACGCCGTATGTTCCTTTGCGTTTCTTGCAGCGTTTCGCCGTCGGGCGCGAGTTTTCGGTTTTTGGGTATCTCGTCGAGTTTTCCTGACAGTTGATATTGCTTCTCCCTACTTATTTTAAGTTTCGGGACGAAACTTCTTTTAAGGAGGGTAGAATGTAATATCTGCGATTTTCGATTTTCGGTAAATTTCTTTTTTTCGGCGGAAGTCCGTTTTGACGACTCGCTCATGACCGTTTCGTCATTCCGAGAATGATTAATTCTGCACTTTTTGTCATCCGAGCTCGTTTCGGTGTCGTTTTGTTGAGTTCCGTGCTTTTTAGTGGTTTTTCCGCACTTGAGTTTGATTCGTGCGAATCTCGTCCGAAACTGTTGTTTCGACTTTCTCGTAAGTTCATTTAATGTTATTATTCATGTTGCGAGCTTTGACTTGGTGTTTCGATCACGTATCGTGATTTTCGGGCATTTTGGGCCATTTTCGTAATTTCCCAAAGTTTGGGGTAATTACTTTCCGTTGTCGAATTTCGAGCCTTTAGGTGGTCGGAATCGTGTGTTCTCTTAGTGCTCGGATTCGTCTTTGCGAGTACTTCGTAACCGTATCTTCGATTCGTACTCAGGTTCGGGTTTCGGGGTCGTTCGGGCCGTCGGAGTTGGTCCCGGCCGAGTCATGGCCGGGCATCTTTGAGGCAGGCCGCCACCGCCGAGTAACGCACGGTAGTGATCGGCGATTACGCACGTAAGGCCGGTTACGCACGTAATGCCCTGACGGTAACGCGTAACGATTCCGGCATTTCAGTGCGTGAGTTCGGCCATGGCCGGTTACGCACGTAGCAATGGCCGATTACGACGTAACCCGCCGGCTACCACTTATTTAAGGCCTGGCGTTTTTTCTTCAGCCATTTTCACTCGGTTTTCCTTCTCTTCCGCGGCTGGAGGTGTTGGAATCATGGAAGGATGTTGTTATACAATTAATCCATGAAGTTTTGAGGTTCATATCATCAATCATCCATCCAATAACATCCTCCGATCTACCGAATCAGGTCAGATTTCCTAGAAATCTAGTTTTGGGGAATTTGGGTATTTTGGTTGTTTTCGTCCGATTAATCCGTTTTAACTTAGGATTATGATGGATTGATGATTATTTAGATGTTTTATATCTTTTCCCTTGTTATTCCAGGGTTGGATCGTATCGATTCGTTGTTTTGGTCGAGTTCTTGATCGACGCCTTGAAGGTGTCCGGTAGAATGTCATAGAGGGGTTTTCGGGCGTTATACGATTATCCTTCCTCGTATTATTGTTGATTTATGGATTATATGTTGTTAGGGTCGAGTTTCTTGCGAAGAAACCAAGTTGAACCCTTCCGTTCGTTGTCGTTTTCCTTTTTGAAAACATCGTGCGTTTCGAAGCTTTCCGGTTGAGCCGTGTTCATCGGGATACTTGCGTACCGATTTTGAGGCAAGTACCTTGTCCATATAATTCTTGTTTTGTGGATATGATAATTGGTGATCGTCTAAATGTGTTTGTGTGGTCGTTTGAATTGAACTTTCAAAAGATTTGATTAGCCTTGTTAAAGGCCCTCTTTCAAAACGCGTGTGTTTTGTGAATGGTGTGGTTTGTGAACTATGTGAATTCTATGGATATGTTTGGTGTTGAGGTTGCACTTGGTATTGCGTGTGGACGTATATGGTTTCTTTTCGGTGCGTTATGGTTTGACGTGGTGTTTTGCTAAGTGTTGTTGGCATTAACTCATGATTTGACATATTTGTGATTGTGGCAAATGTGAAACCCTTGTCGTTGTGAACTCTATGCATTGATGATTTGACCACAAGGTTATCAATTCGGGTAGGTATGGAGAGGGCTCCGAGAATCGTCACTTGCGAGTGCGATGTCACGATAACTTGTGGGTATATTCTATTGATGTTTACCGGGTAGGGACCTGTGAGGCCTCCGGCGGCGCGTTACTTGCGAGTACGGCCATTTGATATGATTTGACCATAAGGTTATCTAATCGGGTAGGTCTGGAGAGGGCTCCGAGAATCGGTACTTGCGAGTACGATGTCAAGATAACTTATGGTTGTGATATGTGTTTGATTTGTATCGCTAGCCAGCTCGGGAGGGTCCTTCGAGGCCTCGAGTGGGATTTGTGGCTTCGTCCGGTCCTAGGCGATGCGCGTGCGCGATTATGTTTTGTTGATTTTTATGTCCATCGAGGACACGTGATATTAGGCTCTGGCCCTGTGAATTGTTGTCGGTTTTCTATTTCCGAAAACAAAACCTTTGGGCTGTGACCCCTGTTGATTTTGGAAAGAGAAGGATTCGGAAATCTTAAATTGTTTTCTATTAAAACTCGCGATGGCATTTTAAACTGTTTTATAAATTATTTCCCTTGATTTGTGATCTTTCGGTTTTGGAATGTTTTACCAAACTTATGCCTCGGGAAGTGCTTTTCGTTACGTTTGGAACTTTGAGTATCTCTGGTTATTGTTATTCGTGGAATGTGAATTGTATGGCTCGTATTTTTGCACTTGTACTTGCACTAGCAAAACGGTGGAGTTTTGCTAACCCCCGAGTATTCGGGGGGTGGATGTCTATTTTTGGATTCAGGTTTTGGAGCATAGCACAGGGTCGGCACGAAGGATGATGAATGATGAACGATACTAATCACACGAGGATCCGTATGATGTTATTGGTTTAGTTGTATTTTATTTCCGCTGCAGTATTCTTTCCCCGTTGTACGGGAGTGTGTTGTATTCGACCCCTGTGTGGGCATGTATTGTAATTGAGTTGTATGTATTTATTGAAAGGCCAAATCGGTCTACTGAGTCTTTTTAGCCTTAAAGGCATTGTCGAGTTGTTCGTTTGTTGTTACCAGCCTGGTAGATCCTTGAGGAAAGGTTCTACGGCGTGTAATATCCCTGAGCGGATTGGGGGTGTTACACCGAAAGTGGCCGAGTCCACACGTAGATTCCTTATGATCTGTTCTACACTAGCGTGCGCTAACTTTTGCTTTTAGCTTGCGCTAAACTTGCACGATAGCGTGCGCTATGCTTGAATATTAGCGTGCGCTAATAAGGCTATACTTAGCCATTTTCAGCTATCATTGTCCAACGTCTCAACAAACTAAATACATATACACGACATACTTAATATACATACTCCTTCCAATAATATTCCCATATGATACACAATATCCTAAAATGCAATTGTCGACCAAGTACGACAATTATACTAATAGATATATCTCAGTCCTTTAATTGTTTTATCCATATTGTACAGATTCCACGCTGTACAATATAACTCGGATAAAATAACATTAAACAATAGTAGTAGAAATTCCAGATATTACATAGATTACTAGGGATATCTAGAATAAATATTCATTAATGCATTAACAAGCTTTACTATCAAGTCACATACTTGACGATCGTAAGCAGAATATAATTCAATAATATAATTAATATTATATAATAATTAATGTCTCCACATTAGTATAAAACAGTAGACTTAGAGCATTATACTAACACTTTGTTAATAGAGTTAATGATGATTCTTGGAAGGAGTTCGATTGTTCTTCATCGTAGTTCATCAATACAAGGTAATATTCATATCCCTCTGATTATAGCTCGGTTTTTGGAACGATGTTTATTTGTTAAGAAGCATGTTGGTTTATCCATCCATTTAGTTTCGAATTTTTGAAGTTGGTATTGGTGATTAATTCGTATGATGATGGTTAAGGTGGTATTATTGTGATTCTTGATGTTAGGTGAATCGTATGTTGAAGAATATGATGATAAATGTCTTCGATATGTTGTTTGTTATGAACATCATTATGGAATCATGGTGTTCTTGGTATATATCACATCAAAAAGGAATATGTGATAGTATAGATAATGGTTTTTATTATAAACATAGATTTGATAATTAAAACCAATATTATGTTGATGGTAGTAGCTGATTTCATATGTTCTTGATGAAATTTGAATCATAATAATGAGGATGAATTCAGAAAGATTATAGTTAATCTAACATGATTATCAATGGTATTGAACTATTTGGATAGTTCGGATTGTCGATTATATCGGTAGTATTATTTTACTGTGAATTTACAATTATGAACAATGAGGAATCTTGTTAATTCATCTAGGAGGTTGAATTCGGAATAGAGTATATTATGTAATTCTTGTTATCGGGATAAATTAATTGTTGATATGATTATCGAATTATGGAATCGTATTGTGGTTATGGATTCTTGATTGATTGATCCGGATTGTTCGGACTTGTGTTTAATCGGGATATTATGGAACCATTGGGTTTGTTGATCTGTTATATTAATTGTTAATTATGATCATCGAGTTGCGGTTTGTATTGTGGATATGAATTCGTATTTGTTGAGTTGGATTATTTGGTTTTGTACATTATCGAGGTATCGTTGAACCGTTCAGTTTGATTGGTTGGCTATGTCGGTTATTGATTGATATCGGGTTGTTGTTTATTGATTATTGCAATAGGTTGTGATAATTGATCACTAGTTAGAACTGTGCTATGCGGTCGGGTTCGAGGATGCTCGTGAATCGCATTGACCAGGGCCAAGGAGCTTGTAGAGGAAGGCAAAGAATTGGTAGCGACTTCACTATCATCGTATCGGTATCGACGCAAGTTATTACTTCTTCAGATTATAATATTTAATGAATGGTTTCAGTTTCATTTCGTTTATAATGTACATAACAATGATTAGTATTGTGAACTCTGGAGATTTGGATTATATGTTGTTTTTCCGATTTTTGGGAGTTAAATCATAATATATGATTTACATTTGTTATTGGTATACTTGGGTATCGAGGATACATTGTGGTAAATGCGAGGATACGAGTTATCTACAGTCCATGGTACTTTTGGATCGTCGAATATTGAGGAAATTGTTAGTGATGGTTTAGACATCGAGATTGCTCTCGAAGGACTCGAGGTAAGTACTCTAAT
Source organism: Orobanche coerulescens (assembly GCA_033398695.1). Taxonomy (NCBI): domain Eukaryota; kingdom Viridiplantae; phylum Streptophyta; class Magnoliopsida; order Lamiales; family Orobanchaceae; genus Orobanche; species Orobanche coerulescens. The sequence continues at coordinate 81,779,997 of CM065812.1, read as the reverse complement.
AATTTTTGTCATTTTTGTCAATCATGTTGTAATACATTTGTGTATTGATGTTGTCGTGCATTCTTGTATTTTTATTAACATGCATTTGTGCATTGCTGTCATATGTCAACCTCGTGTTGGTCCGACGGGATCATCTTGGGTATCTATGCTGTGTGCGCCGGATCGTTGGACACGTATTTCCACCATGCGTTGGTCCGACGGGATCATCATGGGAATCTATAGCTGTGTGCGCTGGATCATTGGATTACCATGTGTTGTTGTTATGCATATGTATACTATTGGTTATCCACCTCGTGTTGATCTAACAGGACACACGAATTTCACTTTCATCAAGTTCTCGACGTGTTGAGATGAGAGCAACTTTATGGAAAATTTTCCAAGTGTGAGTTCTGGATTTCCGAAGTGACGTTTCTCGGACATGTAATTTCATCAGACGGAGTTCGTGTCGGCCCTCAGAATACGGAGGCTATCCTAGATTGGCAACCTCCGAAAAATGTTAAAAAAATCCGAAGCTTTCTCGGATTAGCTGGTTATTATCGGTGATTTGTAGAAGGACCTTCTAAAATCGCTCAACCCATGACGAACCTTTTACGGAAAGATAAGAAATACACGTGGTCCGACGTGTGTCAAGAGAGTTTTGAGGAACTCAAGAGCCGGTTAATTTCAGCACCTATCCTTTCTTTACCGCAAGGGACGGAAGGATTTGTGGTTTATAGTGATGCGTCCGGACAGGGTCTCAGATGTGTACTAATGCAGAATGGGAAAGTTATTGCTTATGCTTCTCGACAGTTGAGACCTTACGAGGTTAATTATCCGACCCACGACTTGGAGCTAGCAGCCGTGGAATTCGCATTGAAGATTTGGCATCATTATCTTTATGGCGTTACCTGTCAGATATTCACGGATCATAAGATTTTAAAGTATATATTTACTCAGAAGGAGTTAAATATGCGACAGAGACGGTGGTTAGAACTAATTAAGGACTATGATATTGAGATACTTTACCACCCGGGCAAGGCGAACGTTGTCGCCGACGCCTTGAGTCATAAGTCCGTTCAGGAGCAGATGCTTGCTCGATTAATAGTTCAGAAGGAACTTCAGCAGGAATTTCTGAGACCCGAGATCGAGGTCTGGTTACAGAGAGTACGAGGACAACTTTGTGCATTAGAGATTTCATCGCCACTTGAGGAGGCGATCAGGGAGAATCAGGGTTCGGACCCATTTTTGTTACGCATTCGAGATGATGTGGCTCATGGGAAAGCCCCTGGATTTGTTGTCCACGAGGATGGACTTTTGCGATTCAAGAATCGGTTGTGCGTACCGGTGAATGCCGAGTTGAAAAACTCGATTTTGAAAGAAGCTCATGCTACCCCTTATTCCGTTCATCCGGGGTCTAGCAAGATGTACAAAGACTTGAAACAAAATTACTGGTGGAGTAATATGAAGCGAGAAGTCGCGGAATTTGTTTCGAGATGCTTAACCTGTCAGCAAGTCAAGATAGAACATCAGCGACCGGCGGGTATGCTGAAACCTCTCCCTATTCCAGAGTGGAAGTGGGAAGATATTTCAGTGGGCTTCATCACGAGTTGCCGACGAGTCGTCGTGGCATGAATACAATCTGGATAATTGTGGACCGCTTAACTAAATCAGCTCATTTCCTTGAGATTAAGGATACGTGGGGTCCCGAGAGACTTGCCCAGTTGTTCATCAAAGAGATAGTGAGACTGCACGGTACTCCTAAAAGTATCGTTTCCAATCGTGATGGACGATTCGTGTCTCATTTTTGGAAATCAGTTTATCGTGCTATGGGAACTCAGCTTAATCTCAGTGCAACTTTTCATCCTCAGTCCGACGTACAATCAGAGAGGGCTATTCAGACCTTGCAGGACATGTTGAGGGCATGTGTTCTCGATTGGAAAGATGATTGGGAAGCCCAACTAGCATTGATCGAGTTCACGTACAATAATAGTTGGCATGCTTCGATTAAGATGGCACCTTACGAGGCCTTGTATGGTCATCGTTGTCGATCTGCTTTGTGTTGGGATGACTTATCAGAATCAATTGGCACCGATCCCGATATGCTTATAGTCGCCCGTGAGAAGGTAGCTTTGATCAGGAGTCGTTTGTTGACCGCTCAGAGTCGACAGAAATCTTATGCAGATAACCGTCATCGGCCATTAGAGTTCGAGACAGGTGACCATGTTTTGTTCAAGGTATCCCCGAGTCGAGATATCTTCCGTTTTGGGAAGAGGGGAAACTTGAGTCCGAGATTCATTGGACCGTTTGAGATTTTGGATCGAGTAGGCGAGTTAGCTTATCGATTGGCCTTACCTCCGGGGTTGAGCTTAATTCATAATGTGTTTCACGTCTCTTAGTTACGGAAGTATGTTGCCAACCCAAGTCACATACTTTAGTTCGATGAAATCGAGATCGCCGATGATCATTCATATGAGGAGTGTCCTATACGAGTCTTAGAGCGGCGAATCAATTAGTTGAGGAACAAGATGATTCCTTTGGTGAAAATTCAGTGGTCTGGACACGGAGTCGAAGAGGCTACTTGGGAAACCGAGGATAGAATGCGGGAGAGTCACCGAGTTGTTTGACCCTTAGTTTCGGGGAAGAAACTCTTTTAAGGGGCGTGTATGTAATACCCGGTTGTAATTCAGTCATTATCATTCAGTAATTATCGTTAAGTAATTGTCACTCAGTAATTTTCACTCATTAATGATCATTTGTCACTCATATTCAATCATTGTATTCACCGTTCAGAGTAATCGTATCATGTATCAATCGTCATTCATCACCAATCTAGTTGGAGAATCGTGCCGTGTTTATCATCGTTGTCATCTTCATAGTTGTGTTGTGTGTGAGGAGTAGTGCACGCTACGTACTCTCTTTAGTGTATGGTAATTGAGTACGGGTAGCGAACGCTACCTCTCAACACTAGCGCACGCTAGTGTTTCAAGCAGGCAGTCCAGAAGGCACTAGACTGCAGTTGGGTTGTAAGTAACGCACGCTACCAATGGCTACTGGACTGATTTCAGATAATTCATAGCGCACGCTATGTGTGAGTATTAGCGTACGATAATCGGGGTTAGTAGCACACGTTGAATCCTGTGGGTAGCGCGCGCTATCGCGATCAGATCAGAGAACATGAGGTTCTAGACTCCAGTACTGGGCATCAGATAATTCGTTAGCGCACGCTAACATTTTGAGTTAGCGCACGCTAAGTACATGGTTGTAGCGCATGCTACAAGAGGTACGTAGCGGATGCTATCGTTGCGAACAGAGGGTACTGGACTACCCAGTACACCCGTTAGCGCACGCTACACACAGGAGCTAGCGCACGCTAACTAGGATTTGCTATATATAGGATAGTCCAGTCCTTTCTTCGTCATTATCATTTCTCTTCACTCCCTCGGCGGTTTTGGGCGATTCTGAGCGATTTGGAGAGTGTTCTTCGAGGTGCAATCATCAAGGTAATATTCTCTTCATCATCTTCAAGCTTATCATTCGGATTAATCATCATTTCATCATCCTCATCACATCAAATCAAGGTAATATTTCTCTTCATCATCTTCAAGCTTATCATTCGGATTAATCATCATTTCATCATCCTCATCACATCAAATCAAGGTAATATTCTCTTGGATCTAGAATTTCGGATTTTTGGGTTTTTCCTTCCGATTTCTTCGTGTAAGCTTGGATTGTTGTTGGAATATGTTAGATATGGATTATCTATCTTGGATAAATGTTTTCCTTCGGATTTATTGTTGTATATTTCGGATTTCATGACTATTGGGGTTGAATCAAGAACACTTTGGGGTTGACTTTGATATTTTTTGGGGTTTTTGATTAGATGTTATCGTTAACTCGAATTGTGGATTCCTAAGGGATTATTGATATCATTGAAGGTGTTTTGTTGGTTTGAACTACTCATTTTGGAGTTTGGTTTCGATATATTCGGGTTTGGATATTATCAAAGGATGTATGTTTGCTAAGTGTTCGCTATAATGCCTTAATGAGTTTGGATATTGTTGTATCGACGTTTGAGTTGGTTATAATCGTGTTTGATACGTATATTGAGCATTGTTGGTAATTGTCATTCAAGGTTGTTCGAGTGACCGACATCTCATTGTAGGACGTTTGTTCGAGGAAGGACATTCTTCACCGGTTGAGTAAGTTAATTCTTACTCGGTTAAAAGGATATTCATTCCTTTCGTTGTTGTTCATTCATAATGTATTAACCATATTGAGACTTGTAATTGTCAATTAATCACTTCATTCACGAGGAACGACGGTTCCAACCATTTCATTGAGCTATCATTCATTTCATTATCATTTCATCTCGGTGAGTCCTTCTTGACTTGTCGGATTGTTATTCATTAATATTCTTCATGGTCATTCTTTTTCATATGACCTTCTGGGTTCATATTGCGCGGTCGGGTGGGGATGTGTGGAATTTTTAGTCGGGCACGTAATGGTCATGTGTTGGGTTCACCGACACATTAGACTGTGCACACGGTAATGTACCTTCGTGAGACTAATTAGGTACAAGGGCGGGTGTGTCCGGACACTCGTCTTGTGCATGTGCACATACCATTATGGGCGTACTGCGATGCCTCTCTTCAGCGTCCTTTCATAATTTAGATATATCATGATTGTGTTTATTCAACTCTTGAGGATTGTTGTTCTGTGTAACTGACCCCGTTGGGGGATGTTGTTTTGAGGTCATGGCAAGGCTAAGGCACGGGAAGAGAACGTTGACGGAGAGGAGTCCCAGTGATACTAGTAGGGGGCCCCAGTCCTTTTCATTCACTCATGTTTTCTTCATTTTATTTCCGCTGCGGACTTCCGTTTGAATATTCATTTCATTCAGTGTTGTATATTTTATCTTCATATAAAATATACATGTATTCTGTATTATCTTGGGTGTGTTGTAATGAAACTCCTCATCGTAGTGATTGATGATATATTGTGGTTCGGTACTGCAATTATATTATTTAATTCATTAATTTCATTCGCCTAGTGGGTCCCAGTCGGGGGTCCACGGCACTGTAATTTCCGCCTAGTTTGGAGCCACATAGCACCTATGCTCCAGTTTCACAAAACCCAAAGTTCGAAAATCATATCCTGTACTGAATCCACAACAGGCGACATATTTCTTTTATCTTATCAACCAACCGGTCATCCCTAGATATCCAAACTACCATACTGAAGTTCGAATCTCCTTTCATCTTGCTATTAATGTATTGTCCAGTTTGTGAGTCTCACTCAGTACTTCACCATGATATGTATTATGTACTACGTTTGTACGTATACGAATCACATTTTCAAAACAGCTTTGAAATCATACAATATTGTCAATAAAATCCATTTCTAAAAGTTCTTTCAAGAATTTCAAAACTCAAAACATAAATTTTCGTAAGACCACGAAATCAATTTTTGAAAAGTTAAACTGGCTCGCTTGTGTCAAGTTCTCGATGACAATTCCTTTTGAATACATGCAATCAAATAAAATAAAATTATGCAAATGATTGACCCCATCCATACTCCTGTATACCAATTCGACTCGTCACCAATTCCACTGACATTCGGTCGGAAAATCACCTGATAAAATCCAAAATCTTATCGTATAGACTTTGTTAAAATCATCTTTTCCACATATGACTCGCAACATCGATCATTATCCCATTCTGCAATACTGCAACTATGCCATGACGAAACATGTTTTTAAAGACATCAATACCGTCTCTCAGAATAATTTAAGAAAATACATTTTCATGACAGCGAGCAAAATAATCTATTTAAAATATATCATCTTGAAATATATCATCTTGAAAAGTATCATCTTCAAATGTTCAAAAATAGTTTCATTTATCTTAAAATGAACTAGTATGGCTACATGTTCCTCTTAACCATCCACAATCTTTCTCCCAAATACACAACTCTGTTTCCCATGTTTAACCGATATATTGATTCTCCATAATCATAGTTTCTCAAAATCATCATTTATGTCCCAACTATTATATTTTGTTACCTCATACTGTAACGCATAATATTTTCCCAAACCTCAAAGAGTATCAACTTATAAGTGAAAATAACCTCAATGCAATCTAAAAATCCAAATACTTACAGATCGTGAAGCCGACGATTCCCCGCGATACTCGCACATGTCTCAACTCTAGAAAATACTCGATATAGATATATTCAAAACATACATTTTGCAAAATCAGTTCAACTCGAGAGCACAACATGTCTCTTTCCAAAGAATCACGTTAATACCATTTGGAAAAGTTTACAACAACCGCAGTACCACACCGGTAAAACACATAACACACAAGCACGGGTGATCAATAAAAACCCAAAACTCTAACACTTGTCAACCGTCAACTCGAATGACATGACAAAAACACGACTCAACTCGACCCAACAGCCTAGATTTTCACAACCTTTCTTCAATACCATATTCTGTAACACCCCTAGAGCCATCTGGAAATATTACAGTGCCGCGGGCCCGAGACGGAACCCACAAGGCTAAAAGACATTTTTACAAACATTTCAAGTATGCCTAAGAGGCAATGACGGTAACATCTTTTTAAAATATGCAAAGGCTTTAAGAAAAGTCCATTTATCAATACCATCGAAAAATCTCATTTGAAAGTACAAAGTTCAACGGTTTCAATAGTGTACTTTAAGCCATCACTTGCAAGTACCGACAAAATAGTTTAGAAAATAATTTTCCAAAGTAACTTAAGTTGTCAGATACCAAAAGTCCATTTAAGAATACTCACGCAACGGAAAAGATAAACAGTAAAAAAAATACTCTAGCAGCAGAATACAACAATTAATCAAAGTACTCGATTCACAAACACATGCCATAGCCAGTATCCTCCGGGAAGCTCATCTCTTGACGACCGCTACAAGATCGATATCCCAAGAACCTAAATAGAAAGCCCATGACGGGGTCATTGTTAGGCGTATTTTTATACGCTTATTTATCTTGATTTTGTAGTGTTTTGGTGAGTGAAATCATCTAAATGAGCTTTTAATGCCTTGATTTTGTATGATTGACAGGAAATTGAAGTCCGGAAGCTAAAATGAGGCAAAACGGGCGAAGACGGCAAAACTGGACTCTGAGCCGCGGCACAAGGAATCTGAGCCGCGGCACAGGTAGACACCAGCCGAAGGGCAGAGTAGGTACATGTGCGTGCGGCACGGCCTGTGAGCCGCGGCACAGAAGAATTATTTAACGCCCAGGCATTCAGCTTTTTGTGATGTGCCGCGGCACAGGTTCAGTGAGCCGCGGCACACTTAGCGGGTTTTATACGTCTGCGCGGATTTTTGGGCCGTTTCAAAGCCAGTTTTCGACCGATTGAGACGGACGCGTTTTACTGATGTGCTGAGCTATAAATAGGGTTTAAGACCCTAATTTAATAATCTTGGGAATCATTGAATCTAATACCTTGGAGAGCTTAAGCTTGGAGACGGCAGAAGAGGAGGAAAGCAGAAGAATTCAAGGGCAGAAGGCGGGAGCTGAAGAACGGAGGAATCCGAACTTCATCTGCGTTTGAATTTTATGCTTTCGTTTATTTATTCTGTATTTTCAGTTTTTAGTATGTCAGGCTAAAGCCCTAGTCTAGGGTTTTGATGAAACCTTTGTTTTGACGAATTGATTGAGATTATCCAATTTATTACCTTTTTATTGAGTTTTCCCAATTATGTTTAATGCTTGCAATTATCTGGCCAATAGTTGTTTGATTTAATCATTCACTTCGAATCGGGAGAGGAGATTTGGTGAGGAACTATTGGTGAGGACCGTTTTATTCTGTGAGATAGGAATATACTCATAGGAACTACGTGGCCTTTAGGAGATTTTATGCTTTTTGCCTATCGACGAGATAATTCACCTAGGGATAGAGTGCGTTAGTCGCCGTTAGATAAATCTATTGACCTCGGGAGAGGCGGTAGAATATATTAGCAATCTCCGCCTTCAATAAATTGGGAAAATTATTTACTACGGATAATCGAGAGTAAATTCGGATAAACTAAGGTGGATTCAGAACCCTAAACTTATTCACCATTTGATTTCCTTTAATCCAAGATATTGTTTTCTACTGCTTAGTCTTTTATTAATTCTTTTAGTTATTAATCACAAAAACCAACTTCGATTGTTCAAATAAAATTGGAATACGAAAATATCGGTAGTTAGAGATTCAATCCTCGTGGGAACGATACTCTACTTATCACTTTATTACTTGTAAACGATGACGTGCACTTGCGTGTAGGAAATATCGCAACAAGTTTTTGGCGCCGTTGCCGGGGATTGAAATTTTTCTAATATCGATTTAAGTATTTCCAGTCTTAATTTGAACGTTTTATTTTTATTTTTGTGTATTTAATTTTGTTTATTCGTTTTTCCTTTCAGGACCTTTCGTTAGTACATGAGAAGACTCGGTAACGAAGGCCTACTACCTTTGGACACCGAGCTCGAGCGCACTCTAAGAAGGAACAAAAAGGAGAAAAGAGAGTTGCAGACGACGGTCAACATGGCCGAGAATATTGAAATCCAAGGAGGAGACAACCAAGTGCGGCAAGTTCAACCGGAACTAGCTCTTCGGGATTATGCCATGCCACAGGTCAACGCTAATTTTTCGGGAATTCGGCGTCCCACTATCCAAGCAAATAATTTTGAGATCAAGCCCGCCATTATTCAGATGGTGCAAGCGAGCCCATTCGTGGATCGCCAAGGATGACCCGAATGCCCATATTGCTTCGTTCCTTGAGATATGCGACACTTTCAAAACTAATGGTGTCACCGACGATGCCATCCGATTGAGGCTTTTCCCTTTCTCTTTGAGGGATAAAGCAAAGTTTTGGTTAAATTCCCTACCGCCGGGGTCAATTACAACATGGGAGAGGTTAGCGCAAGCCTTCCTTGCAAAATTTTTCCCACCAGCTAAAACGGCGAGGTTGAGAAACGAGATAACCACTTTTGCCCAGTACGATATGGGATTCAGATAAACTATATATCGGGAATTCAATCCGTAGTAAAAACTTGTTGCGATATTTCCTACACGCAAGTGCACGTCATCGTTTACAAGTAATAAAGTGATAAGTAGAGTATCGTTCCCACGAGGATTGAATCTCTAACTACCGATGTTTTCGTATTCCAATTTTATTTGAGCAATCGAAGTTGGTTTTTGTGATTAATAACTAAAAGAATTAATAAAAGACTAAGCAGTAAAAAAAAAACAATATCTTGAATAAAAGGAATCAAATGATGAATAAGTCTAGGGTTCTGAATCTACCTTAATTTATCCGAATTTAATCTCGATTATCCGTAATAAATAATTTTCCCAATTTATTGAAGGCGGAGATTGCTAATATATTCTACCGCCTCTCCCGAGGTCAATAGATTTATCTAACGGCGACTAACGCACTCTATCCCTAGGTGAATTATCTCGTCGATAGGCAAAAAGCATGAAATCTCCTAAAGGCCACGTAGTTCCTATGAGTATATTCCTATCTCACAGAATAAAACGGTCCTCACCAATAGTTCCTCACCAAATCTCCTCTCCCGATTCGAAGTGAATGATTAAATCAATACAACTATTGGCCAGATAATTGCAAGCATTAAACATAATTGGGAAAACTCAATAAAAAGGTAATAAATTGGATAATCTCAATCAATTCGTCAAAACAAAGGTTTCATCAAAACCCTAGATTAGGGCTTTAGCGACATACTAAAAGCGAAAATACGAATAAATAAACGAAAGCATAAAATTCAAACGCAGATGAAGTTCGGATTCCTCCGTTCTTGACTCATATCTGCCCTTGAATTCTTCGCTTTCCTCCTCTTCTGCCGTCTCCAAGCTTAAGCTCTCCAAGGTATTAGATTCAATGATTCCAAGATAATTAAATTAGGGTCTTAAGCCCTATTTATAGCTCAGCACCTCCACAAATCGCGTCCGTATTAGTTGGTCGAAACGGCTTCAAACGGCCCAAAATCCGCGCAGACGTATAAAACCCGCTAAGTGTGCCGCGGCTCACTTGGGCGTGCGGCACATAGCAAAAGTCAATGCCCGGGCGTAAATAAATTCTTCGTGCCGCGGCTCACTGGGCTGTGCCGCGGCACAGAGTACATCTTACTCGCCCTTCGGTGGTGTCTTCTGTGCCGTGGCTCGATTCCTTGTGCCGCGGCTCGAGTCGATTTGCCGTCTTCGCCCGTTTTGCCTCGTTTTAGCTTAGGACTTCAATTTCATCAATCATACAAAATCAAGGCATTAAAAGCTCATTTAGATGATCTCACTCACCAAAACACTACAAAATAATGATAAATAAGCGTATAAAAATACGCCTAACAAATACCCCCAAACTTAAGCCTTTGCTTGTCCTCAAGCAAAAAGAATTAAATTCAATAAAAGAATATCGTGAACAATCGTGCAACTCATAGTGTTCAACCTAATCAATACTATCCTGCCATTCTCTCTAAATAATACGAGTGTCGTAAAAGCGAGCTGCACTTCAGAATAATGATTCCGCAAAGTAACCAAATTCACCCTAATCACTCGTTCATGAAGAAAATTTCAGCTCAAAGATTAACAAAACATGAGTCAAATCGACCGTCAATATGAAAGGCTAACATAAACAAGCTAGTTCGTCGCGTTCCACAGTCTAAAGGCACAATTTTCACGAGTCTCATAACAAATAAACCTCGGACAGTATCCCCTTATATAAATATGCTCAAGAATATGATTCGAGTCGACCACTAGGTTAGGATCTCGGGATGTTTCATCGGGATAATCCTAGGGTGGAACTTCCATTCTCATGTATTAGGAAACCGTTTGACGTAAAAGACACTCATGGGGCACATGGATGCTTCTAGTTACTAAGTTCCCGTCTACAGCGGAGAAACAACTCGAATATATAATTTCCGCATGTCCGAATCAAGGTTTCCGTTTTACGCGAGAGTAAACAGCGGGTCACGCGAATACCCCCGGTTACTAGGCTCCCTATCATTGGCACATGTGAAATATCTAAATCACTACTCTAATCGTGGTCGCTGCTTTACGCGAGAGTAAACAATGGTCACGCGAATACCCCCGGTTACTAGACTTCCCTTCATAGAACACTTTATCTCGACTTTTGGGAAAAACTGACCGACTCTAAACTCAATCTAAGTGCCACCACGATTAAAGAAACAGTACGACTCACTATCCGGAAAATGTAGCCAAACGTATTGATGGGGATTTAAAAACACGTATGTATCGTCTCTTATCTGCCAAGACCTCTACAATCACGAAAAATTTCGGACCTAATTGAATACTAAGCAATGAAATAATCGACTACAACTCGACTAGAACTCGCCCGCTTCTTCGAGAGAAAGACAAAGGTCGTAACATCAGTATCACACAAATAGAATCACGAAAATTCACGAATAAAGAAAAACTACGGCAAGCAAGGCTATCTAAAAAAAATTTTCGCAAAGAAAAGAAAAGTGCAAAAAAATATAATGTACAGCAAGAAAATAGAGTACAGCAATGAATGTAGACTGAATGTAAATTCCCCCCCAAACTTAGGACGTACATTGACCTCAATGGACAAAAATAATATGCAAGAAAAGTAAAAAGGTCAAGTACTCCTCCACCGCTCAGAGCCGGTGCCGGCATCGTCCGGTGAGGAGGGTGGTGTGGCCGACGGCGGGCGCGAAGAAATGGCCCGTCGGGATGCATGATGTGGGCCATCCATGCGGCGAGGTGCTCCCGATGATAAGCATCCTCGCAAAGAAGACGCCTCGCCGCTCGTCGGTGGCCGGCGGCGTGCTCTCTCATCTCGGCTCGCGGCAAAGAATAACACTCTCCCGCGCCGCCCGCTGCTCCTCCCGCATGGCAGCCATCCAGCTCTCTCTCTCTCTCTCCTCATCTCATCTCGCTCTCTCCTCAAAACCTCCCTCAGCTCCTCTCTCTCTCTCCTCAGCTCCTCCCGCAGCCCATCAAACAGCTCCTCCAACCTCGCTCCGTCGGCCGCAGCCGCCTCTCCGCAAGGCCAACAAAAGCGGCCTGGGATCCTCGTGAGCCTCCTCTAGCAAAAATCCTCTCCCCGAGCGTGTGCGGCGCTCCGCCCCACCGGTCAAAGTGCGATATGATGCGGTGGTCGATCGGGGCCTGTGGGGCAAGCATCGGCTCGTCGATCGACCACGTCGCCCGATCACGCATAAAGCGCAGATGAGGGAGGGGTGCTTCACCCGTCTTGGCCCCCTGGATACTCCGGAAGATAGATAGGACCGTAATGGGGGCCACATCGAACCGCAGCCGGAGGTGATAGCAAAAGTATCCGGCGCGGAGAGAAAACTGACGGATCCGGGAGGTGGGGTCACGTGCGCAAATAAAGTAAAGCCAGGCTCGCCCGAGCCGGCTGAGGCGCGAGCTCCTGAAGTGAAAAGTGGATGAGCTCTGTGCTCGCTGCTCCCGGGCCTGCACGGCCGTGCAATCGTCTCAAGGTGGCCTCCTTAGTGAGGCCGGTCATCACGCGGTCATATCCGTCTCGTCAACCGCCGGAAACCCAAAAAGCCTCGAATAGCAATCGGGGAGAAATCAATCGTGACCCCTCGGACGTCAACCCGAGTCCGAGACTCTAAAGACGGCAACGTATGCCTGCCCGGATATGCTTCACAGAAAGGCCGCGTAAAACTCCTGGACGATCGAGATGACCGCTGGCTCGGGAGGTGCGGTAAATCTGGCCCATCCCATCTCGTCAATCATCGTGAGCAACTCCCCGTCCTGAGGAGCTGGAGTAAAACCCCTCTCGGGAATAAGTGGTCGTGGACGGATCTTTTTGTTGAATATTTTGTGAATTTCGGGGGCCGAAAATTGGTGCCCCTCCGCTTCGGCCCGACCCCGAGAGGTCTCCCCTCGCGTAGGGGATGACTCGGTCCTAGCACGCTTGGTCAGCTTCTTCGTGCGCGCCATAATCAGTCCTGAGAAGTATAGCACGAGGGTTTATTTACGCAAAAATAATAACAATGATCTATTCGCGGCTAAGGACATCAAACCAGAAATTCCGAATTTAAGACACTAGCGCATACGAGAGAGAAAGATGAATTTGGACTTAAACATTTAACTTGGATGTAAGGATTGGGCTTGCTGTAAATTCAAAAAGTATCTGTTGCACGAAAATTCAAAACGATTGCTTTTTCAAAGAAAATTTTTCATTTGGGCAATTTATCGGACACCTTGAGGACACACTTTTACTTGACGAATAAACATAGTTATAGCTCGATTCAACCCCCAAAAACAGAATTACAATTCAATCATTAACAACTTAACACATTCAACTCATTGATATTCCCATTTAATCAAGAAAATTCGATGAAACTACCCTGTTATTCTCTAACAATCATAACACTATTTGAAGGAAAATAAGCATGTTCCAATCATTCAAGGCATAAACAACTTCCATATATCAACCATAAGCAAATAAGAATTAAAGATTCAAATGTACCTTTTTGAAGATTGCAAGAAAAAATCGCAGGAAGAAAAGAAAATTTGTGAAGAACTCTTCGGCCGGTCGCGCTGGGGAGGGAATGCAAAGGAGAAAGGAAGCGTGCCTGATAATGTCGGCCGAATGCTTGTTATATGCTACCTGGCCTTTCGGATTCCGCATAGTGTGCCGCGGCACAGATAAAGTGAGCCGCGGCACAAGGTACAGTCCCTTTTACCTGTGCCTCGTTTTGTCGTGTGCCGCGGCTCAAATTCCGTGTGCCGCGGCTCGTTGCTCAAGTGTGCCGCGGCTCATTTATGCCGTGCCGCGGTACAAAGTACAGTCGGTTTTGCCTCCCCTTGCGATCGATGTGTGCCGCGGCTCACAATAACTGTGCCGCGGCTCATACTTCAGGTTGTTCCCTGGGAACGGCGCCAAAAACTTGTTGCGATATTTCCTACACGCAAGTGCACGTCATCGTTTACAAGTAATAAAGTGATAAGTAGAGTATCGTTCCCACGAGGATTGAATCTCTAACTACCGATATTTTCGTATTCCAATTTTATTTGAACAATCGAAGTTGGTTTTTGTGATTAATAACTAAAAGAATTAATAAAAGACTAAGCAGTAGAAAACAATATCTTGGATTAAAGGAAATCAAATGGTGAATAAGTCTAGGGTTCTGAATCCACCTTAGTTTATCCGAATTTACTTTCATTTCCTACTGGGCAAATATCGTTTGGGGGGGGATTTACTTTCAGTGCTACATTCATTGCTGTACTCTATTTTCTTGCTGTACATTATTTCGTTGCACTTTTCATTTCTTTGTGTAAATTTTTTTTTTTTAGATAGCCTTGCTTGTCTTAGTTTTTCCTTACTCGTGAATTTTCGTGCTTCTATTTGTGTGATACTGATGTTACGACACTGTCTTTCTCTCTGAAGAAGCGGGCGAGTTCTAGTCGAGTTGTAGTCAGTTATTTCTGTTCTGCTTAGTATTCAATTAGGTCCGAAATTTTTTCGTGATTGTAGAGGTCTGCGTATAAGAGACGATACATACTTGTTTTTAAATCCCCATCAATACGTTTGGCTACATTTTCCGGATAGTGAGTCGACTGCTTTCTTTAGTCGTGTTGGCACTTAGATGGAGTTTAGAGTCGGCCGCTTTTCCCTAAAAAGTCGAGATAATGTGTTCTATGAAGGGAAGTTTAGTAACCGGGGGCATTCGCGTGACCCGTTGTTTACTCTCGCGTAAAACGACGACCCTGATTAGACTAGTGATTTAGATATTTCACATGTGCCAATGATAGGGAGCCGAGTAACCGGGGGCATTCGCGTGACCCACTGTTTACCCTTGCGTAAAACGTCAACCTTGATTCGGACATGCAGAAATTATGTATTCGAGTTGTTTCTCCGCTGTAGACGGGAACTTAGTAACTAGAAGCATCCATGTGCCCCATGAGTGTCTTTTACGTCAAACGGTTTCCTAATACATGAGAATGGAAGTTCCACCCTAGGATTATCCCGATGAAACATTCCGAGATCCTAACCTAGTGGTCGACTCGAATCAAATTCTTGAGCATATTTATATAAGGGAATACTGTCCGAGGTTTAATTGTTGTGAAACTCGTGAATATTGTGCCTTTAGACTGTGGAACGGGACGAACTAGCTTGGTAATTTAGCCTTTCATATTGACGGACGATTTGACTCACGTTTTGTTGATCTTTGAGCTGGATTTTCTTCATGAACGAGCGATTAGATCGAATTTGATTACTTTGCGGAATCATTATTCCGAGTAGCTCGCTTTTATGACACTTGTATTATTTAGAGAGAATGACAGATAGTATTGATTAGGTTGAACACTATGAGTTGCACGATGATTCACGACATTCTTTTATCGACTTTAATTCTTTTTGCTTGAGGACAAGCAAAGGTTTAAGTTTGGGGTATTTGTTAGCGTATTTTTATACGCTTATTTATCATTATTTTGTAGTGTTTTGGTGAGTGAAATCATCTAAATGAGCTTTTAATGCCTTAATTTTGTATGATTGACAGGAAATTTAAGTCCTAAGCTAAAACGAGGCAAAACGGGCGAAGACGGCAAAATCGACTCGAGCCGCAAGACAAGGAATTGAGCCGCAGACGCCTCTGTGAGCCGCGTACGTAAGAATAAATTAACGCCTGTGCATTCAGCTTTTGGCGATTCGCGCGGCACAGTTGATGAGCCGCGGCACACTTAGCGGGTTTTATACGTCGCGCGGATTTTGGGCCATTTCAAGCCGGCCACCGACTACTACGGACGCGATTTGTGGAGTTCTTGAGCTATAAATAGGGTTTAAGACCCTAATTTAATCATCTTGGAATCATTGAATCTAATACCTTGGAGAGCTTAAGCTTGAGACGGCAGAAGAGGAGGAAAGGTAAGAATTCAAGGGCAGATATGGAGTCAAGAACGGAGGAATCCGAACTTCATCTGCGTTTGAATTTTATGCTTTCGTTTATTTATTCTGTATTTTCGCTTTTAGTATGTCGCTAAAGCCCTAATCTAGTGGTTTTGATGAAACCTTTGTTTTGACGAATTGATTGAGATTATCCAATTTATTACCTTTTTATTGAGTTTTCCCAATTATGTTTAATGCTTGCAATTATCTCGCCAATAGTTGTATTGATTTAATCATTCACTAATCGGAGAGGAGATTTGGTGAGGAACTATTGGTGAGGACCATTTTATTCTGTGAGATAGGAATATACTCATAGGAACTACGTGGCCTTTAGGAGATTTCATGCTTTTTGCCTATCGACGAGATAATTCACCTAGGGATAGAGTGCGTTAGTCGCCGTTAGATAAATCTATTGACCTCGGGAGAGGCGGTAGAATATATTAGCAATCTCCGCCTTCAATAAATTGGGAAAATCATTTATTACGGATAATAGAGAGTAAATTCGGATAAACTAAGGTGGATTCAGAACCCTAGACTTATTCATCATTTGATTCCTTTTATTCAAGCTATCTTTTTCTGCTTAGTCTTTTATAAATTCTTTTAGTTATTAATCACAAAACCAAGATTCGATTGTTCAGATAAAATTGGAATACGAAAACATCGGTAGTTAGAGATTCAATCCTCGTGGGAACGATACTCTACTTATCACTTTATTACTTGTAAACGATGACGTGCACTTGCGTGTAGGAAATATCGCAACAAGTTTTTGCTTTCAGTGGACCGGGGATTGAAATTTTTCTAATATCGATTTAAGTATTTCCAGTCTTAATTTGAACGTTTTATTTTTATTTTTGTATTTAATTTCGTTTACTTGTTTTTACTTTCAGGACCTTTCGTGTAGTGCATGAGAAGACTCGGTAACGAAGGCCTACTACCTTTGGACACCGAGCTCGAGCGCACTCTAAGAAGGAACAAAAAGGAGAAAAGAGAGTTGCAGACGATGGTCAACATGGCCGAGAATATTGAAATCCAGGGAGGAGACAACCAAGTGCGGCAAGTTCAACCGGAACTAGCTCTTAGAGATTATGCCATGCCGCAGGTCAACGCTAATTTTTCGGGAATTCGGCGTCCCACTATCCAAGCTAATAACTTTGAGATCCAGCCCGCCATTATTCAGATGGTGCAGGCGAGCCCATTCTGTGGACTGCCGAAGGACGACCCGAATGCCCACATTGCTTCGTTCCTTGAGATATGCGATACATTCAAAACTAATGGTGTCACCGACGATGCCATCCGATTGAGGCTTTTCCCTTTTTCTTTGAGGGATAAAGCAAAGTTTTGGTTAAATTCCTTCACGGGTCGATTACAACATGGGAGAGGTTAGCGCAAGCCTTCCTTGCCAAATTTTTCCCACCAGCTAAGACGGCGAGGTTGAGAAATGAAATAACCACTTTTACCCAGTTCGATATGGAATCGCTCCACGAGGCGTGGGAGCGATATAAAGAATTGCTACGAAGATGCCCTCATCACGGCATTCCTGATTGGCTTCAGCTGCATACGTTTTATGGTGGTTTGAGTGCTTCTACACGCACTCTTGTGGATGCGGCCTCCGGTGGGACATTCATGGGAAAATCTATGGCCGAGGCTCACGTTCTTTTGGAAGATATGGCTGAAAACGCATACCAATGGCCATCAGAAAGATTGACACCGAAAAGAGTAATGGAAGTTTCAAGCAATGATCCGATCTCCACCTTGTCAGCTCAAGTCGCCGCTTTGACACAACAGCTCCAGACATTTTCGCACGCACCAGCCCCCGTTACCATAGAGACATGTAATTGGTGTAACGGATCACACCCGAGTGCGGAATGTCAATTTGGAAATCCGTTCGAGCAAAATCAGATGGAGCAGCTCAATTTGTGGGAAGTGGGAATCGACCAATAACCCGTACTCCAATACTTATAATCCGGGTGGCGCAATCATCCCAACTTTTCATGGAGAAACGGATAGAACGCACACCAGCCCCTTTCGCCTGAATCAACAAAGCAGCCCCTTCCGCTCCCAAAGTGTCTCTCGAGGAAGCGCTTGCAAAATTGGCGGCAAATACGAGTCAATTTATGACTTGACTAAGCTACACTACAAAATCATTCTGCTTCCATTCGAATTTGGAGGTCCAAAGTGGCCAAATCGCTAATGTGTTGACAAATCGTCCAGAGGGAGCATTGCCGAGTACAACAGAGACTAATCCTAGAGAGAGTCTAAACGCAGCTTAGCTTGAGAAGGGAGAGAGGTGGCCGGATCAGCCCGAGGTGGTAAAGAGAAGAAGGAGATTGAAGAAGAGAAGGATTTAAATCTAGAGGAGTCGAAGGAATTGAAGCCGGATAACTCAAAGACATGTGTCCCCTGCCCGCTTCCGCAGACTACAAAGAAAGAAGGGCGAGAAACAATTTTCTAAGTTCCTTGATGTGTTCAAAAGCTTCACATCAATATTCCGTCACGACGCATTGGAGCAGATGCCGAGTTATGTCAAGTTCATGAAAGAGATATTATCGAAGAAGAGAAAGCTTGAGGAGTTCGAAACGGTCACCTTGACAGAGGAGTGCAGTGATATTCTTCAAAAGAAGCTCCCACCTAAATTGAAAGATCCGGGAAGCTTCAACATACCGTGCACCATGGGGAATCTTTCATTTAATAAGGCACTATGCGATCTTGGTGCGAGTATCAACCTCATGCCTCTGTCAATTTTCAAAAAGCTGAATATTGGGGAAGCTAAGCCAACCACAGTCTCATTACAATTGGCGGATCGATCGATAAAGTATCCGAGGGGAGTGATCGAGGATGTTTTAGTTAAAGTTGATAAGTTCATCTTTCCGGCTGATTTCATCGTCCTCGACATGGAGGAAGATGAAAATATTCCAATCATCTTGGGACGACCATTTCTAGCCACGGGCCAAACCCTTATAGACGTGGAAAAGGGAGAGTTAACTCTGAGGGTCCAAGACGAGCAAGTTACTTTTCAAGTGTTCAAATCGTTCCCATGTCCCGGAAGTGCTGATAAAGGATCACAAATTGAAGGTGTGGATGTTGTTGAAAGAGGAAAGCACCGAAAACATCGTCGGTGGGAAAATGCAGATTTTGTGTTAAATGACCCGAGTTTTAAGAAGGAGGTGGAACGAGTGGCGTTCCTCGAGCATGAGGAAAAATCTGCTGCAATTGTGAGTTCGTTTGTGAAGGAGGAGAGTGAGCCGAAAGCCAAGCGGAAAATTAGTCATGGAGAAACCGGGTGTTTCGGGAAGTTATTCACGTCGAAACCTTTTCGCAAACAACATTTGATGACCGAACCGAAATTCGAACCACTGATGACCAATGGTCATAATTTTAACCAAAATATAAACGGTTCGATGAATGGGGCGGAAGCCAAATGGAGTTTGCGAAAAGCGAACTAACGTTGTCCAATAGGTCCTATCAAGACTATAAACTTAGCGCTTCTCGGGAGGCAACCCGAGTTCGTAGTTGTAGATTTTTGCATTTCTTTATTTTTCTTGTATTCGTGATTCTTATTTTTCATCCTTTTGTGCTTCTATTTGCTTCTGCCTCTCGTTTTTAACGTCTTCTGTTCAAAATTCTGTACAGGAAAGTCCCAGGGAAGAAACTGAAGTATGAGCCGCGGCACAGTTATTGTGAGCCGCGGCACACATCAATAGCAAAGGGAGGCAAAACCGACTGTACCTTGTGCCGCGGCACGGCATAAATGATCCGCGGCACACTAAATGATCAAGAAACGCCCAGGGAGCCTGTACTTTGTGCCGCGGCACACTAAAGCTGAGCCGAGGCACACGAACACACTGAGCCGCGGCACACAAAATCTGAGCCGCGG
Organism: Orobanche coerulescens; assembly: GCA_033398695.1. NCBI lineage: Eukaryota > Viridiplantae > Streptophyta > Magnoliopsida > Lamiales > Orobanchaceae > Orobanche > Orobanche coerulescens. The sequence continues at coordinate 81,760,202 of CM065812.1, read as the reverse complement.
CACCCGACGACATATCAAAACGTCCCACCCGATCAGATTTGGGCCGCGGCTCACTTATATTGTGCCGCGGCCCCCGTCGCAAAATAAGAACAGCCAGGTAAGGCTCATTCAGTCGATCGGCCTGCATAGGATACTTCTTCCCTCCCTTCCTTCCTTCCTGCACACGATGAGGTTAGCTGGTTCCATTCTATTAGTCTCCTTCTCAAATTCTCCAGGTAATTTTTTATTTCTAAATCATAGGTGATTATTGATGTGAAAAGATTTGGATTTTTATATTGTTAGTTGTTCTTCATTGTTGCTTCTAAAATGGAGTTGGAATATGGGGAATTTGTTATTGTGATGGAATTGATGTTTATGAACGAATTGTTGATGATGGTTTTTGTAATTCTGGGTTATAATCTGTGTTATTATTTTTGGGATTTGGAATTAACCATAAAAAATTCTTGTTCTTCATTTTAACTTGTGCACACAAGGTGTTTGATAAATTGCAGTAATGAAAAATGGGTAAGCTAGGCATTTTCAAACTTATATGCAATGAATCATGTTGTCGCATTATCCCCAACCTCTACATCATGTTCAACTTGAGAGCTCGTACTTAACTTCCTTTTTGATGATGCAAGCTCGTTTATTCACATTCCGCATGATGTAGTCAAGAAACATGCAAGCTCACCGGACGATGCCAGCACCAGCTCCTGAGCAGACTGGAGGGGAGTACTTGACCTTTTACTTTTCTTGCATTTCATTTTTGTCCATTGAGGTCAATGTACGTCCTAAGTTTGGGGGGGGGGGGGGGGATTTACTTTCAGTGCTACATTTATTGCTGTACTCTATTTTCTTGCAGTACATTATTTCGTTGCACTTTTCATTTCTTTGCGTAAAATTTTTTTTTTTTAGATAGCCTTGCTTGTCTTAGTTTTTCCTTATTCGTGAATTTTCGTGCTTCTATTTGTGTGATACTGATGTTACGACACTGTCTTTCTCTCTGAAGAAGCGGGCGAGTTCTAGTCGAGTTGTAGTCGCTATTTCATTCGCTTAGTATTCAAATAGGTCCGAAATTTTTTCGTGATTGTAGAGGTCTTGGCAGATAAGAGACGATACATACTTGTTTTTAAATCCCCATCAATACGTTTGGCTACATTTTCCGGATAGTGAGTCGTACTGTTTCTTTAGTCGTGTTGGCACTTAGATGGAGTTTAGAGTCGGCCGCTTTTCCCTAAAAAGTCGAGATAATGTGTTCTATGAAGGGAAGTTTAGTAGCAGGGCATTCGCGTGACCCGTTGTTTACTCGCGTAAAACGACGACACTGATTAGACTAGTGATTTAGATATTTCACATGTGCCAATGATAGGGAGCCTAGTAACCGGGGGCATTCGCGTGACCCATTGTTTACCCTCGCGTAAAACGTCAACCTTGATTCGGACATGCGAAATTATGTATTCGAGTTGTTTCTCCGTGTAGACGGAACTTAGTAACTAGAAGCATCCATGTGCCCCATGAGTGTCTTTTACGCCAAACGGTTTCCTAATACATGATAATGGAAGTTCCACCCTAGATTATCCCGATGAAACATTCCGAGATCCTAACCTAGTGGTCGACTCGAATCAAATTCTTGAGCATATTTATATAAGGGAATATCGTCCGAGGTTTAATTGTTGTGAAACTCGTGAATATTGTGCCTTTAGATCGTGGAACGGGACGAACTAGCTTGGTAATTTAGCCTTTCATATTGACGGTCGATTTGACTCACGCTTTGTTGATCTTTGAGTCGGATTTTCTTCATGAACGAGCGATTAGATCGAATTTGATTACTTTGCGGAATCATTATTCGAAACTCGCTTTTATGACACTTGTATTATTTAGAGAGAATGACAGGATAGTATTGATTAGGTTGAACACTATGAGTTGCACGATGATTCACGACATTCTTTTATTGACTTTAATTCTTTTTTGCTTGAGGACAAGCAAAGGTTTAAGTTTGGGGGTATTTGTTAGGCGTATTTTTATACGCTTATTTATCATTATTTTGTAGTGTTTTGGTGAGTGCAGTCATCTAAATGAGCTTTTAATGCCTTAATTTTGTATGATTGACAGGAAATTTAAGTCCGGAAGCTAAAACGAGGCAAAACGGGCGAAGACGGCAAATCGACTCGAGCCACAAGACAAGGAATCGAGCCGCGCACAGAAGACATCACCAAGAACAGAGTAAGCCGTACTGTGTCGCGGCAGCCAGTGAGCCGCACGTAAGAATAAATTAACGCCTGTGCATTCGCTTTTGGCGATGTGCCGCGCACAGTTCTGAGCCGCGGCACACTTAGCGGGTTTTATACGTCTGCTGGATTTTGGGCCGTTTGGCCGATTTCGACCGACTACTACGGACGCGATTTGTGGAGGTGCTGAGCTATAAATAGGGTTTAAGACCCTAATTTAATCATCTTGGAATCATTGAATCTAATACCTTGGAGAGCTTAAGCTTGGAGACGGCAGAAGAGGAGGAAAGCAGAAGAATTCAAGGGCAGAAGGCGGAAGCTGAAGAACGGAGGAATCGAACTTCATCTGCGTTTGAATTTTATGCTTTCATTTATTTATTCTGTATTTTCAGTTTTTAGTATGTCAGGCTAAAGCCCTAATCTAGGGTTTTGATGAAACCTTTGTTTTGACGAATTGATTGAGATTATAAAATTTATTACATTTTTATTGAGTTTTCCAAATTATGTTTAATGCTTGCAATTATCTGGCCAATAGTTGTATTGATTTAATCATTCACTTCGAATCGGGAGAGGAGATTTGGTGAGGAACTATTGGTGAGGACCGTTTTATTCTGTGAGATAGGAATATACTCATAGGAACTACGTGGCCTTTAGGAGATTTCATGCTTTTTGCCTATCGACGAGATAATTCACCTAGGGATAGAGTGCGTTAGTTGTCGTTAGATAAATCTATTGACCTCGGGAGAGGCGGTAGAATATATTAGCAATCTCCGCCTTCAATAAATTGGGAAAATCATTTATTACAGATAATCGAGAGTAAATTCGGATAAACTAAGGTGGATTCAGAACCCTAGACTTATTCATCATTTGATTCCTTTTATTCAAGCTATCGTTTTCTGCTTAGTCTTTTATAAATTCTTTTAGTTATTAATCACAAAACCAAGATTCGATTGTTCAGATAAAATTGGAATACGAAAACATCGGTAGTTAGAGATTCAATCCTCGTGGGAACGATACTCTACTTATCACTTTATTACTTGTAAACGATGACGTGCACTTGCGTGTAGGAAATATCGCAACAAGTTTTTTACCCGTTGTTTACTCTCGCGTAGTAAAAACTTGTTGCGATATTTCCTACACGCAAGTGCACGTCATCGTTTACAAGTAATAAAGTGATAAGTAGAGTATCGTTCCCACGAGGATTGAATCTCTAACTACCGATATTTTCGTATTCCAATTTTATTTGAACAATCGAAGTTGGTTTTTGTGATTAATAACTAAAAGAATTAATAAAAGACTAAGCAGTAGAAAACAATATCTTGGATTAAAGGAAATCAAATGGTGAATAAGTCTAGGGTTCTGAATCCACCTTAGTTTATCCGAATTTATCTCGATTATCCGTAATAAATAATTTTCCCAATTTCAAGGCGAGATTGCTAATATATTCTACCGCCTCTCCCGAGGTCAATAGATTTATCTAACGGCGACTAACGCACTCTATCCCTAGGTGAATTATCTCGTCGATAGCAAAAGCATGAAATCTCCTAAAGGCCACGTAGTTCCTATGAGTATATTCCTATCTCACAGAATAAACGGTCCTCACCAATAGTTCTCACCAAATCTCCTCTCCCGATTCAAGTGAATGATTAAATCAATACAACTATTGGCAGATAATTGCAAGCATTAAACATAATTGGGAAAACTCAATAAAAAGGTAATAAATCGATAATCTCAATCAATTCGTCAAAACAAAGGTTTCATCAAAACCCTAGATTAGGGCTTTAGCTGACATACTAAAAACTGAAAATACAGAATAAATAAACGAAAGCATAAAATTCAACGCAGATGAAGCCCGGATTCCTCCGTTCTTCACTCCCGCCTTCGCCCTTGAATTCTTCCGCTTTCCTCCTCTTCTGCCGTCTCCAAGCTTAAGCTCTCCAAGGTATTAGATTCAATGATTCCAATATAATTAAATTAGGGTCTTAAACCCTATTTATAGCTCAAAGACATCAAGAAACGCGTCCGTCACAATCGGTCGAAAATCGCTTTGAAACGCCCAAAATCCGCGCAGACCTATAAAACTGCTAAGTGTGCCGCGGCTCATCAACTCGTGCCGCGCACATCGCCAAAAGTCAATGCCCGGGCGTAATTTATTCTTCCGTGCCGCGCTCACTGGGCCGTGCGGCATGCAGTACATGCCTCCTCGCCTTCGGCCGGTGTCCCACTGTGCCGCAGCTCAGATTCCTTGTGCCGCGGCTCAGAGTCCAGTTTTTCCGTCTTCGCCCGTTTTGCCTCGTTTTAGCTTCCGGACATCAATTTCCTGTCAATCATACAAAATCAAGGCATTAAAAGCTCATTTAGATGATTTCACTCACCAAAACACTACAAAATCAAGATAAATAAGCGTATAAAAATACGCCTAACAAATACCCCCAAACTTAATCCTTTGCTTGTCCTCAAGCAAAAAGAATTAAATTCAATAAAAGAATGTCGTGAACAATCGTGCAACTCATAGTGTTCAACCTAATCAATACTATCCTGCCATTCTCTCTAAATAATACGAGTGTCATAAAAGCGAGCTGCACTCAGAATAATGATTTCGCAAAGTAATCAAGTTCAGTCCTAATCATTCGTTCATGAAGAAAACTCAGCTCAAAGATTAACAAAACATGAGTCAAATCGACCGTCAATATGAAAGGGTAACACAACCAAACTAGTTCATCCTGTTCCACAGTCTAAAGGCACAAATTTTCACGAGTCTTATAACAAATAAACCTCGGACAGTATTCCCTTATATATATATGCTCAAGAATTTGATTCGAGTTGACCACTAGGTTAGGCTCTCGGAATGTTTCATCGGGATAATCCTAGGGTGGAACTTCCATTCTCATGTATTAGGAAACCGTTTGGCGTAAAAGACACTCCTGGGGCACATGGATGCTTCTAGTTACTGAGTTCCCGTCTACAGCGGAGAAACAACTCGAATATATAATTTCCGCATGTCCGAATCAAGGTTGCCGTTTTACGCGAGAGTAAACAGCGGGTCACGCGAATGCCCCCGGTTACTAGGCTCCCTATCATCGGCACATGTGAAATATCTAAATCACTAGTCTAATCGGGGTCGTCGTTTTACGCGAGAGTAAACAACGGGTCACGCGAATACCCCCGGTTACTAGACTTCCCTTCATAGAACACTTTATCTCGACTTTTGGGAAAAACTGACCGACTCTAAACTCAATCTAAGTGCCACCACGACTAAAGAAACAGTACGACTCACTATCCGGAAAATGTAGCCAAACGTATTGATGGGGATTTAAAAACAAGTATGTATCGTCTCTTATGTGCCAAGACCTCTACAAGCACGAAAAATTTCGGACCTAATTGAATACTAAGCAGAACAGAAATAACTGACTACAACTCGACTAGAACTCGCCCGCTTCTTTAGAGAGAAAGACAGTGTCGTAACATCAGTATCACACAAATAGAAGCACGAAAATTCACGAATAAGGAAAAAGTACGACAAGCAAGGCTATCTAAAAAAAAAAAAAAAAATTTACGCAAAGACATGAAAAGTGCAACGAAATAGTGTACAGCAAGAAAATAGAGTACAGCAATGAATGTAGACTGAAAGTAAATCCCCCCCCCCCAAACTTAGGACGTACATTGACCTCAATGGACAAAAATGAAATGCAAGAAAAGTAAAAGGTCAAGTACTCCTCCACCGCTTCGGGAGTCAGTGCCGGCATCGTCCGGTGAGGAGGGTGGTGTGGCTGGCCGGGCGGGCGCAATAAATGGCCCGTCGGGATGCATGATGTGGGCCGTCCATGCGGCGAGGTGCTCCTGATGATAAGCATCCCTCGCAGCAAGACGCCTCGCCGCTCGTCGGCTGGCCCGGCGGGCCTGCTCTCTCATCTCGGCTCTGGCGGCAGCAACAACACTCTCCCGCGCCGTCCGCTGCTCCTCCCGCATGGCAGCCATCCAGCTCTCTCTCTCTCTCCTCATCTCATCTCGCTCTCTCCTCAAAACCTCCCTCAGCTCCTCTCTCTCTCTCCTCAGCTCCTCTCTATGCTCTTCTCTCTGTCTCCTCATATCCTCCCGCAGCCTATCAAACAGCTCCTCCAACCTCGCTCTGTCGGGCTGCGGGCCGGCCTCTCCGTGCGTCAACAAAAGCGGCTCGGGGGATCCCTCGTGAGCCTCCTCTAGCAAAAATCCTCTCCCCCGAGTGTGTGCCGGCGCTCCGCCCCACTGGTCAAAGTGCGATATGATGCGGTGGTCGATCGGGGCCTGTGGGGCAAGCATCGGCTCGTCGACTGACCACGTCAGCCCCGACTGCCGGCATAAAGCGCAGATGAGGGAGGGGTGCTTCAACCCCGTCTTGGCCCCCCTGGATACTCTGGAAGATAGATCGGACCAGAATGGGGGCCACATCGAAACGCAGCCCGGAGGTGATAGCAAAAAGTATCCGGGCGCGGGAGAGAAAAACTGTACGGATCTGGGAGGTGGGGTCAATGCGTGCACATATAAAGTAAAGCCAGGCTCGCCCGAGCCGGCTGAGGCGCGAGCTCCTGAAGTGAAAAGTGGATGAGCTCTGTGCTCGCTGCTCCCAGTCGGTACCGGGCTGTGCAATCGTCTCAAGCAGGGCCTCCTTAGTGAGGCCGGTCATCACGCGGTCATAGGCTGTCTCGTCAACCGCAGGAAACCCAAAAAGCCTCAGAATAGAAGAAGGGGAGAAATCAACTGTGACCCATCGTACGTCGACCTGAGTCCGAGACTCTAAAGAAGGCAACGTATGCCTGCCGGATGTGCTTGACAGAGCCGGGCGTAAAACTCCTGGACGATCGAGATAACCGCTGGCTCGGGAGGTGCGGTAAATCTGGCCCATCCCATCTCGTCAATCATCGTGAGCAACTCCCCATCCTGAGGAGCTGGAGTAAAACCCCTCTCGGGAATAAGTGATCGCGGCCGGATCTTTTAGTTGAATATCTTGTGAATTTCGGGGTCCGAAAATTGGTGCCCCTCCGCCTCGGCCCGACCCCGAGAGGTCTCCCCTCGCGTAGCTTGGAGCTAAAACGAGGCAAAACGGGCGAAAACGGCAAAACTGGACTATGAGCCGCGGCACAAGGAATCTGAGCCGCGGCACAGGAAGACACCAGCCGAAGGGCAGAGTAAGTCAGACTGTGCCGCGCACACCAGTGAGCCGCGGCACGAAGAATAAATTAACGCCTGCATTGACTTTTGGCGATGTGCCGCGCACGAGTTGATGAGCCGCGGCACAGAAGAATAAATTAACGCCCAGGCATTCAGCTTTTGGCGATGTGCCGCGGCACAGGTTCAGTGAGCCGCGGCACACTTAGCGGGTTTGGTACGTCTGCGCGGATTTTGGGCCGTTTCAAAGCCAGTTTTCGACCGATTGAGACGGACGCGTTTCTTGATGTCTTGAGCTATAAATAGGGTTTAAGACCCTAATTTAATTATCTTGGAATCATTGAATCTAATACCTTGGAGAGCTTAAGCTTGGAGACGGCAGAAGAGGAGGAAAGCGGAAGAATTCAAAGGTATATGGGAGTCAAGAACGGAGGAATCCGGGCTTCATCTGCGTTTGAATTTTATGCTTTCGTTTATTTATTCTGTATTTTCAGTTTTTAGTATGTCAGGATAAAGCCCTAATCTAGGGTTTTGATGAAACCTTTGTTTTGACGAATTGATTGAGATTATCCAATTTATTACCTTCTTATTGAGTTTTCCCAATTATGTTTAATGCTTGCAATTATCTGGCCAATAGTTGTATTGATTTAATCATTCACTTCGAATCGGGAGAGGAGATTTGGTGAGGAACTATTGGTGAGGACCGTTTTATTCTGTGAGATAGGAATATACTCATAGGAACTACGTGGCCTTTAGGAGATTTTATGCTTTTTGCCTATCGACGAGATAATTCACCTAGGGATAGAGTGCGTTAGTCGCCGTTAGATAAATCTATTGACTTCGGGAGAGGCGGTAGAATATATTAGCAATCTCCGCCTTCAATAAATTGGGAAAATTATTTACTACGGATAATCGAGAGTAAATTCGGATAAACTAAGGTGGATTCAGAACCCTAGACTTATTCACCATTTGATTTCCTTTAATCCAAGATATTGATTTCTACTGCTTAGTCTTTTATTAATTCTTTTAGTTATTAATCACAAAAACCAACTTCGATTGTTCAAATAAAATTGGAATACGAAAATATCGGTAGTTAGAGATTCAATCCTCGTGGGAACAATACTCTACTTATCACTTTATTACTTGTAAACGATGACGTGCACTTGCGTGTAGGAAATATCGCAACAAGTTTTTGGCGCCGTTGCCGGGGAATTGAAATTTTTCTAATATCGATTTAAGTATTTCCAGTCTTAATTTGAACGTTTTATTTTTATTTTTGTGTATTTAATTTCGTTTATTTGTTTTCCCTTTCAGGACCTTTCGTGTAGTGCACGAGAAGACTCGGTAACGAAGACCTACTACCTTTGGACACCGAGCTCGAGCGCATGCTAAGAAGGAACAAAAAGGAGAAAAGAGAGTTGCAGACGACGGTCAACATGGCCGAGAATATTGAAATCCAAGGAGGAGACAACCAAGTGCGGCAAGTTCAACCGGAACTAGCTCTTAGAGATTATGCCATGCCGCAGGTCAACGCTAATTTTTCGGGAATTCGGCGTCCCACTATCCAAGCTAATAACTTTGAGATCAAGCTCGCCATTATTCAGATGGTGCAGGCGAGCCCATTCTGTGGACTGCCGAAGGACGACCCGAATGCCCACATTGCTTCGTTCCTTGAGATATGCGATACTTTCAAAACTAATGGTGTCACCGACGATGCCATCCGATTGAGGCTTTTCCCTTTCTCTTTGAGGGACAAAGCAAAATGCAGTTAAATTCCTTCACGGGTCGATTACAACGTGGGAGAGGTTAGCGCAAGCCTTCCTTGCCAAATTTTTCCCACCAGCTAAGACGGCGCAGTTGAGAAACGAGATAACCACTTTTGCCCAGTACGATATGGAAACGCTCCACGAGGCGTGGGAGCGATATAAAGAATTGCTTCGAAGATGCCCTCATCACGGCATTCCTGATTGGCTTCAGCTTCATACTTTCTATAATGGTTTGAGTGCTTCTACACGCACTCTTGTGGATGCAGCCTTTGGAGGAACATTCATGGGAAAATCTATGGCCGAAGCTCACGTTCTTTTGGAAGATATGGCTGAAAACGCATACCAATGGCCATCAGAAAGATTGACACCGAAAAGAGTAATGGAAGTTTCAAGCAATGATCCGATCTCCACCTTGTCAGCTCAAGTCGCCGCTTTGACACAATGACTCAGACATTTTCGCACGCACCAGCCCCCGTTACCATTGAGACATGTAATTGGTGTAACGGATCACACCCGAGCGCGGAGTGTCAATTTGGAAATCCGTTCGAGCAAAATCAGATGGAGCAGGCTCAATTTGTGGGAAATGGGAATCGACCGAATAACCCGTACTCCAATACTTATAATCCGGGGTGGCGCAATCATCCCAACTTTTCATGGAGATACGGATGTAACGCACACCAGCCCCCTTTCGCCAGAATCAAAGCCCTTTCTGCTCTCCCAAAGTGTCTCTCGAGGAAGCGCTTGCAAAATTGGCGGCAAATACGAGTCAATTTATGACTCGGACGGAAGCTACACTACAAAATCTTTCTGCTTCCATTCGAATTTGGAGGTCCAGTGGGCCAAATCGCTAATGTGTTGACGGCTCGTCGGAGGGAGCATTGCAGTACAACAGAGACTAATCTAGAGAAAGTCTAAACGCAGTTAGCTTGAGAAGCGGGAGAGAGGTCTGGATCAGCCCGAGCGGGGTAAATAGAAGAAGGAAAATTAGGAGTCGAAGGATTTAAAGCCAGAGGATTCAAAATAATTGGAGCCGAATAACTCGAAGACATGTGTTCCCCGTTCCGTTTCCGCAGACTACAAAGAAAGAAGGGCGGACAAACAATTTTCTAAGTTCCTTTATGTGTTCAAAAAGCTTCACATAAATATTCCGTTCGCCGACGCATTGGAACAAATGCCGAGTTATGTCAAGTTCATGAAAGAGATATTATCGAAGAAGAGAAAGCTTGAGGAGTTTGAAACGGTCGCCTTGACAGAGGAGTGCAGTGCTATTCTTCAAAAGAAGCTCCCACCTAAATTGAAAGATCAGGAAGCTTCAACATACCTTGCACCATGGGGAATCTTTCGTTTAATAAGGCACTATGCGATCTTGGTGCGAGTATCAACCTCATGCCTCTGTCGATCTTCAAAAAGCTGAATATTGGGGAAGCCAAGCCAACCACAGTCTCATTACAATTGGCGGATCGGTCGATAAAGTATCCGAGGAGTAATCGAGGATGTTTTAGTGAAAGTTGATATGTTCATCTTTCCGGCTGATTTCTTCATACTCGACTTGGAGGAAGATGAAAACATTGCAATCATCTTGGGACGACCATTTCTAGCGACGGCCGAACCCTTATAGACGTGGAAAAGGGAGAGTTAACTCACGAGGGTCCAAGACGAACAAGTTACTTTTCAAGTATTCAAGTCGTTCCCATGTCCGGAAGTGCTGATAAAGGATCACAAATTGAAGGTGTGGATGTTGTTGAAAGAGGAAAGCACCGAAAACGTCGGTGGGAAAATTCGGATGTTGTGTTAAATGGCCCAAGTTTTAAGAAGGATGTGGAACGAGTGGCGTTCCTCGAGCATGAGGAAAAATCTGCGCAATTGTGAGTTCGTTTGTGAAGGAGGAGAGTGAGCCGAAAGCCGCGGAAAATTAGTCATGGAGAAACCGGGTGTTTCGGAAAGTTATTCAAGTCGAAACCTTTTCAAAAACAACATTTGATGACCGAACCGAAACTCGAACCACTGATTGCCAATGGTCATAATTTTAACCAAAATATAAACGGTTCGATGAACGGGGCGGAAGCCAAATGGAGTTTGCGAAAAGCGAACTAACGTTGTCCAATAGGTCCGGCTGAAGACTATAAACTTAGCGCTTCTCGGGAGGCAACCCGAGCTCGTAGTTGTAGATTTTTGCATTTCTTTATTTTTCTTGTATTCGTGATTTTTATTTTTCATCATTCTTGTGCTTCTATTTGCTTCTGCCTCTCGTTTTTAACGTCTTCTGTTCAAAATTCTGTGCAGGAAAGTCCCAGGGAAGAAACTGAAGTATGAGCCGTGGCACAGTTATTGTGAGCCGCGGCACACATCGATCGCAAGGGGAGGCAAAACCGACTGTACTTTGTGCCGCGGCACGGCATAAATGAGCCGCGGCACACTTGAGCAATGAGCCGCGGCACACGGAATTTGAGCCGCGGCACACGACAAAACGAGACACAGGTAAAAGGGACTGTACCTTGTGCCGCGGCTCACTTTATCTGTGCCGCGGCACACTATGCAGAATCCGAAAGGCCAGGTAGCATATAACAAGCATTCGGCCGACATTATCAGGTACGCTTCCTTTCTCCTTTGCTTTCCCTCCCCAACGCGCAACCAGCCGACCGAAGTTCTTCAAAAATTTTTCTTTTCTTCCTGCGATTTTTCTTGAAATCTTCAAAAAGGTACGTTTGAATCTTTAATTCTTATTTGCTTATGGTTGATATATGGAAGTTGTTCATGCTTTGAATGATTGGAACATGCTTATTTTCCTTCAAATAGTGTTATGGTTGTTAGAGAATAACAGGGTAGTTTCATCGAATTTTCTTGATTAAATGGGAATGTAAATGAGTTGAATGTGTTAAGTTGTTACTGATTGAATTGTATTTCTGTTTTTGGGGGGTTGAATCGAGCTATAACTATGCTTATTCTCCAAGTAAAAGTGTGCCCTCAAGGTGTCCGATAAATTGCCCAAATGAAAAATTTTCTTTGAAAAGGCCATCGTTTTGAATTTTCGTGCAACGTATATGTTTTGAATTTACAGCAAGCCCGCCCCTTACATCCAGGTTACATGATTAAGTCCAATTTCATCTTTCTCTCGCGTATGCTTTATTTTCTTAAATTCGGAATTTCTGGCTGGACATCCTTAGCCGAGCATTGATCATTGTTATCATTTTTGCGTGAATTAACCCTCGTGTTTCACTTTTCAAGATTGATTATGGCGCGCACAAAGAAGCTGACCAAGCGTGCTAGGACCGAGTCATCCCCTACTCGAGGGGAGACCTCTTGGGGTCGGGCCGAGGCGGAGGGGCACCAATTTTCGGACCCCGAAATTCACAAAATATTCAACGAAAAGATCCGCCCACGACCACTTATTCCCGAGAGGGGTTTTACTCCAGCTCCTCAGGACGGGGAGTTGCTCATGATGATTGACGAGATGGGATGGGCCAGATTTACCGCACCTCCCGAGCCAGCGGTTATTTCGATCGTCCAGGAGTTTTACGCCAGCGCTCTGCTGAAGAATATCCGGTCAGGGCATACGTTGACGTCTTTAGAGTCTCGGACTCAGGTTGACGTCCGAGGGGTCACAGTTGATTTCTCCCCGACTGCTATTCGGAGGCTTTTTGGGTTTCCGGCGGTTGACGAGACAGCATATGACCGCGTGATGACCGGCCTCACTAAGGAGGCCCTGCTTGAGACGATTGCACAGCCCGGTACCGGCTGGGAGCGGCGAGCACGAGCTCATCCACTTTTCACTTCAGGAGCTCGCGCCTCGGCTTCGGGCGAGCCTCGGATTTACTTTATTTGCGCACGCATTGACCCCACCTCCCGGATCCGCAGCTTTTCTCTCCCGCGCCGGATACTTTTGCTATCACCTCCGGTGCGTTTGATGTGGCCCCCATTCTGGTCCGATCTATCTTCCAGAGTATCCAGGGGGGCCAAGACGGGGTTGAAGCACCCCTCCCTCATCTGCGCTTTATGTCGGCGGTCGGGGCCGCGTGGTCGATCGACGAGCCGATGCTTGCCCCACAGGCCCCGATCGACCACCGCATCATATCGCACTTTGACCGGTGGGGCGGAGCGCCGGCACACGCTCGGGCGAGGATTTTGCTCGAGGAGGCTCACGAGGATCCCGAGCCGCTTTTGTTGACGCACGGAGAGGCCGGCCCGCGGCCCGGCAGAGCGAGGTTGGAGGAGGTGTTTGATGGGCTGCGGGATGTTTTGAGGAGACAGAGAGAAGAGCATAGGGAGGAGCTGAGGAGAGAGAGAGAGGAGCTGAGAGAGGAGTTGAGGAGAGAGTGATGAGATGAGGAGAGAGAGAGAGAGCTGGATGGCCGCCATGCGGGAGGAGCGGCGGGCGGCGCGGGAGAGTGTTATTCTTGCCGCGAGCCGAGATGAGAGAGCAGGCCAGCCGGGCAGCCGACGAGCGAGGCGTCTTCTTGCGAGGATGCTTATCATCGGGAGCACCTCGCCGCATGGACGGCCCACATCATGCATCCCGACGGCCATTTATCTGCGCCCGCCCGGCCACCACACCACCCTCCTCACCGGACGATGCGGCACCAACTCTGAGCAGATTGGAGGAGTACTTGACCTTTTACTTTTCTTGCATTTCATTTTTGTCCATTGAGGTCAATGTACGTCCTAAGTTTGGGGAGGGATTTACATTGATCTACATTCATTCTTTGGACTCTATTTTCTTCTTGTACATTATATTTTGTTGCACTTTTCTTTTCTTTGCGAAAATATTTTTAGATAGCCTTGCTTGCCGTAGTTTTTCTTTATTCGTGAATTTTCGTGCTTCTATTTGTGTGATATCGATGTTACGACTTTGTCTTTCTCTACGAAGAAACGGGCGAGTTCTAGTCGAGTTGTAGTCGATTATTTACATTCGCTTAGTATTGATTAGGTCCGAAATTTTTCGTGCTTGTAGAGGTCTTGCGAGATAAGAGACGATACATACTTGTTTTTAAATCCCCATCAATACGTTTGGCTACATTTTCCGGATAGTGAGTCGTCTTGTTTCTTTAGTCGTGGTGGCACTTAGATTGAGTTTAGAGTCGGTCGCTTTTCCCAAAAGTCGAGATAAAGTGTTCTATGAAGGGAAGTCTAGTAACCGGGGTATTCGCGTGACCGTTGTTTACTCTCGCGTAAAACGACGACTCCGATTAGACTAGTGATTTAGATATTTCACATGTGCCAATGATAGGGAGCCTAGTAACCGGGGGCATTCGCGTGACCCATTGTTTACCCTCGCGTAAAACGTCAACCTTGATTCGGACATGCGAAATTATGTATGCGAGTTGTTTCTCCATTGTAGACGGGAACTTAGTAACTAGAAGCATCCATGTGCCCCATGAGTGTCTTTTACGTCAAACGGTTTCCTAATACATGAGAATGGAAGTTCCACCTAGGATTATCCCGATGAAACATCCCGAGATCCTAACCTAGTGGTCAACTCGAGTCAAATTCTTGAGCATATATATATAAGGGAATACCGTCAGGGTTTTTTTGTTATGAGACTCGTGAAAATTTGTGCCTTTAGACTGTGGAACGGGACGAACTAGCTTGTCTATTTTAGCCTTTCATATTGACGGTCGATTTGACTCACGTTTTGTTGATTTTTGAGCTGAGTTTTCTTCATGAACGAATGATTAGGACTGAACTTGATTACTTTGCGGAATCATTATTCTGAGTGCAGCTCGCTTTTATGACACTCGTATTATTTAGAGAGAATGGCAGGATAGGATTGATTAGGTTGAACACTATGAGTTGCACGATGATTCACGACATTCTTTTATTGACTTTAATTCTTTTTGCTTGAGGACAAAGCAAAGGCTTAAGTTTGGGGGTATTTGTTAGGCGTATTTTTATACGCTTATTTATCTTTATTTTGTAGTGTTTTGGTGAGTGAAATCATCTAAATGAGCTTTTAATGCTTTAATTTTGTATGATTGACAGGAAATTGAAGTCCGGGAGCTAAAACTAGGCAAAGCGGTAACGGCAAAAGCTGGACTATGAGCCGCGGCACAAGGAATCGAGCCGCAGACAGAAGACACCACCAAGGGCGAGTAAGGTGTACTGTCTGGCCGCGGCCTGACCAGTGAGCCGCGGCACGAGAAGAATAAATTAACGCCTGTGCATTGGCTTTTGGCGATGTGCCGCGGCACGAGTTGATGAGCCGCGGCACGGAAGAATAAATTAACGCCCGAGCATTCACTTTTGGCGATGTGCGCGGCACAGTTGATGAGCCGCGGCACACTTAGCGGGTTTAGACGTCTGCGCGGATTTTGGGCCGTTTCAAAGCGATTTCGGCCGATTGAGACGGACGCGTTTCTTGATGTCTTTGAGCTATAAATAGGGTTTAAGACCCTAATTTAATTATCTTGGAATCATTGAATCTAATACCTTGGAGAGCTTAAGCTTGGAGACTAGAAGAGGAGGAAGCGAAGAATTCAGGCGAAGGCGGGAGGCGAAGAACGGAGGAATCCGGGCTTCATGCGTTTAATTTTATGCTTTCGTTTATTTATTCTATATTTTCAGTTTTTAGTATGTCAGGCTAAAGCCCTAATCTAGGGTTTTGATGAAACCTTTGTTTTGACGAATTTATTGAGATTATCCAATTTATTACCTTCTTATTGAGTTTTCCCAATTATGTTTAATGCTTGCAATTATCTGGCCAATAGTTGTATTGATTTAATCATTCACTTCGAATCGGGAGAGGAGATTTGGTGAGGAACTATTGGTGAGGACCGTTTTATTCTGTGAGATAGGAATATACTCATAGGAACTACGTGGCCTTTAGGAGATTTTATGCTTTTTGCCTATCGACGAGATAATTCACCTAGGGATAAAGTGCGTTAGTCGCCGTTAGATAAATCTATTGACCTCGGGAGAGGCGGTAGAATATATTAGCAATCTCCGCCTTCAATAAATTGGGAAAATTATTTACTACGGATAATCGAGAGTAAATTCGGATAAACTAAGGTGGATTCAGAACCCTAGACTTATTCACCATTTGATTTCCTTTAATCCAAGATATTATTTTCTACTGCTTAGTCTTTTATTAATTCTTTTAGTTATTAATCACCAAAACCAACTTCGATTGTTCAAATAAAATTGGAATACGAAAATATCGGTAGTTAGAGATTCAATCCTCGTGGGAACGATACTCTACTTATCACTTTATTACTTGTAAACGATGACGTGCACTTGCGTGTAGGAAATATCGCAACAAGTTGATGAATAAGTCTAGGGTTCTGAATCCACCTTAGTTTATCCGAATTTACTCTCGATTATCCGTAATAAATGATTTTCCCAATTTATTGAAGGCGGAGATTGCTAATATATTCTACCGCCTCTCCCGAGGTCAATAGATTTATCTAACGGCAACTAACGCACTCTATCCCTAGGTGAATTATCTCGTCGATAGGCAAAAAGCATGAAATCTCCTAAAGGCCACGTAGTTCCTATGAGTATATTCCTATCTCACAGAATAAAACGGTCCTCACCAATAGTTCCTCACCAAATCTCCTCTCCCGATTCGAAGTGAATGATTAAATCAATACAACTATTGCAGGATAATTGCAAGCATTAAACATAATTGGGAAAACTCAATAAAAAGGTAATAAATTGGATAATCTCAATCAATTCGTCAAAACAAAGGTTTCATCAAAACCCTAGATTAGGGCTTTAGCCGACATACTAAAAGCGAAAATACAGAATAAATAAACGAAAGCATAAAATTAAACGCAGATGAAGCCCGTATTCCTCCGTTCTTGACTCCCGCCTTCCGCCTCAATTCTTCCGCTTCCTCCTCTTCCGCCGTCTCCAAGCTTAAGCTCTCCAAGGTATTAGATTCAATGATTCCAAGATAATTAAATTAGGGTCTTAAACCCTATTTATAGCTCAAAGACATCAAGAAACGCGTCCGTCTCAATCGGCCGAAATCGGCTTTGAAACGGCCCAAAATCCGCGCAGACGTATAAAACCCGCTAAGTGTGCCGCTCATCGAACTCGTGTGCCGCGGCACATCACAAAAAGTCTGAATGCACGGGCGCAAATAATTCTTCCGTGCCGCGGCTCACTGGTCAGGCCGCACAGAGTACACTACTCGCCCTTCGGTGGTGTCTTCTGTGCCGCGGCTCGATTCCTTGTGCCGCGGCTCATAGTCGATTTTGCCGTCTTCGCCCGTTTTGCCTCGTTTTAGCTTCCGGACTTCAATTTCCTGTCAATCATACAAAATCAAGGCATTAAAAGCTCATTTAGATGATTTCACTCACCAAAACACTACAAAATAATGATAAATAAGCGTGTAAAAATACGCCTAACAAATACCCCCAAACTTAAGCCTTTGCTTGTCCTCAAGCAAAAAGAATTAAAGTCAATAAAAGAATGTCGTGAATAATCGTGCAACTCATAGTGTTCAACCTAATCAATACTATCCTGTAATTCTCTCTAAATAACACGAGTGTCATAAAAGCGAGCTGCACTCAGAATAATGATTCCGCAAAGTAATCAAGTTCAGTCCTAATCGCTCGTTCATGAAGAAAATCCAGCTCAAAGATCAACAAAACGTGAGTCAAATCGACCGTCAATATGAAAGGCTAACATAAACAAGCTAGTTCGTCGCGTTCCACAGTCTAAAGGCACAATTTTCACGAGTCTCATAACAAATAAACCTCGGACAGTATCCCCTTATATAAATATGCTCAAGAATTTGATTCGAGTCGACCACTAGGTTAGGATCTCGGGATGTTTCATCGGGATAATCCTAGGGTGGAACTTCCATTCTCATGTATTAGGAAACCGTTTGACGTAAAAGACACTCATGGGGCACATGGATGCTTCTAGTTACTAAGTTCCCGTCTACAGCGGAGAAACAACTCGAATACATAATATCCGCATGTCCGAATCAAGGTTGCCGTTTTACGCGAGAGTAAACAGCGGGTCACGCGAATACCCCCGGTTACTAGGCTCCCTATCATTGGCACATGTGAAATAACTAAATCACTAGTCTAATCGGGGTCGTCGTTTTACGCGAGAGTAAACAACGGGTCACGCGAACACCCCCGGTTACTAGACTTCCCTTCATAGAACACTTATCTCGACTTTTGGGAAAAACTGACCGACTCTAAACTCAATCTAAGTGCCAACACGACTAAAGAAACAGTACGACTCACTATCCAGAAACTGTAGCCAACGTATTGATGGGGATTTAAAAACAAGTATGTATCGTCTCTTATCTGCCAAGACCTCTACAATCACGAACAATTTCAGACCTAACTGAATACTAAGCAGAACAGAAATAACTGACTACAACTCGACTAGAACTCGCCCGCTTCTTCAGAGAGAAAAACAGTGTCGTAACATCAGTATCACACAAATAGAAGCACGAAAATTCACGAATAAGGAAAAACTACGACAGGCAAGGCTATCTAAAAAATTTTATGCAAAGAAATGAAAAGTGCAACGAAATAATGTACAGCAATAAAGTAAGGTACAACAATGAATGTAGACTGAAATAAATCCCCCCCCAAACTTAGGACGTACATTGACCTCAATGGACAAAAAATGATATGCAAGAAAAATAAAAGGTCAAGTACTCCCCTCCAGTCTGCTCAGGAGCTGGTGCCGGCATCGTCCGGTGAGGAGGGTGGTGTGGCTGGCCGGGCGGGCGCAATAAATGGCCCGTCGGGATGCATGATGTGGGCCGTCCATGCGGCGAGGTGCTCCTGATGATAAGCATCCCTCGCAGCAAGACGCCTCGCCGCTCGTCGGCTGGCCCGGCGGGCCTGCTCTCGCACCTCGGCACGGACGATAGCAATAACACTCTCCCGCTCCGCCCGCTGCTCCTACCGCATAGCAGCCATCCAGCTCTCTCTCTCTCTCTCTCCTCATCTCATCTCGCTCTCTCCTCAAAACCTCCCTCAGCTCCTCTCTCTCTCTCCTCAGCTCCTCCCGCAGCTCATCAAACAGCTCCTCCAACCTCGCTCTGTCGGGCAGCGGGCAGGCCTCTCCGTGCGTCAACAAAAGCGGCTCGGGGGATCCCTCGTGAGCCTCCTCTAGCAAAAATCCTCTCCCCCGAGCGTGTTCCAGCGCTCCGCCCCACTGGTCAAAGTGCGATATGATGCGGTGGTCGATCGGGGCCTGTGGGGCTAGCATCGGCTCGTCGTCTGACCACGTCAGCCCCGACTGCCGGCATAAAGCGCAGATGAGGGAGGGGTGCTTCAACCCCGTCTTGGCCCCTCGATACTCGGAAGATAGATCGGACCAGAATGGGGGCCACATCAAACGCAGCCGGAAGTGATAGCAAAAGTATCCGGCGCGGGAGAGAAAACTGACGGATCCGGGAGGTGGGGTCAATGCGTGCGCAGATAAAGTAAAGCTGCTCGCCCGAGCCGGGCCGAGGCGCGAGCTCTGAAGTGAAAAGTGGAAGAGCTCAGGCTCGCCGCTCCCGCCGCAGTACGGCCGTAATGGTCTCAAGCAGGGCCTCCTTAGTGAGGCTGGTCATCACTCGGGTATAGGCTGACTCGTCAACCGCCGGAAACCCAAAAAGCCTCCGAATAGCAGTCGGGGAGAAATCAACTGTAATCCCTCAGACGTCGACCTGAGTCCGAGACTCTAAAGATGGCAAAATATGCCCTGCCCGGATGTGCTTCAGCAGAGCGCTGGCGTAAAACTCCTGGACGATCGAGATGACTGCTGGCTCGGGAGGTGCGGTAAATCTGGCCCATCCCATCTCGTCAATCATCGTGAGCAACTCCCCGTCCTGAGGAGCTGGAGTAAAACCCCTCTCGGGAATAAGTGGTCGTGGGCGGATCTTTTCGTTGAATATTTTGTGAATTTCGGGGTCCGAAAATTGGTGCCCCTCTGCCTCGGCCCGACCCCGAGAGGTCTCCCCTCGAGTAGGGGATGACTCGGTCCTAGCACGCTTGGTCAGCTTCTTTGTGCGCGCCATAATCAATCCTAAAAAGTGAAACACGAGGGTTAATTCACGCAAAAATGATAACAATGATCAATGCTCGGCTAAGGATGTCCAGCCAGAAATTCCTAATTTAAGAAAATAAAGCATACGCGAGAGAAAGATGAAATTGGACTTAATCATGTAACCTGGATGTAAGGGGTGGGCTTGCTGTAAATTTAAAACATATACGTTGCACGAAAATTCAAAACGATTGCCTTTTCAAAGAAAATTTTTTTATTTAGGCAATTTATCAGACACCTTGAGGGCACAAGTTTACTTGAAGAATAAACATAGTTATAGCTCGATTCAACCCCCAAAAACAGAAATACAATTCAATCATTAACAACTTAACACATTCAACTCATTGATATTCCCATTTAATCAAGAAAATTCGATGAAACTACCCTGTTATTCTCTAACAATCATAACACTATTTGAAGGAAAATAAGCATGTTCCATTCATCAAACGCATACACAACTTCCAAATATAAACCATAAGCAAGTAAAGATTAAAGGTTTGAAACGTACCTTTTCGAAGATTGCAAGAAAAATCGCAGGAAAAAAATTTGAAAAACTTGGTCGGTCGGTCGCGCAGGGGAGGGAAGGCAAAGGAGAAGGGAAAGCGTACCTGATAGTGTCGGCCGAATGCTTGTTATATGCTACCTGGCCTTTCGGATTCCGCATAGTGTGCCGCGGCACAGATAAAGTGAGCCGCGGCACAAGGTACAGTCCCTTTTACCTGTGTCTCGTTTTGTCGTGTGCCGCGGCTCAAATTCCGTGTGCCGCGGATCGTTGCTCAAGTGTGCCGCGGCTCATTTATGCCGTGCCGCGGTACAAAGTACAGTCGGTTTTGCCTCCCCTTGCGATCGATGTGTGCCGCGGCTCACAATAACTGTGCCGCGGCTCATACTTCAGGTTGTTCCCTGGGACTTTCCTGCACAGAATTTTGAAAAGAAGACGTTAAAAACGAGAGGCAGAAGCACATAGAAGCACAAAAGGATGAAAAATAAGAATCACGAATACAAGAAAAATAAAGAAATGCAAAAATCTACAACTACGAACTCGGGTTGCCTCCCGAGAAGCGCTAAGTTTATAGTCTTCAGCCGGACCTATTGGACAACATTAGTTCGCTTTTCGCAAACTCCATTTGGCTTCCGCCCCGTTCATCGAACCGTTTATATTTTGGTTAAAATTATGACCATTGGCAATCAGTGGTTCGAGTTTCGGTTCGGTCATCAAATGTTGTTTTTGAAAAGGTTTCGACTTGAATAACTTTCCGAAACACCCGGTTTCTCCATGACTAATTTTCCGCTTGGCTTTCGGCTCACTCTCCTCCTTCACAAACGAACTCACAATTGCAGCAGATTTTTCCTCATGCTCGAGGAATGCCACTCGTTCCACATCCTTCTTAAAACTCGGGTCATTTAACACGAAATCTGCATTTTCCCACCGACGATGTTTTCGGTGCTTTCCTCTTTCAACAATATCCACACCTTCAATTTGTGATCCTTTATCAGCACTTCCTGGACATGGGAACGATTTGAATACTCGAAAAGTAACTTGCTCGTCTTGGACCCTCAGAGTTAACTCCCCCTTTTCCACGTCTATAAGGGTTCGGCCCGTCGCTAGAAATGGTCGTCCCAAGATGATCGGAATTTTTTCATCTTCCTCCATGTCTAGTACGATGAAATCGGCCGGAAAGATGAACTTATCAACTTTAACTAAAACATCCTCGATCACTCCCCTCGGATACTTTATCGATCGATCTGCCAATTGTAATGAGACTGTGGTTGGCTTAGCTTCCCCAATATTCAGCTTTTTGAAAATTGACAGAGGCATGAGGTTGATACTCGCACCAAGATCGCATAGTGCCTTATTAAATGAAAGATTCCCCATGGTGCACGGTATGTTGAAGCTTCCCGGATCTTTCAATTTAGGTGGGAGCTTCTTTTGAAGAATTGCACTGCACTCCTCTGTCAAGGCAACCGTTTCAAACTCCTCAAGCTTTCTCTTCTTCGATAGTATCTCTTTCATGAACTTGACATAACTCGGCATCTGTTCCAATGCGTCGGCGAACGGAATATTTATGTGATGCTTTTTGAACACATCAAAGAACTTAGAAAATTGTTTGTCCGCCCTTCTTTGCTGTAGTCTCTGCGGAAACGGAACGGGGGGAACACATGTTTTCGAGTTATCCGGCTCCAAATATTTTGACTCCTCTGGCTTTAAATCCTTCGACTCCTCAATTTCCTTCTTCTTTTTACCCCGCTCGGGCTGATCCAGCACCTCTCTCCCGCTTCTCAAGCTAACTGCGTTTAGACTCTCTCTAGGATTAGTCTCTGTTGTACTTGGCAATGCTCCCTCCGGACGAGCTGTCAACACATTAGCGATTTGGCCCAGCTGGACCTCCAAGTTCCGAATGGAAGCAGAATGATTTTGTAATGTAGCTTCCGTACGAGTCATAAATTGACTCGTATTTGCCGCCAATTTTGCAAGTGCTTCCTCGAGAGACACTTTGGGAGCGGAAGGGGGCTGCGTGTGATTCTGGGCGAAAGGGGGCTGGTGTGCGTTCTGTCCGTTTCTCCATGAGAAGTTGGGATGATTGCGCCACCCCGGATTATAAGTATTGGAGTACGGGTTATTCGGTCGATTCCCATTTCCTACGAATTGAGCCTGCTCCATCTGATTTTGCTCGAACGGATATCCAAAATGACACTCCGAGCTCGGGTGATATACGTTACACCAATTACAGGTCACAATGGTAACGGGGGTGCGTGCGAAAATGTCTGGAGCTGTTGTGTCAAAGCGGCGACTTGAGCTGTCAAAGTGGAAATCGGGTTATTGCTTGAAACTTCCATGACTCTCTTCGGTGTCAATCTTTCCGATGGCCATTGGTATGCGTTTTCGGCCATATCTTCCAAAAGCACGTGTGCCTCGGCCATAGATTTTCCCATGAAGGTCCCTCCAGAGGCTGCATCCACTAAAGTGCGTGTAGAAGCACTCAAACCATTATAAAAAGTATGAAGCTGAAGCCAATCAGGAATGCCGTGATGAGGGCATCTTCGTAGCAATTCTTTATATCGCTCCCACGCCTCGTGGAGCGTTTCCATATCGTACTGGGCAAAAGTGGTTATCTCGTTTCTCAACCGCGCCGTCTTAGCTGGTGGGAAAAATTTTGCAAGGAAGGCTTGCGCTAACCTCTCCCATGTTGTAATCGACCCCGGCGGTAAAGAATTTAACCAAAACTTTGCTTTGTCCCTCAAAGAGAAAGGGAAAAGCCTCAATCGGATGGCATCGTCGGTGACACCATTAGTTTTAAATGTGTCGCATATCTCAAGGAACGAAGCAATGTGGGCATTCGGGTCGTCCTTCGGCGATCAGCGAGAATGGGCTCGCCTGCACCATCTGAATAATGGCGGGCTTGATCTCAAAATTATTAGCTTGGATAGTGGGCCGCCGAATTCCCGAAAAATTAGCGTTGACCTGCGGCATGGCATAATCTCGAAGAGCGAGTTCCGGTTGAACTTGCCGCACTTGGTTGTCTCCTCCTTGGATTTCAATATTCTCGGCCATGTTGACCGCCGTCTGCAACTCTCTTTTCTCCTTTTTGTTCCTTCTTAGAGTGCGCTCGAGCTCGGTGTCCAAAGGTAGTAGGCCTTCGTTACCGAGTCTTCTCATGTACTACACAAAAGGTCCTGAAAGGAAAAACAAATAAACGAAATTAAATACAAAAAAATAAAATAAATAAAAACGTTCAAATTAAGACTGGAAATACTTAAATCGATATTAGAAAAATTTCAATCTCCGGCAACGGCGCCAAAAACTTGTTGCGATATTTCCTACACGCAAGTGCACGTCATCGTTTACAAGTAATAAAGTGATAAGTAGAGTATCGTTCCCACGAGGATTGAATCTCTAACTACCGATATTTTCGTATTCCAATTTTATTTGAACAATCGAAGTTGGTTTTTGTGATTAATAACTAAAAGAATTAATAAAAGACTAAGCAGTAGAAAACAATATCTTGGATTAAAGGAAATCAAATGGTGAATAAGTCTAGGGTTCTGAATCCACCTTAGTTTATCCGAATTTACTCTCGATTATCCGTAGTAAATAATTTTCCCAATTTATTGAAGGCGGAGATTGCTAATATATTCTACCGCCTCTCCCGAGGTCAATAGATTTATCTAACGGCGACTAACGCACTCTATCCCTAGGTGAATTATCTCGTCGATAGGCAAAAAGCATAAAATCTCATTTTTATACGCTTATTTATCATTATTTTGTAGTGTTCCGGTGAGTGAAATCATCTAAATGAGCTTTTAATGCCTTGATTTTGTATGATTGATAGGAAATTGATGTCCGGAAGCTAAAACGAGGCAAAACGGGCGAAGACGGCAAAACTGGACTATGAGCCGCGGCACAAGGAATCTGAGCCGCGGCACAGGAAGACACCACCAAGGGCGAGTAAGTCGTACTGTGCGCGGCACACCAGTGAGCCGCGCACGGAAGAATTATTTAACGCCTGTGCATTCGACTTTTTGTGATGTGCCGCGGCACAGTTGAGCCGCGGCACACTTAGCGGGTTTTATACGTCTGCGCGGATTTTGGGCCGTTTCAAAGCCGCCGACCGATTGAGACGGACGCGTTTCTCGATGTCTTGAGCTATAAATAGGGTTTAAGACCCTAATTTAATTATCTTGGAATCATTGAATCTAATACCTTGGAGAGCTTAAGCTTGGAGACGCAGAAGAGGAGGAAAGGGAAGAATTCAAAGGCGGTATATGAGTCGAAGAACGGAGGAATCCGGCTTCATCTGCGTTGAATTTTATGCTTTCGTTTATTTATTCTGTATTTTCGCTTTTAGTATGTCGCTAAAGCCCTAATCTAGGTTTTGATGAAACCTTTGTTTTGACGAATTGATTAAGATTATCCAATTTATTACCTTTTTATTGAGTTTTCCCAATTATGTTTAATGCTTGCAATTATCTGGCCAATAGTTGTATTGATTTAATCATTCACTTCGAATCGGGAGAGGAGATTTGGTGAGGAACTATTGGTGAGGACCGTTTTATTCTGTGAGATAGGAATATACTCATAGGAACTACGTGGCCTTTAGGAGATTTTATGCTTTTTGCCTATCGACGAGATAATTCACCTAGGGATTGAGTGCGTTAGTCGCCGTTAGATAAATCTATTGACCTCGGGAGAGGCGGTAGAATATATTAGCAATCTCCGCCTTCAATAAATTGGGAAAATTATTTACTACGGATAATCGATAGTAAATTCGGATAAACTAAGGTGGATTCAGAACCCTAGACTTATTCACCATTTGATTTCCTTTAATCCAAGATATTGTTTTCTACTGCTTAGTCTTTTATTAATTCTTTTAGTTATTAATCACAAAAACCAACTTCGATTGTTCAAATAAAATTGGAATACGAAAATATCGGTAGTTAGAGATTCAATCCTCGTGGGAACGATACTCTACTTATCACTTTATTACTTGTAAACGATGACGTGCACTTGCGTGTAGGAAATATCGCAACAGTCATCCATAATACTCCACAATGATAACGATCACATCACATCAATAATTACATACCAACGAAATTACTAAGCAAGAATACTATCAATATAATCTTACAATCATAGCTTTACCAATTCGTGATAATCCTCATCAAAATAACCCTGATCATATTCCACATCTTGTAATCTCCATTAAGTAGTGAACTCATACACAACAACTACACGGTACTTCAAACAATACTCAAGATTCTCAAAACATCATCATAACTCGCAATACGAAAATATACCAACTTTGACCAATTCAATCCATCAGATAACATCATCAAATCTAAATAATCGATTGTCCATCAAAAGACAAATACCAAAGGAATTACGGAACATACCTCAAGATACCAAATGCCACGACAAATCATGTCAGTCTAATCCGAGATCAGATCAATACAACATACGGACATGGTCCTAACACAAGATCTACGAATACATACTCACATGACGACATCAATATTCCCATAATAATAACAACAATGTATACTAAATGGAAATCCAATGATCCAACGCACACAGTGTAACACCCCCAATTCGCTCAGGGATATTACACGCCGTAGACCCTCTCCTCGAGGATCTACCAGGCTGATAACTAAAATCAAACATCTAAACCTCGCCTTTAATGCTAAAATGACTCAGTAAACCGACTTGGTCTTTCAATAATAACATACAACTCAATTCCAAACACATACCCACGCAGGGGTCAAAATACAATAAACTCCCGTACAACGGGGAAAAGATACTGCAGCGGAAAAGAAAATACAACTAGACCAAAACGACATCAACCGATCCTCGTGTGATTAGTATCGTTCATCTTTCATCATCCTTCGTGCCGACCCTGTGCTATGCTCCAAAACCTGAATGCAAAAATAGACATCCACCCCCCGAATACTCGGGGGTTAGCAAAACTTCACTGTTTTGCTAGTGCAAGTACAAGTGCAAAAATACGAGCCACACAATACAAGTTCCAAGAACAATAATAATCAGGAGTCCTCAAAGATCCAAACGTAAAGAAAAGTACTTCCCGAGGCAAGAGTTTGGGTAAACATTTCCAAAACCGAAAGATCGCAAATAAGGGAAACAATTTATAAAACAGTTTAAAATGCCATCGAGAGTTTTAATAGAAAACAATTTAGGATTATAAAATCCTTCTCTTTCCAAAAATCAATAGGGTCACAGCCCAAATGTTTTGTTTTCGCAAATAGGGAATCACCAACAATTTACAGGGTCAGAGCCCAACATCATGTGTCCTCAACGGACGTAAAATCAACAAAACATAATCACGCACGCGCATCGCCTAGGACCGGGACGCTACCACCGACATCCCACCCGAGGCCTCGAAGGACCCTCCCGGGCTGGCTAGCGAAACAAATCACACACATCTCACGGTTGGATCAATCGCTTGTTGCATCCTGGCCACATGATCGCATGCCATGTGCCACCGTAGATTATCTCAGGCTCTCACGGTTGGATCAATCACTTGTTGCATCCTGACCACATGATCACGTGCCATGTGTCACCGTAGACCTTCAACCATATCCACACATTCACACAAATAACATATCACATCAAGGATATTCAAACAATTCGCCCAGAGGCATCAAACACTTAGCAAAACACCACGTCAATCCACAACGCACCGAAATGAAATAATATACGTCCACACACAATACCAAGTGCAACATTAACACCAAGCATATGCATAGAATTCACATAGTTATTCACAAACCACGCCATTCACAAAACACACGCGTTTTGAAAGCAAGCCTTTAACAAGGCTAAACCGAATCTTTTGAAAGTTCAATTCAAACGACCAAACAACCGCATTTAGACGATCACTAATTATCATATCCATAAAACAAGAATAGTATGGGCAAGGTACTTGCCTCGAAATCACGATCGCAATAAGACGACGGATAGGACGCGGTCGAATAGCCCCGAACCCCCGAACAATATCAAGAACGTGATAGCACCACGAGTATTACGAGAATAACACCACACGAATCATCAATCACCAAACGGGATTCAACATCGGAATCCTCGAACACCTATAAAACTCCGGAAGGAACAATAACACATGGTTACGACGAGAATCAAGGCCAAAACAACGGAAATCCCAACAAACTATCGAAGGGAAACTCATTGGGACATTTAATCGAACACTAAATGTTCAATAATTCCCAAGAACACTCGAATCGTCAATCGAGTTAAACAAACTCGATATATGGATATACAACCCATAGAACACGATTAATAACATCATACTACACCAACCGATGTATCAAAATCGGATTAGAAACGAAATCAAGAACAATTTCTCCAAAAAGTCAACTTGAAGGAAAATCAAGAATATACCTTGATTTGACGTAGAACACGGATCGATGATGATATAATCAACAAGAATCTTCCAAAATGCCTTGGAAATGATTAGAATCGCCAAGAACTCGATTTCCAGAGCCTCCGCCGCGACGCCAAAAAAGGAAGAAAAACGCCTAAGAAATGAAGTGCCGAGCCTGTGCTATATATAGCCGCAGAGGTTACTACCAGGCAGCAGTGCCTTACGGCCGTAACTCGGTCCCTTACGGCCAGATTTCGGCAGCCTTACGGCCGAATCGCATTCGTCAAATCCGCCAAAGACCAAATGGACACTTACGGCCGTAATCGCACACATTACGGCCAGTAATCGACCTTCGCCAGAAGCCGCCAGCGCCATACGGACGTACCCGATCACGCCTTACGGTGAATCGCACACGTTACGGCCAGAATCGCACCTTACGGCCGTAACTCGCCAAAGCCAGCTCGCCCGGCCGTGACTTCGTGGCCACTCCGACGGCTTGACGACCCCAAACCCGAACTCGAGTAAAATCAAGATACGGTTACGAAGTACCCGCAAGGACGAATCCAAGCGCTAAGAGAACACACGATTCCGACCACCCGAAGTGTCGGAATTCGACAACTAAGTAATTACCCCAAACTTTGGGAAATTACAAAAATGGCCCAAAATGTCCGAAAATCACGATACGTGATCGAAACACCGAACCAAAGCTCGCAACATGAATAATAACATTAAATGAACTTGCGAGAAATTCAAACAACAGCTTGGACGAGATTCGCAAGAATCGAGCTCAAGTGCGAAAAGTCGCTAAAAAGCACGGAACTCAACAAAACGACACCAAACGAACTCGGATGACAAAAGCGCAGAATTAATCATTCTCGAAATGACGAAACGGTCATGAGCGAGTCGTCAAAACGGACTTCCGCCGAAAAAGAAAATTACCGAATTGAAATTGCGGATATTACATTCTACCCTCCTTAAAAGAAGTTTCGTCCGAAACTTAAAACAAGTAGGAGAACCAATATCCCGCCAGAAAACTAAACGAGATACACAAGAAATGCATAACTTACGCCCATCGCGAAACGTTACAAGCAACGCAAAGGAATATACGGCGTGAAAACACGCTCCAGACGACCAACACAATGCCACCGGTAGAGACATAATAAAATCAACAAGTGACAAGTGTCATCAAACAGATAATACAATCAAGTCGATTATCCGAACAATCACAAAACACATCCAACGAAAATCAATACGATTGACCAACCCAACGGTATATCAATAAAAACATGAGCCACACGCCGAACAAATACGGAATTCCACCGCCCAAGGGTTGGAAGATCAAAAACGAGACTAATTTCCCGAACTTAAGGGAATTTCGAAGGAGTCTGATTGTTCAACAATCACAAACGAGATCAACAAAACCGAACAATCAAACGATCGAACCACAAAGATCGAGACAACAAAAATCGAACGATCATGTTCGGATCACGAAGAACAATAAGGTTCAACCGACAACTCCGAGGTTCACATCTCGACTCGAGACAAAACATGATCCGGTGAAAACAACAAGATGCACACTCGCATAAGATCCACAGGAAAGGGAATAACAATTGAAAAGTCACAACGACGAACGAGTAATTCCGAAATAATACCACCCTCGTTCGATCAACAAAAGCAAGGGGCAGGACAAGCTCAGAAAATGTCAATGAACATAAACGAGTCGACAGAGTCGAAAATACAGAAGTTCCAAATCCGATCCACTTCGAATAAAAGAATTAGTAGAATCAAAAGATGCTACTTCCGAACAAGGTTCACAAGAATCGAACCGAACTCGGAAAAGTTACAGCGATAACCAGATCGACCCAAAACAAGATCACAGCTCGTTCGAACGATGAAACCGAAATACAGAACAAGTTCAGAAAGTATCAACGAACACGAGCGAATCGATAGACTGGAGAAAGAGAAAATGAAGAAGTCCAAAAACAATACGGGTATTACATTCGACCTCTTATAAAAGAAGGTCGTCCCCGCTACTCACAATAATGAAATCAAGGAGACGACACAACAGGCAATCGACAGAAACATCCTTCAAAGGCCTCTCAAAGCCGATTCTGATATCTGTGCTGAAGCGCGAACTCCGAAAGTCTCGGTAGCCAATTCGCAAAACTGAATTCGGTGACCCTCGAGTCCACACTCGAAATGTGTTACTGACGAGAAGGACAAATTACACGTACATTCCCCCGGCACATCACGGTTGAAATGCCTCGGCTCGGCATACCGAAAATACAAATGCTAGATACAATGGAACATAACACCGCAAAACAACATACCGGAGATGCCAACTCAGCACAACAGGGAATCATAACACATATCATATACAACGATTACCATCGTAAGGTAATACACACACAAACACTACAACAACGACGGTACCGTTTGGCGACCTCAATGGCCCGAACGATAACCAGCACGTAATACAAACATCATGAAACAATCACATATGTACACCAACGTACAAACCCAAGCTTCAACATCTCACACTCGTGTGGGACACGCAATCCACCACGAGACGACAACCATTAAGTACCAGTTCACACCTCTCACAGAGGGCTAGTACAACAAATACGTGGCAACGCCTCAACGTTCATGCCACCAACTCGATCATATTCGGGAGTTAACATCATAGCGACAAAGCCAACATCATACATACATACCCAGCCCTCAAACGGGAATGGAAAGGTTTTAAAAAACGAAAACCTCATTTGGAAAATAATTTAGAAAAACACCGGTCGATCTTGAGTATCACATTTCCAAAAAAAATAAAAACGTGAAACATCATTATCGAGACTTTGGACAACCATTTCGCATTTGATAAAACTGAGGACACTTTCTTTTAGTGAAAAGCTTTCAGAATATTCGACCCTCGGGTCTAACTAAAAGTGTTTATAAAACATTGAAAATATCTCAAAACATTTTGGTCCTCGAGGTAGAAGAATTTTGAAACATATTGTGGCACCCTGGAAGTACCGCGAGAAAACAATTCATTTTAAACGTACGTCTCGAAATTTATTTCTAAGATACTCAAGTTTTCGAAAATAATTCAATGCCAAAGAAAAAGGACGATGCCAAAAAGGCTAGAATGCCCAAAAATTTCAGGTAATTACACAAAACTTTATAGCGCCGTGGGTCCCGCGCCGGAACCCACCAGGATAAAACCATTTACAAAAATGCCAAAAAGGCCGATGACGGTAATATTTCAAAAATTCACAGAAGCCATTTACAAAATGCTAAATACCGTCATAAGAATTTCGCCAAAACGATCAAGGCCATAATGCCAAAAACTCGGTTAAGGGAATCGGTTTTCGAAATAAAACTCAGTCGGTAAAATACCGAAAGTCATTACAAAAGAACTCACGCAGTGGATAAAAGAAATACGGTTCAACATACACAATCGAGCAACACTACTCCTCATATGAACGAAATATGAGAGTCAAATAACCACATATCAAGAAATCAAAATCCATAAGAGGATTCCGTCACTAATCAAATAATCATAAAATAGCTCGTGACACACGAGGCACAACACAAAGAAGGGAGACTTACAGCCACAAGTCGCACGAAGATGATGATCGCCACGATACTAATCACGACCAACAAACTCGCATTTACGCGTCGCGACACGACTTAGTCGACAAAATCCGACGAGACAAAGACTCAGCAGACACCATCGACCCGACACCTAGGTTTCCACAACCTAAGCTCGATACCATTTATGTAACACCCCAATCCGCTCGGGGATATTACACGCCGTAGACCCTCTCCTCGAGGATCTACCAGGCTGATAACTAAAATCAAACATCTAAACCTCGCCTTTAATGCTAAAATGACTCAGTAAACAGACTTAGTCTTTCAAGAATAACATACAACTCAATACCAAACACATACCCACGCAGGGGTCAAAATACAATAAACTCCCGTACAACGGGGAAAAGATCTTGCTGAAAAGAAAATACAACTAGACCAAAACGACATCAACCGATCCTCGTGTGATTAGTATCGTTCATCTTTCATCATCCATCGTGCCGACCTGTGCTATGCTCCAAAACACGAATGCAAAAATAGACATCCACCCCGAATACTCGGGGGTTAGCAAAACTCCACTGTTTTGCTAGTGCAAGTACAAGTGCAAAAATACGAGCCATACAATACAAGTTCCAAGAACAATAATAATCGGGAGTCCTCAAAGATCCAAACGTAAAGAAAAGTACTTCCCGAGGCAAGAGTTTGGGTAAACATTTCCAAAACCGAAAGATCGCAAATAAGGGAAACAATTTATAAAACAGTTTAAAATGCCATCGAGAGTTTTAATAGAAAACAATTTAGGATTATAAAATCCTTCTCTTTCCAAAATCAATAGGTCACACAAATGTTTTTTTTTCGCAAATAGGAATCACCAACAATTTACGGTGGTCGAGCCCAACATCATGTGTCCTCAACGGACGTAAAATCAACAAAACATAATCACGCACGCGCATCGCCAGACCGGACGCTACCACCGACATCCCACCCGAGGCCTCAAGGACCCTCCCGGCCGGCTAGCGAAACAAAAAACACACATCTCACGGTTGGATAAATCGCTTGTTGCATCCTGGCCACATGATCGCATGCCATGTGCCACCGTAGATTATCTCAGGCTCTCACGGTTGGATCAATCACTTGTTGCATCCTGACCACATGATCACGTGCCATGTGTCACCGTAGACCTTCAACCATATCCACACATTCACACAAATAACATATCACATCAAGGATATTCAAACAATTCGCCTGCAGGCATCAAACACTTAGCAAAACACCACGTCAATCCACAACGCACCGAAATGAAATAATATACGTCCACACACAATACCAAGTGCAACATTAACACCAAGCATATGCATAGAATTCACATAGTTATTCACAAACCACGCCATTCACAAAACACACGCGTTTTGAAAGCAAGCCTTTAACAAGGCTAAACCGAATCTTTTGAAAGTTCAATTCAAACGACCAAACAACCGCATTTAGACGATCACTAATTATCATATCCATAAAACAAGAATAGTATGGGCAAGGTACTTGCCTCGAAATCACGATCGCAATAAGACGACGGATAGGACGCGGTCGAATAGCCCCGAACCCCCGAACAATATCAAGAACGTGATAGCACCACGAGTATTACGAGAATAACACCACACGAATCATCAATCACCAAACGGGATTCAACATCGGAATCCTCGAACACCTATAAAACTCCGGAAGGAACAATAACACATGGTTACGACGAGAATCAAGGCCAAAACAACGGAAATCCCAACAAACTATCGAATGGAAACTCATTGGGACATTTAATCGAACACTAAATGTTCAATAATTCCCAAGAACACTCGAATCGTCAATCGAGTTAAACAAACTCGATATATGGATATACAACCCATAGAACACGATTAATAACATCATACTACACCAACCGATGTATCAAAATCGGATTAGAAACGAAATCAAGAACAATTTCTCCAAAAAGTCAACTTGAAGGAAAATCAAGAATATACCTTGATTTGACGTAGAACACGGATTGGATGATGATATAATCAACAAGAATCTTCCAAAATGCCTTGGAAATGATTAGAATCGGCCAAGAACTCGATTTCCAGAGCCTCCCGTCGCCAGACGCCAAAAAAGGAAGAAAAACGCCTAAGAAATGAAGTCTGGCCGAGCCCAGGCTATATATAGCCGGCAGGGTTACGGCCGTAACCGGCAGTGCCTTAAGGCCGTAACTCGGTCCCTTACGGCCGTACTCGGCAGGCCTTACGGCCAGAATCGCATTCGCTGCAAAATCAAAGACTAAATGACACTTACGGCCGTAACTCGCACACATTACGGCCAGAATCGCCTTCGTCAGAAGCCGCCAGCGCCATACGGACGTACCCGATCACGCCTTACGGTCGTGAATCGCACACGTTACGGCCAGAATCGCACCTTACATGCCAGTAACTCGCCAAAGCAGCCCTCGCTCCGGCCGTGACTTCGTGGCCACTCCGACGGCCCGGACGACCCCGAAACCCGAACCTGAGTAAAAATCGAAGATACGGTTACGAAGTACCCGCAAGGACGAATCCAAGCGCTAAGAGAACACACGATTCCGACCACCCGAAGTGTCGGAATTCGACAACGGAAGTAATTACCCCAAACTTTGGGAAATTACAAAAATGGCCCAAAATGTCCGAAAATCACGATACGTGATCGAAACACCGAACCAAAGCTCGCAACATGAATAATAACATTAAATGAACTTGCGAGAAATTCGAAACAACAGTTTCGGACGAGATTCGCAAGAATCGATCTCAAGTGCGGAAAAGTCGCTAAAAAGCACGGAACTCACCGAAACGAACTCAGATGACAAAAAGTGCAGAATTAATCATTCTCGAAATGACGAAACGGTCAAGAGCGAGTCGTCAAAACGGACTTCCGCCGAAAAAAGAAAATTACCGAAATTCGAAATTGCGGATATTACACACAGCATAGATCCCAAGATGATCCTGTTATATCAACACAAGGTGGATAACCAAGAATATATATATACGCACAACAACACATGGTAATCTAATGATCCAGCGCACACAGCTATAGATTCCCATGATGATCCCGTCGGACCAATGCATGGTGGAAATACCTATCCAACGATCCGGCGCACACAGCATAGATTCCCAAGATGATCCCGTCAGACCAACACGAGGTGGACATATGACAGCAATGCACAAATGCATGTTAACAACAATAAACGAATGCACGACAACATCAATACACAAATGTATTACAACATGATCGACACAAATGACAAAAATTATTAGAGTACTTGCCTCGAGTCCTTCGAGAGCAATCTCGATGTCTAAACCATCACTAACAATTTCCTCATTATTCGACGATCCAAAAGTACCATAGACTATAGATAAGTCGTATACTCGCATTTACCACAATGTATCCTCGATACCCAAGTATACCAATAACAAATGTAAATCATATATATTATGATTTTACTCCCAAAAATCGGAAAACAACATACAATCCAAATATCCAGAGTTCACAATACTAATCATTGTTATATGCATTATAAACGAAATGAAACTGAAACCATTCATTAAGTATTATAAACTGAACAAGTAATAACTTGCGTCGATACTGATACGATGATAGTGAAGCCCCTACCAATTCTTTGCCTTCGTCTACAAGCTCCTTGGCCCTGGTCAATGAAATTCATGAGCATCCTCGAACACGACCGCAAAGCACGGTTCTAACCAGTGATCAATTATCACAACCTATTGCAATAATCAATAAACAACAACCTGATAACAATTAATAACCGACATAGTCAACCAATAAAACTCAACAGTTCAACGATACCTCGATAATGTACAAAACCAAATAATCCGACTCAACAAATATGAATTCATATCCACAATACAAACCGCAACTCGATGATCATAATTAACAATCAATATAACAGATCAACAAACCCAATGGTTCCATAATATCCCGCTTAAACACAAGTCCGAACAATCCGGATCAATCAATCAAGAATCCATAACCACAATACGATTCCATAATTCGATAATCATATCAACAATTAATTCATCCCGATAACAAGAATTACATAATATACTCTATTCCGAATTCAACCTCCTAGATGAATTAACAAGATTCCTCATTGATCATAATTGTAAATTCACAGTAAAATAATACGACCGACATAATCGACAATCCGAACTATCCAAATAGTTCAATACCATTGATAATCATGTTATTAACCATAATCTTTCCGAAATCATCCTCATTATTATGATTCATATTTCATCAAGAACATATGAAATCAACTACTACCATCAACATAATATTGGTTTTAATTATCAAATCCATGTTTATAATAAAAACCATTATCTATCTTATGACATATTCCTTTTTTATGTGATATATACCAAGAACACCATGATTCCATAATTATGTTCATAGCAAACAACATATCGAAGACATATATCATCATATTCTTCAACAAACGATTCGCCTAACATCAAGAATCACAATAATACCACCTTAACCATCATCATACGAATTAATCATCAATACCAACTTCAACTATCCGAAAGTAAATGGAGGGATAAACCAACATGCTTCTTAACAAATAATCATCCTTCCAAAAACCGAGCTACAATCAGAGGGATATGAATATTACCTTGTGTTGATGAACTACGATGAAGAACAATCGAACTCCTTCCCAGAATCATCATCAACTCTATGAACAAAGCTCCAATTCCATGTTCTTAAGCTCACAATCAACTTAGAGAGGCCAAAAATCGGTCTGGGAAGTTGGGAGACGAAAAACGAAGATGGACCTCTCAAAATGATGAAATGACGGATGTCTCATATTTATAAAAATTCAGACATTACGTACGCTACATGACTTTCCTATCCTACGTAACAACCATTACGTACGTTATATAACCTCGATAGCGTACATAATCACAGTCCAGAGGCTATTGTCTCAATTCGTTCGATTGCTGACGTACGTAACACTCGTGACATAGCGTACGTAACACATAGTTGATTTGCTACAGTAGTATGCCCATTTAACATATGTAATGAGCAATCCGTTGCGTACGTTAACCTCTTTGTTGACTTGGCTTTTCGCACGCCAGCCGAAAGTTGCCAACCACGGGACCCACATGTCGGTCATAGCCTGATCCTGTCTGATTATCTCCATAACATATGTTATATACTCTACGTAACGTACGTTAAGCTTGCATGATTACGTATGTAAGCTCCTACGCTTAACGTATGTAATGGCTTTTATACTTAGCCATTTACAATTGCTCATGCCCGGCGTCTCAATATACCGAATACGTTTACATACTGAATACATATTCTCGTCCCACTAACACTCTCGTATGATAAACCTGATACTCGATATCCTCAAATATAATTGTCTACCAATTATGTCAATTATACCAATATAGCTGTCCCAGTCCTTCAATATTTTACACTTACTGTACAGATTCAACACTTTGCAGTATAACTGGGATCAAATAACATTAAACAACCATAGTAGAAATTCAGGATATTACATACTACACCACCTAAAGTGAGTTTCTCCTCAAAACTTGCAATCTGGTCACAATCAAAAGTTCAACGACAATATCCAGAGTCACCACGAAACCGATCAATCATCATCATTAACGAATAAACAAAACAGTATACTTATAAGTCAATGAAGTCGATTATCTGATGTGATACTAGCGAATGACCCCACTTCAAAGCCTCAATACGTTTACAGTCACAATTTCACCAATTTCAACAAAATACAATGTTATAACTCAATTATGGAATAATCCTTCCATGCCAAAGCCTGTCTGCCTGATCGCACAATCAAGTTCCAATCCTGATAAAACCAATAATACACGATACATCTGTGAAATAACTGCCCAAAACAATGGCAACAAATCCCGAAACATCGACACAAAGTCCAAACACTCGTACAATCAATAATACACCCATCTGTTGAACATACCCCTCGAACGTATGAACAATCAGTCACAAACAGATGAACATACTCAATCATACATGGAGTGGGAACGACCAACCAATATCCAAAACAACCATCCTGGGGTTACCATCCCCAAATCTACAATTACTAAGAAAGCACTCAAAATACCACATGCGAAGAAAAACCAGTTGACTCAAAAGTCAAAAATCACTATACCAAAATCACCCTACTACCACACCAACAGAGCCACATAGCACCTATGCTCCAGTTTCACAAAACCCAAAGTTCCAAAATCATATCCTGTACTGAATCCAAAACATGCGACATATTTCGTTTATCTTATCAACCAACCGGTCATCCCTAGATATCCAAACTACCATACTGAAGTTCGAATCTCCTTTCATCGTACTATTAATGTATTATCCATTGTGTGAGTCTCACTCAGAACTTCACCATGATATGTATTATGTACTACGTTTGTACGTATACGAATCACATTTTCAAAATAGCTTTGAAATCATATAATATTATCAATAAAATCCATTTCCCAAAGTTCTTTCAAGAATTTCAAAACTCAAAACATAAATTTTCGTAAGACCACGAAATCAATTTTTGAAAAGTTAAACCGGCTCGCTTGTGTCAAGTTCTCGATGACAATTCCTTTTGATTACATACAATTAAATAAAATAAAATTATGTAAATGATTGACCACATCCATACTCCTGTATACCTATTCGACTCGACACCAATTCCACTGACATTCAGTCGGAAAATCACCCGATAAAATCCAAAATCTTATCATATAGACTTTGTTAAAATCATCTTTTCCACATATGACTCGCAACATCGATCATTATCCCATTCTGCAATACTGCAACTATGCCATGATGAAACATGTTTTTAAAGACATCAATACTGTCTCTCAAAATAATTTAAGAAAATAAATTTTCATGACATCGAGCAAAATAATTTATTTAAATTATATCATCTTGAAAAGTATCATTTTCAAATGTTCAAAAACAGTTTCATTTATCTTAAAATAAACTACTATGGCTACATGTTTCTCTTAACCATCCACAATCTTTCTCCTAAATACACAACTCTGTTTCCCAAGTTTAACCGATATATTGATTCTCCATAATCATAGTTTCTCAAAATCATCATTTTTGTCCCAACTATTATATTTTGTTACCTCATACTGTAACGCATAATATTTTTCCAAACCTCAAAGTACATCAACTTATAAATGAAAATAACCTCAATGCAATCCAAAAATCCATATACTTACAGATCGTGAAGCCGACGATTCCCCGTGATACTGGCACATTTCTCAACTCTAGAAAATACTCGATATAGATATTTTCAAAATATATATTTTGCAAAATCAGTTCAAATCGAGAGCACAACATATCTCTTTTCAAAGAATCACGTTACTACCATTTGGAAAACTTTACAACAACCACAGTACCACACCGGTAAAACACATAACACACAAGCACGGGTGATCAATAAAAACTCAAAACTCTAACACTTGTCAACCGTCAACTCGAATGACATGACAAACACACGACTCAACTCGACCCAACAGCCTAGGTTTTCACAACCTTTCTTCGATACCATATTCTGTAACACCCCTAGAGCCATCCGGGAATATTACAGTGCCGCATAATAATATGCCCATAATAATAACAATAATGTATACTAAATGGAAATCCAATGATCCAACGCACACAGCATAGATCCCATGAATCCAAGTTCATATTCAAGTAAGTTACCTCATTCTCTTCATTTCTAACCAAGTAAAAATAGGTTTTGGACCACTTTAAAATTTGGAAAATATATGAAGAGTTTAGGTTTAATGTTATAATGTTTTGTATGTTGTTTTTAAGTTGATTTTAAGGTTCTTGAAGTATTTAGAACAAGTTGTAATCATGTCTTGATTTTCTTCATGTTGGCCGAAAATTTTAGGGTTTCATAACCAAATCATGTGTTGTTTTTCTTATGATTTTCTTACAAAATATGTTGTTATATGAAGATATGATGTTATGATGAATTTATGGGATTTTTATAAAATGTTTGGTGTTTTGAAAGTAAGGAAGAATCATGCTTAGTTCTTGATATGTTGTTGTATGTTCAAAAGTGACTTGATAATTGTGATGAGGTATGAAAGGAGTACATGATATGTTTTTGTTAGATTTTTATAAAATGCTTTTGAAAATTTATTTGAAAACCAGAAAATGAAGTTAGATTTATAAAGTTGGAAGATGTGTTGGTAATATTTGATGTAGTTAAGGAGCATGTTATGTATTGAGGATTTTAAAGTAATGTTTAGGTCATTTGTATATTAGGATCAAGACTTTGATTATCAACATGAGTGTATGTTAAGTGTTTTGTTTGATGTTAATGATGTTTGAATGTTAATGTTGGAAAAATAAGAATGAGTAAGTAGTCATTTTGCAAAAGAAAAGATTATGAAATGGAGTTAGTAATGTCGAGAAGCATGATTGTATGTCGACTCATATATGTGTTACAAGTATGATATGCATGATTAGAGTTCACATGTTTAGGGTTTTCATTGCTAGAAACGAGCTCTAGGTTTATATGATGTTTTTCCCATTTTCGTCGGAAGTTGGCACTTTCATAACACTTCACGGAAACGGCCATAACTTTCTCCACGTTTCATATTTTTGAGATTTGTAAAATGTATT
Source organism: Orobanche coerulescens (assembly GCA_033398695.1). Lineage (NCBI taxonomy): Eukaryota > Viridiplantae > Streptophyta > Magnoliopsida > Lamiales > Orobanchaceae > Orobanche > Orobanche coerulescens. The sequence goes on along the minus strand of CM065812.1, from coordinate 81,719,909 downwards.
TAGAATTAGACTTCAGTGTCTTTCCAATGGTGTAAGATTCACTATCTAGTTCTTACTTTGCATTAACATAATGCTTATTCTTTCCAAACATGATGCACATTATGTTATGATTATGTTAAGTGTTTGATGATGGTTTTCGAACCAAAGAATGTGTAATGGAATCGAGTATCGGTTACCGTTATTAGTATCTTTATATGTTATATGGTCAGTTAGGTTCTCTAAGAGAATCATAGCTTTATTATTAAACTTAAGTCGAATGCAAAACTCTAAAGTCCAAATATGTAGATCGAGTCCGTTGTCCGTTAGACTTCGGTAAGCTCGATCGACCGCTAAACTTAGATGTTTCCGATGAAAGGTGGAGTAGCAGACTGAAGCATAAGGAAGAGCCGAGAATCATTTTGCTTGCATTTATTACTTGTCCCGGTGGGCTTTCTATACGAAAATGATTTGAGCTTTGCTCTATCTTGATGAAATGTTTTACAAGCAAATTATGATTTCAAATGATTATGATGCATAAAAACTTTTATGTGGATTCTTATGAACCTATCACTGTTGGCTTGCCAACCTATGAAATAATCGGATCCTGAGCTAGACATAGGTTGCTGGCCAGGGTTAGTGTACACAGTACTCGGGATTGTGAGCTCTCTTTGGAGTGGCCGATCTCGGGGAGTAACGTTCGCGGGAGGTGGCCACTTTCCCCGTGTAAATTATGGATATGGTGAATCTGATGATATATGCTATGAAATGAAATGATTTAGTAAACATGGGCTTTTTCCTAAAACCCCCATGTGTTACTGCTTATATGCATGATGACAAGTACGAAAGTATGTTTTATGTTTTGGCAATATGTTCACGGAGTATGTTGTACTCAGCCCTGTATATCTTTTTAAATATGCAAGTTGAGCGAGGGATGTGACGGAGGGTGTTGAGTAGAAGTCTCTTGTTTACGATCAATGTTAAGCCCTGGTTACATATCTTCATATATGTAACCAACCATGTTTTTCCGCTGCAAACACTCTTTATGATTATGCTTTCTATATCTTGTTGATTGTAATATGCTATGAAGCCTTTTCCTAAACTTCAAGGCTAATGTTATGACTGTATATTCTACTTTGGATTCTAAGTCGTTCCCACGAGACTGACTCCCCTTCATGATACCTTAATAGGTTATTAATGGTAATTCACCCATATGCCTTATGAAACTTATGTTTCCCCCTTTCTTTCCCGCTTCTTAATTCCTACCCCAGGTCACGCCCCGGCTGAGTCGTCCTTAGGGATAAGGGGCCGTGACATTAGGTTTCCACAACCTAAGCTCTGATACAATTTATATAACACCCCCAATCCACTCAGGGATATTACACGCCGTAGACCCTTTCCTCAAGGATCTACCAGGCTGGTAACTAAAATCAAACATCTCAACATCGCCTTTAAGGCTAAAAATGACTCAGTATACCGATTTGGTCTTTCAATTAATACATACAATCAATCTCAATACATGCCCACGCAGGGGTCAAAACACAACACACTCCCGTACAATGCGAAAAATACTACAACGGAAATAAAGTACAACCAAACCAAAACGACATCGTATGGATCCTTATGTGATTAGTATCGATCATCTTTCATCATCCTTCATGCCGACCCTATGTTATGCTCCCCAAAACCTGAATGCAATACAAACATCCACCCCCAATTACTCAGGGATTAGCAAAATTCCACTATTTTGCTAGTACAAGTACAAAGTGCAAATACGAGTCATACAAATCATATTCCAATAATAACTAGGAATCCTCAAAGATTCAAAATCAACAAAAAGTACTTCTCGAGGCAAGAGTTTGAGTAAAATTTTCCAAAGTCGAAAGATCATAAATCACGAGAACAGTTTGTAAACTGGTTTAAAATGCCTTCGGGAGTTTTATCGGTAAACAATTTCGGATTATCGAATTCTTCTCTTTCCAAAATTAACAGGGTCACAGCCCAAAGGTTTGCTTTCTCAAACAAAAACCAACAACAATTCACAAGGTTCAAAACCCACGTCACGTGTCCTCGGCAGACATAAAGTCAACAAAACATAACCACCCAAGATACGAAATCTCGGTAACACACCCAAGGTACTCGACCTGGAAAAACACATCCAAAATCATATACATAACACCGTTAACACATGCCACGTCATCTTCTTAACCACCATGATTACTTGCCACATTATGTCACAGTTGGATCAATCACTTTTTGTCTCATGACCACATGATCGCATGACATGTGTCACCGTAGGTATTCTTAGGCGTTCACGGTTGGATCAATCACTTGTTGCATTCTGACCAGATGATCACAAGCCATGTGTCACCATAGTTTTTCTTAGGCTCTCACAGTTAGATCAATCGCTTGTTTTATCCTGACCACATGATCGCATGCCATGTGTCACCGTAGACCCCACTCATATCCACACATTCACACACATCACATAGTATACCAAGGATATCCAAACAATTCACCCAGAGGCAACAAACACTTAGCACGACGCAAACGCCAAACCACAACGCACCGAAATGAGACAACATATGTACACACGCATTATCGAGCACAACATCAACACCAAACTTATCCATAGGAATCACATAATCATTTACAAAACACACCAATCACAAAATACACACGAGTTTTGAAAGAGAGCCTTTAACGAGGATAAACAGAATCTTTCGAATGTTCATTTCAAACAACCAAAAAAACACATTTAGACGATCACGGATCATCATATCCATACAACAAGAAATATATGAACAAGGTACTTGCCCAAATAATCACAAACACGAAGAATCGACTGAAGTAGGATGGCACGAACCGACTATGAACCCGCCGACTCCGCCGAATGCCAACCCGCGACAATAAACTATGAATGACAATAACAACAATGAAAACAAATCCCATAGCACGACCTAAAGCCACTGAATTAAAGGAACAAACGACGAAAGTTCAAGGGTTTCCCCCAAAACTGTAACACCCCAATTCACAAATGGGACATTACACGCCGTAGAACCCTCGTGAGGTCTACCAGGCTAACACATGACACATAACCACAATGAAATCCCAAAAGATGCAATCAAAAGTAAATAAGGCCGTGGCCTCGGCCAAAACATTTCAACGGAGTACATGAAACATAAGGTAAATATCAATTCATTGCCCACGCAGGGGACTTAAACCAAGTTTAGAAGTAAACAGTCTAACTCCAGTACTCGACAAATGCAATGACAAAACATAAAAATACAGACTCGAGCCACATCATCAAGCCATCCCATCCTTTGCGTGCATGTCCCATGCCTGCTCCTCAGCTCTCCTGGTACCTGAAATGCATAAGACGCATTTCCCCCATTTAAGGGTTAGCATTCGAATAGCTAGTGCAAGTACACAATTACACAACATTATATACAAATACGGTTTTTTCACAATCATCTCAATCAGAAATCATTTGCCATAAATATTCCGGAATACTACATTGGCAATCAAAAGAGTTTTCAATCATCACGATATCACAAAATCACAACTGGTATCCCGTGGCCGTACCCCTTAGTATCGACCCCCAGACATCCCGTCGAACACTCCGGGTGGGATACCACTTCCGCGGCCGTACCCCTTAGTATCGACCCCCAGACATCCCGTCGAACGATCCGGGTGGAAGGAACACAACTCACGCACCCGAAACCACAATTCATCATTCATTTCGAAAACGTAACATACATAACGAAATGTAATACATGTACTTGTCTTGAATAAGACGAAACGAAGGAAACGACGAAGGAATAGGTTTCGGTCCGAACAATCCTCCCAAATCCGTTCCTAACACAATAACGGTATACAACAAGTCTCAATAATGCGGAAAGGTAAGAATTAATCCTAATTCTACCCGTTGGAACAATTTGTCGGTCATTACGAAGTCCAAGACGGTTATATGTAACACCCTCAAGATATTCGAGGTATATTACAGCGCCGTGAATCCCTATATGGGGCCCACCAGGCTGAACAGCATCATACTCATCGACTCACATAAATGACAGAACAATACCATGTCATAAAGACGCAAAACAGAATAATCCACCCGGTTCAACCGGTCAATATAACATCATCATCCAACACAACATAATAAGCAACAATACAATCCGAACGAACAAGAATCCCTCGAGTACTCGAGTACAACTATTAGTTCAAAACCACAAAAGATGAAAAGGTAAAAGACACTAAAACGTCACTCGTGCACAATCATCACGCACGGCCATCATCCGTGTACTAGTCCAGCGCCCGCTCGTCTCGATGAACCTGACCTGAAATTCATAAAACGAATTTCCCCAAAACAGGTCCCCAGAGGGGTTAGCAATTACGCTAGTACAAGTAACCAGATGAACAACTTACATCTTACACATGTAGTAAATGCATGCAATAAAGACAACCGTTCGAAAACACTCATTTCCGGAAATGCCAATATCAAATCACATTTGTAAAATTCACCACAATTAACCGTCGATCCACACCTCCGTGGACCCCTACCGAGACCCCGTCGGATCTAACCCGTCGTGGTTAAAAGCAAAGCTCGTCGATCCACACCTCCGTGGACCCCTACCGAGACCCCGTCGAGTCTAACCCGTAGTGAGCATACACACACACACACAATTTCTCATACAAAACTACTATGTCAAGATTGTAAGTTCATAAGGATACTTGCCTCGATTAATAGACTGTGACGCGAACGGAATGGAAGAATCAAGCACGACCGTGAGGAACCGACGAATGAACCTAACGATTCGAATAACACAATCACAACCAACTCTAGACGATTACGGAAATGGAATACACCCGGAAACCCGCCTACGATTCATGTATATTCATACCAAAAATAACAACGAGGGCGGACCACAACCAAACCCTTTCGATTCCGTAAAAATCCACAAAATATCCATGAATCCATAGGAAAACTAAAGATACTAACAATATCAATCGTATACATCATGAATCCATCAACAAAACGGGACTAATCGGAAGAAAAACCCAAAACCCCCAAATTAATCGAAACTAGGGTTCTAGAAATATTACCTTTGAAGATTCAAGTACTAAGATCCGAAGAACACGCGTTAGATTGATTATCCGAGCCTCACAACCGAAGGAAGTTGTTTAAAATCGACTCCCGAATGAAGAATGCTTGAGAGTTCTCCCCCTTAGCTCTCTCTTTCTCGCAGTTGAAATGAAGAAGAAGACGGCCGATTTCGTCTAATAAAGACGAGTTTGCACCTGATCGCTTTGTGTGCCGCGCAAGCCTTAGGTGTGCCGCGGCACAGACAAAAATTTACTCCTGTGTTTCGCATTGTGCCGCAAGATACCTGCGTAGCCGCGCACCCGCATACTGGGTTTAGGTCGCGGAAGACACACGAGTGTGCCGCGCACCGACAGTGTGTGCCGCGCACCGCCTGCACCGTGCCGTGGCACGGGATGGGTGTGCCGCGGCACACAGTACAGTTTGTCCGACCAACAACTGAAGGGATTTGTGTGCCGCGGCGCACACACCTTGTGTCGCGGCCCACACCCCCTATTGGGTTCCAAAATGATAAAAATGATCCGGAAAGAGAATAAAACGATAGGAAATCAATATTTGGGAACCAACAACACGAAATGGATCCACGGCAACCCCGAAACGGCGGTTCCGCACAACAATAACGAGAATACAGTTCAATAGTTTGACAGGAAGGACACGCTGAGAAGTACACGAGGGTCACTACGATCGAGAAATACACCAAAAACGAAAATACAAGGGAAAGAAAAATACGGATATTACATTCTACCCCTCTAAAAATAAGTTTCGTCCCAAAACTTAAGAAACAAACAACTCCGGGTACCTAGCACGCATGTTATCCTCGGTTTCCCAAGTTGCTTCCTCGACACCGTGTCTCGACCACTGCACTTTGACCAAAGGGATGGTCTTATGCCTCAGTCGTTTCTCACGATGCTCCAAAATCTTCAAAGGACGCTCCTCAAAAGTAATATCTTCAGCAATATCAATCTCGCCATAATCGATGACGTGACTAGGATCCGGGACATATTTCCTCAGCTGGGAAACATGAAAAACGCTATGAACATGACTCAAGGCCGGAGGTAACGCCAAACGGTATGCCAACCCACCGACTCGCTCGAGGATCTCAAAGGGGCCGATAAATCTCGGACTCAACTTTCCTTTCTTCCCGAAACGAAAAACTCCCTTCGTCGGCGACACTTTTAGCAAAACGTGGTCTCCCACCTCGAATTCCAAAGGTCGACGACGGACGCCGCATACGACTTCGCCGACTCGAGCGATCAACATCCGTTTCCGAATTAATTCTATCTTCCGCCTCGTCTCTAGAACGACATCCGCCTGGGCCCCGACCAAATCGGACGCCTCATTCCAACAAATAGGTGATCGACATCGCCGCCATAAAGTGCCTCATACGGTGCCATTCGAATCGACGCGTGCAACCGTTGTTGTACGTGAATTCGATCAGCGGCAAATGTTCCTCCTACCACTACTCCAATCGAGAGCACAGCACGCAACAAGTCCTCGAACGTCTGGATAGTGCGTTCCGATTGTCCATCCGATCGGGATGAAAAGAGGTACTCAAATGCAACCGGGTACCCAACGCCTTATGCACCGCCCGCGAAGTGCGATACAAAACGGCCGTCACGATCCGAAACAATAGACTTGAGTACCGTGAAGTCTCACGATCCGCGCGATAAACACACGAGCTAACTTCTCCGGGCCCCAAGTGTCCTTGATGCCCGAAAATGTGCCGACTTGGTCAGCGATCAACAATCACCCATACCATATTCATGCCCGACCTCGATCTCGGCAAACTCGTAACGAAATCCATCGATATATCTTCCCATTTCCATTCGGAACGAAGTGATCGCAATAACCTGGTCGGCCGATGCTCGATCTTGACTCACGACAAGTCAAACATCTCGCTACAAACCGTGCGACCTCATCCTTCATATCATTCCACTGAAATTTCTTCTCGTGTCCTTGTACATCTTACTCGAACCAGATGAACGGAATAAGGTGTAGCATGGGCCTCCCGTAAAATACTCGCCTCAACTCGAGTCGTTCGCACACAAAGCCGACTGAATCTCAAAACACCATCCTCGTGAATCACAAATCCAGAGACTTTCCCTTAAGAACGTTCTCTCGGATTTGAGTGATCATCGGATCCTCTAATCGCTCACTTAATCTCATCGATCAAAGACGATTTAAATTTCCAAAGCACGAAATTGCCCGACAGCTTCCCTAAGAATGTAACCTCAACATCTAACTCGATTAAAGATCGCCGAAGCTCGGACTGAGACGTAAGGATCTCAAGCGATCGCAATGCAATCGGTTTCCGACTCAAGGCGTCGGCCACGACGTTTGCCTTGCCCGGATGATAAAGGATTTCGAGGTCATAATCCTTAATAAACTCTAACCACCTCCTCTGCCTCATATTCAACTCCCGCTGAGTAAATATGTATTTCAGACTTTTATGATCGGTAAAAATCTGACATGCAGAGCCGAAAAGATAGTGACGCCAAATCTTGAGCGCAAATACGACAGCCGCTAACTCCAAATCATGAGTAGGGTAGTTCAACTCATACGGCCTCAACTGTCTCGACGCATAGGCAATGGTCTTGCCGTGCTGCATCAATACGCACCCAAGACCCTAACCCGAAGCATCGCTATAAACGGCAAAACCCTCGTTGCCACATGGCAACGCCAAAACCGGGGCTGAAGTCAAACGCTTCTTCAGTTCCTCAAATCGGATCGCCTCGTCATTCCGCATTTAACTTCTCGGATTTCTGGAGCAACTGCGTAAGTGGTCGAGCCAGTTTCGAGAAACCCTCAACGAGCCTACGGTAGTAGCCAGCCAAACCCAAGAAACTTCGGAGCTCTCTCACGTTTTTGGGCGGTGCCCAATCCAACACCGCCTCGATCTTCTGCGGATCTACACGAACCCCCTACCGAAATCACGTGGCCCAAAAACATCACTTCCTTCAAATAACTCACATTTCGAGAACTTCGCATAGAGTTGCTCGGCCCTCAAAATGTCTAACACTATCCGCAAATGATGGGCATGCTCTTCCTCGTTCCTCGAATAAATAAGAATATCGTCAATGAAGACGACGACACACTTATCCAAATACTCGATAAAAACTTTGTTCATCAACTGCATGAACACCGCCGGCGCATTAGTTAACCCGAAAGGCATGACTACGAACTCATAATGTCCGTATCTCGTCCGAAAAGATGTCTTCGGCACATCGGACTCTCTCACCCGGAGCTGATAGTACCCCGATTTCAAATCAATCTTCGAGAATACCGCAGCTCTCGCAATCGGTCGAACAAGTCGTCAATTCTCGGCAAAGGATACTTGTTCTTGATGGTCACCTTGTTTAGTTCGCGATAGTCGATACACAAACGTAGTGAACCATCCTTCTTCCGCACAAACAGGACCGGTGCGCCCCAAGGCGAGGCGCTCGGTCGAACATACCCGGACTCAAGAAGCTCACTCAACTACTTCTTCAACTCGGACATCTCTGAAGGTGCCATGCGATAGGGCGCCTTCGAAATAGGAGCCGCACCCGGCTCTAACTCTATAGCGAACTCGACTTCGCGTTCCGGTGGCAATCCCGGTAACTCGTCAGGAAATACATCCGGAAACTCATTAACGACTGAAATCGACGAAAGCTCGACTCCACCATCCTCTGCCTTCAAGGCATAGCACCAATAACCAGTACACCCCTTTCGCAGGAGACTCATCGCCTTCAAGGCGTTAATGATGAATTTCTAATTTCCCCTCCTTCGCCCCGCGAAGGAGTGCTCGGTGCCATCCTCGGCTAACATGGTGATGATCCTCGTGCGGTAGTTCATGATTGCGCCATGCCGCTCGAGCCAATCATCCCCGAGAATCAAATCCTCACCCTCAATATCCACAACAATGAGATTAGAGGGCCAAGTCCTCTCACAAATAAGTACAGAACAGTCTCGAACCTCCTGATCACCAACGATCCTATCACCGCTAGGAAGCTTAACGATGAAGGGTTCACAAGGCATCAAACGGTCGAGACTCAAACGGCGTACACAATCCAAAGATATGAACGAATGCGTAGCACCAGAATCGAAAAGCACACTAACAGGATGAAAAGAATATAAACGGTACCTGTCGCCACGGTAGCCGCTGGATCATCGGCTTTCCGCATCTCATAGACACGCGGGTGGGCTGAGCCGACACTGGAAGCTCCTCCCTTAGAGGGCTGACCCCGACCTCTCCCCCGACTAGCACTCGGCGGGGATTGAGGAGCAAACGATCCCTGATTCACACTTGGTTCCCTAGGCGCTGGAATGGAAGCCCGGGCACCAAGAATTTTCTCCTCTCAAAGACAGAAGCGGCCTTGTGGCCCTACTGCCACACTGATTACACGTCGAAAGGGCTCAAACAAGTACGACTGATGTGGCCTATACGACCACAATTGAAACACTTCACATCACGAAAAGGAGCACTGGTAGTTCCACGAGGACCCCCAGCGGAACGAGCTGGACCACCGCCGGCGGGGAAGTTAGCAGATTGGGATCTCTCACGACCCCACTCTTGTGGCCCGAAAAGTTCCTGCAGACTTCGCTTCTTACTCGCGGGCCGCCTCACTCGCCGCTGCATATATCATAAGCAAGGGCCCCGCCTCGTAATCTTTCAATGTAGTGCATACGAGCCCCGACATATAGTCCCGAATCGGCAACTTCATCCGTCTGGAGAAATGGAAAATTTTGTCACTCTCTCGACAACTGGGTTTTCACATAACCCAACTCCTTGTTAAAATCAGCAATAGCTTGAGCTACGGGATATCCCGCGGTTGAGCATCATAAAAGCATGTACCCGAGCACGTCCGATCGCCACGGCAATATTCGTCTCCATCAACTCTTGAAACTCACCACGGGCAAAGATGGTCTTTGGGCCCAACGGCCTCCCACCACCCCGTGGCATCCCCGTGAGAAAGTATTGAGCAATAGGGACTTTACGGTCCTCGGGACAGCTTAGTGGCAACGAAGACCTTAGATATCTCCTTGATCCACCCTTCCCGCCTAATCGGGTCCGAAGCTCCCGAAAACCGAGGAGGATGCATCTTGATGACATCTTGAGCCAACGGTCCGCTCCGCCCGATTAGCATGGGCTCGATCCGGTTCAACCACCCGAGCTATCGCCGCCATTTGGTTCACCATTTGTTGCATAACGGCCGCAATACCAAGATCGCACGCTCGAGAAGAAGCATGGCTATGACGGCCGCCGATCGCCGGCCTCGAAGATCGCGACGTGGCCGCCCCACCGGCTGCCCCACGTCCCCGGCCGCGCCCACGACCACGACCGCGACCACGACCTCTTCCAGCATCCATACTGGAGTTAAATAAGTAGCAAAAGCCATACGAGGGTAAGTACGAGAAAAGAACAATCGCAAGTCGAGAATCAAAGGTACGATACAGGGAAATAATGAACAGAGGAAGGAAAACTTACGGACACTGGTAGTACCGGAATCATGGCAGCGTGACGATGATGTGCAAAAACAAAACACCACAAGACCCAATAAACCGACAAGCCTAGGTATCCATAAACCTAGTGCTCCGATACCATTTTCTATAACACCCTCAAGATATTCGAGGTATATTACAGCGCCGTGAATCCCTATATGGGGCCCACCAGGCTGAACAGCATCATACTCATCGACTCACATAAATGACAGAACAATACCATGTCATAAAGACGCAAAACAGAATAATCCACCCGGTTCAACCGGTCAATATAACATCATCATCCAACACAACATAATAAGCAACAATACAATCCGAACGAACAAGAATCCCTCGAGTACTCGAGTACAACTATTAGTTCAAAACCACAAAATATGAAAAGGTAAAAGACACTAAAACGTCACTCGTGCACAATCATCACGCACGGCCATCATCCGTATCGTCCAGTCGCCATTGCCTCGATGAACCTGACCTGAAATTCATAAAACGAATTTCCCCAAAACGGGTCCCCAGAGGGGTTAGCAATTACGCTAGTACAAGTAACCAGATGAACAACTTACATCTTACACATGTAGTAAATGCATGCAATAAAGAAAACCGTTCGAAAACACTCATTTCCGGAAATGCCAATATCAAATCACATTTGTAAAATTCACCACAATTAACCGTCGATCCACACCTCCGTGGACCCCTACCGAGACCCCGTCGGATCTAACCCGTAGTGGTTAAAAGCAAAGCTCGTCGATCCACACCTCCGTGGACCCCTACCGAGACCCCGTCGAGTCTAACCCGTAGTGAGCATACACACACACACAATTTCTCATACAAAACTACTATGTCAAGATTGTAAGTTCATAAGGATACTTGCCTCGATTAATAGACTGTGACGCGAACGGAACGGAAGAATCAAGCACGACCGTGAGGAACCGACGAATGAACCTAACGATTCGAATAACACAATCACAACCAACTCTAGACGATTACGGAAATGGAATACAGCCGGAAACCCGCCTATGATTCATGTATATTCATACCAAAAATAACAACGAGGGCGGACCACAACCAAACCCTTTCGATTCCGTAAAAATCCACAAAATATCCATGAATCCGTAGGAAAACTAAAGATACTAACAATATCAATCGTATACATCATGAATCCATCAAAAAAACGGGACTAATCGGAAGAAAAACCCCAAACCCCCAAATTAATCGAAACTAGGGTTCTAGAAATATTACCTTTGAAGATTCAAGTACTAAGATCCGAAGAACACGCGTTAGATTGATTATCCGAGCCTCACAACCGAAGGAAGATGATGAAAATCGACTCCCGAATGAAGAATGCTTGAGAGTTCTCCCCCCCCTTAGCTCTCTCTCTTTCTCGCGCAGTGAAATGAAGAAGAAGACGGCCGATTTCGTCTAATAAAGACGAGTTTGCCTGATTGACCGCTTGAAAAGCCGCGCACAGTGCCAAAAATTTACTCCTGTGTTTCGCATTGTGCCGCACGACCGCGTATGCCGCGCACCCGCATAGCTGGGTTTAGGTCGCGGAAGACACACGAGTGTGCCGCGGCACCGACAGTGTGCCGCGGCACCGCTGCACCGCGCTGCACGATGGGTGTGCCGCGCACACGATGCTTTGTCCGACCAACAACTGAAGGGATTTGTGTGCCGCGGCGCACACCTTGTGCCGCGGCCCACACCCCCTATTGGGTTCCAAAATGATAAAAATGATCCGGAAAGAGAATAAAACGATAGGAAATCAATATTTGGGAACCAACAACACGAAATGGATCCACGGCAACCCCGAAACGGCGGTTCCGCACAACAATAACGAGAATACAGTTCAACAGTTTGACAGGAAGGACACGCTGAGAAGTACACGAGGGTCACTACGATCGAGAAATACACCAAAAACGAAAATACAAGGGAAAGAAAAATACGGATATTACATTATAATCTAACAATGGAGAAACTACTAGGTTAAATTCATTAAACTATAATGGAAACAAGGGATTTACGACTACACAATCGTAATCTAACAAGTCGTCGAAGCTAAATCGGATTAAAAGGAAGAATTATGCCAAAAATCCCGAAATCCCCAAAAACTAGGGTTCAACGATGTATACCTCGATTCGGACAGAGAATGATGATGATTAACCTTCCTTGGGACGCAATAATCAACCTTTAGAAGGTTTCTACGGATTGCACCGGATGAATCGCTCCAAATCGCTCAAAGGAAACTCACGTCGAGAGAAAGAAAGAAAAGGAATGAAATGAGTCGACTGAGGATAAGTCAGGAATTAAAAGTCCTGACAGTGCGTTACGTACGTTAACGCAGGCTGTTAACGTACGTTATGATGGTTACGTACGTAACCCAACACTGGTTAATGTACATAACAAACAGCCTGTACTAAAAATGCGAAGGCCATAACGTACGTTATGCATGCAGCAGTACCCAGATCTGAACACTACATTCTACACAGTCGATACAACGACGAAACGCGACACAAGGATAGAACCAAAATTGTAAATACGAGGTGTTCATAACAACGAAGCTGAGTGTTGAAAGAAATGCACTTCTAACTACCGAGGAAATCTAAAATACAACAAGGAGGGTAAAGGCACCCTAAACTCTTAAGAAATTACAAAATGGCCCAAACATCCGAAAATTCAAGACACGTCGTCGGATTAACAATCCGAAACTCACAACATGAGAAACTCATCCAAACAAACTCATAGAAATAGAGAAATAATGAAATCGAACGGATTTTACGAGAATCGAACATAGTTACAACAACATAAAATTCAAGATGAAAATATGCAAGAATGTCGACGAAATTCGTCCGGATGGAAAAACCCCAAGAACAAAATAGATTCAGAATTCCAAAACAGTGCTAATCGAGTTGTCCGAAACGAACATACACCAAAAATAAAAATTATCAAAAATAGAAAACACGGATATTACATTCTCTCCCCCTAAAAAATAAGTTTCGTCCCGAAACTTACAATGCGAATAACTCGGGGTATCTTGACTGCATACTCTCTTCCGTCTCCCATGTGGCTTCCTCGTATCCATGCCTCGACCACTGAATTTTAACCAAAGGAATGGTTTTGTGACGAAGTTGCTTCACTCGACGCTCTAAAATCTGAATCAACCTCTCCTCGATGGTAATGTCGGGTCCCAACTCGATCTCTCCAAAATCAATAATATGGCTAGGGCCCGGTACGTACTTCCTAAGATGGGAAACATGAAATACGTTATACACGTGACTCAAGGACGGCGGCAAGCCTAACCGATAGGCAAGCTCTCCAACTCTCTCTAAAATCTCGAATGGTCCAATATATCGCGGACCAAGTTTACCCTTCCGGCCGAAGCGGTAAACTCCCCGTGTTGGTGACACCTTAAGCAAGACATAATCTCCCACCTCAAACTCCAACGGCCGGCGATGCGTATCGGTGCAAGACTTCTGTCCACTCTGGGCCGTCAGCAACCTATCGCGGATCAGAGCAATCTTCTCTCTCGTCTCAACTACCATATCGGGCTCGGTACCAATCAGCTCGGACACATCGTCCCAACACAACGGCGATCTGCACCTCCTCCCATATAATGCCTCAAATGGTGCCATTTTAATCGAGGCGTGCCAACTATTGTGGTACGTGAACTCGATCAACGGCAAGTGCGACTCACAATCATCCTTCCAATCTAAGGCACAGGCTCTCAACATATCCTCCAACGTCTGGATCGTCCGCTCTGACTGTCCGTCAGTCTGAGGGTGGTAGGATGTACTGAGTCTCAACTCGGTCCCTAAGGCCCTATGAACGGCCTGCCAAAAATGTGATATAAACCGGCCATCACGATCCGAAACAATACTCTTAGGAGTCCCATGCAATCTCACGATCTCTGCAATAAATGCTCGTGCTAGTCTCTCTGCCCCCCAAGTGTCCTTAATACCCAGGAAATGAGCTGATTTGGTCAGTCGATCAACAATAACCCAAATCATGTTCATTCCAGTCCGAGTCCTAGGCATACTGGTAATGAAATCCATAGAAATATCCTCCCATTTCCACTCCGGGATAGGAATGTAACACCCCCAATCCGCTCAGGGATATTACACGCCGTAGAACCTTTCCTCAAGGATCTACCAGGCTGGTAACAACATAGAACAACTCGACAATGCCTTTAAGGCTAAAATGACTAAGTAGACCGATTTGGTCTTTCAATAAATACATACAACTCAAACTCATTACATGCCCACGCAGGGGTCGAGTACAACACACTCCCGTACAACGGGAAAGAATACCACAGCGGAAAATAAACTATAACTATACCAATGACCTCATACGGATCCTCGTGTGATTAGTATCGTTCATCTTTCATCATCCTCCGTGCCGACCCTGTGTTATGCTCCCAAACCTGAATGCAAAAACAGACATCCACCCCCCGAATACTCGGGGGTTAGCAAAACTCCACTGTTTTGCTAGTGCAAGAACAAAGTGCAAATACGAGCCATACCATTGACATTTCACAAATAACAATAACCAGGAAATCCTCAAAAATCCAAATGTAACGAAAAGTACTTCCCGAGGCATGAGTTTGATAAACATTTCTCAAAACCGAAAGATCACCGATAAAGGGAAACCATTTATAAAACAGTTTTAAAGATGCCATCGAGAGTTTTAATAGAAAACAATTTGCAAGAAAGCCACTCAATCAACACAAACGAATCTTCACAAATATTTCTACGGGATTCTCGACCCAAAATCAAATAATATCGGCACGAGATCAAACATCTCAACATCACACGGGGTTCTCGAACCGAACCCAAATAATATCAACACGAGATCAATCATTTCAACATTCCACAGGGTCCTCGACCCAAAACACAGAATAGCACCACAATACCATCAAAGGTACAATCTCTCATTCGACAAGTCCTGCTCAAGACCCCCGATTAATTAACCCTCGGAGATTTCGTCAAACCTCCTTGGTTAATTAACCCTGATACCAACGCTTTAAAAAAAACAATTTGAAACAAGCTTTCAAAAACACGAATCGCGGTCTATATCAAGACAAACATTTAAAAGTGAGTTGAAAGAATTTGAGATACGAACATCGTTCGGTAACGGGGTCTTAGCTATCACTCAAATACCCGTAACCAATAAGCTCGCCAGCGCCTCCTTGCGCACTGTACCGGCGTTCACTTCCATCATGTTGGCCGCCACGAACATGTCACCGCACCGGCGTCACTCCCGCAAGAGCCGCCTTGCGCGCGCATTAGGTAACACCGGCGTTCACCACCTATATGGAGCCGCACATTGCAAGATACACTGTGCCGGAGTGCACGCCCGCCTCGTAGGTTCCCTGACACGACTTTTCTCACAACAAGTATCCACATTATCACAAACATCAAGCACACAGTCAATCGTTGTAACAATTATCAAATCGATACACCAAATCACATAATTCATCCGTCAGTCCACGACCACACGATTAAATAACAACACGCACATCAACCATAACGCGACGGAAATAAGCAATACACGTACACACGCATTATCAAGCGCAACATCAACATCAATTATATCCAAAGGATTCATGTAATCACTTACAACCCACACAATTTACAAAACACACGCGTTTTGAAAGTGAGCCTTAACGAGGCTAGCCGAATCCTTTGAAAACTCATTTCAAACAAATAAACAAACACACCAAGATGATCACCAATTATCATATCCACAAAACAAGAATGGTATGGACAAGGTACTTGCCTCGATACCACGAGCACGGAACCACGAACGGATACGGCTCAACCGGAAAGCTTCGGAATGCCCGATGTTAATGAAAAGGAAGACGACAACGAACGGAAGGGTTCAACACGGTTTCTTCACAAGAAACTCGACCCTAACAACAATATAATCAATAAATCATCGATCATACGAGGAAGGATAATCGTAGAACGCCCAAAAACCCCTCTAAGACATTTTATCGAACACCTTCAAGGCGTCGATAAAATACTCAATAAAACGACAAATCCGTGGCGATCCAACCGTGGAATAACAAGGAATTAGATATAATATATCTTAACAATCATCAATCCATCAATATTCTGAGTTAAAACGAATTAAACGGACAAATCGAACAAAATCCCCAAAACTATATTTTAGGAAAACTTGCCTTGATTCGCCGATCGGAGCAAGTTATGGAAGGATTAATCGATGTTATGAACCTCCAAACTCCATGGATATGTTGTTAAACAACATGGATTCAAGCTTAGAACACGCCACCGCGAAGAGGAGAAGAAGAAGGTGAAAATGGCAAGAAAAACATCTGCAGTGGCCTTTATAAAGCTTGACAGACTCGACCGTGTCCGCTCGACACGGCCGTGGCGCGCAGATTGACCGGGCAGGACTCGACCGTGTCTGCTAGACACGGTCACGGCGCGAGGGGCCTTCCGAAAGTGACCCGTCCGACAATGACTTCAAGAACTCGACCGTGTCCTCGAACACGGCCGGGCGTGTCAGCGGTTCCGGCATTTCCAGACGAGTACGGCACCGCCGTGGTTTGACGACACGGCCGGGTCCCGAGACAAAACTTCCGCATTTCCGCATTTAGTACGCACGGCCGTGTCGGACGACACGGTCGAGTTCGGCCGGCAGTGATCGGCCAATAACGAGCGGGTGAGCTAAAACGACCATAACTCTCTCGTCCGGACTCCGATTGACTCACCGTTCGAACCATTGGAAAGCTAACTCGATGCTATATAATATTGCAAAGATTTAGAATTTTTTGGAGTTACCAAAAATTAATGTCGACTTTACAAAGTCGAACTCCCACGTGAAAAAGTCGATTAGGGACACGGAACTCAACAAAACGACACCGAAACGAACTCGGATGACAAAAAGTGCAGAATTAATCATTCTCGAAATGACGAAAGGTCATGAGCGAGTCGTCAAAACGGACTTCCGCCGAAAAAAGAAAATTACCGAAATTCGAAATTGCGGATATTACATTCTACCCTCCTTAAAAGAAGTTTCGTCCCGAAACTTAAAACAAGTAGGGGGAGCAATATACCCGCCAGGAAAACTCGACGAGATACACAAAAATAGAAAACTCGCGCCCAACGGCGAAACGCTGCAAGAAATGCAAAGAGACATACGGCGTGAAAACACGCTCCACGACGACCAACACAACGTCGCCGTTAGGGATACAATAAAACCAACAAATGACAAGCGTCATCAAATGGATAATATAGCCAAGTCAATTATCCAACAATCACAAAACACAACGAACGAAAGTCAGTATGATTGGCCAACCCAACGGTACATCAATCAAAACGCGAGCCAATCGCTGAACAAATACGGAATTCCACCGCTCAAGGGTTGGAAGATCGGAAACGAGACTAATTTCCCGAACTTAAGGGAATTAGGAAGGAGCCTGAACGCTCAACAATCACGAAACGAGAACAAAACCGAACAAACAAACGATTGAGACAACAAAAATCGAACGATCATGTTCGGATCACGAAGAACAATAAGGTTCAACCGACAACTCCGAGGTTCACATCTCGACTCGAAACAAAACAAGATCCGGTGAAAACAACAAGATGCACACTCGCATAAGATCCATAGGAAAGGGAATAACAATTGAAAAGTCACAACGACAAACGAGTTATTCCGAAATGATGCCACACTCGTTCGATAAACAAAAACAAGGGGCAGGACAAGCTCAGAAATGTCAACGAACATAAATGAGTCAACAAAGTAGAATATACAGAAGTTCCAAATCCGATCCACTTCGAATAAGAGAACTAGTAAAACGAGATGATGTCACTTCCGAACAAGGTTCACAAGAATCGAGCCGAACTCGAAAAAGTCACAGCGATAACCAGATTGACTCAAAACAAGATCACACTGCTCAACGATTTAAACCGAAATACGTAACAAGTCTGAAAGTATCAACGAACACGAGCGAGTCGATAGACTCGAGAAAGAGAAAATGCAGGAGTTTAAAAACAACACGGGTACTACATTCGACCTCTTATAAAAGAAGGTCGCCCGCAACTCACAACAAATAAAATCAAGGTGACGACACAACAAGCAACCGACGAAACATCCTTCAAAGGCCTCTCAAGGCCGATTCCGATGATCAGGTCAAGCGCGAACTCCAAAAGTCTCGGTAGCCAATTCGCAAAATCAATTCGTGTCCATCGAGTCCACACTTGAAATGTGTTACCGACGAGAAGGACAATATACACGTGCATGCCCCGCACATTACGGTTGAAACGTCTCGGCTCGGCATACCGAAAATACAAATGCTCGATACAATGGATCAAAACACCGCAAAACAACATACCGGAGATGCCAACTCAAAGATAACATATCAACGCATACAAAAATCACAACAACAACGGCATCGACGATTACAACATCCCGAACGATACCAAGACACAATCACAAACATCATGAAACAATCACCCATGTGTATAACGCACAAAAATCCGTGCTATAACAACTCACACTAGTGCGATAATACGCAAATCACCACGAGGCGATAAACAAGAACACCAGCCACACCTCTCACAGAGAGCCAACAAAACATATGCGTGGCGACCCACTGACGCTCACGCCACCAATTCAATCACAATTCGGGGTTGACACCGTAACGAAAGTTCGAAAACCATACACGCATTTCCGGTCCGCAAACAGGAATGATAGGTTTTAAAAACGAAAACCACCTTTGAAGACAGTTTGGAAACACCAGTTGATCTTGAGTATCATTTTACAAAAAGTTGAACAAACATCATTTTCGAGACTTTGAAAATCATCTTGCTTTTGAACAAAAATGAGGACACCTTCACGTAGTGAAAAACTTTCAAAAATATTTGACCCTTGGGTCTAAGCAACTGCATTTGAAAATATCTCAAAAATGTTTTTGGTCCTCAACCGGAAAATTTTTGAAATGTATTGCGGCATTAGAAAACACCTTGAAAACACCGCAAGAAAATAATTCATTTTAAAAGTACGTCTCGAATTTTAATTTTCTAAGATACTCAAGGTTTTCAAAAATAATTCAATGGGCTAGAATGCCCAAAAATTTCAGGTAATTTCACAGAACATTATAGCGCCGTGGTCCCACGCCGGAACCCACCAGACTAAAAACCATTTACAAAAATGCCAAAAAGGCCGATGACGGTAATATTTCAAAAACTCACGAAAGCCATTTACAAAATACTAAATACCGTCATAAGAATTTCGTCAAAGTGGTCAAGGCCATAATGCCAAAAACTTAGTTAAGGGAATCGGTTTTCGAAATAAAACTCGGTCGGTAAAATACCGAAAGTCATTACAAAAGAACTCACACAGCGGATAAAAGAAATACTGTTCAACATGCATAATCCAACAACACTACTCCTCATATGAACCAAATATGAGAGTCAAATAATCACATATCACGAAATTAAAATCCATAAAAGGATTCCGTCACTTAACAAATAATCATAAAAATAGCTCGTGTCACACGAGGCACAACACAAAGAAGGGAGACTTACATTCACAGGTCGTACGAAGATGATGATCGCCCACGATACTAATCACGACCAACAAACTCAGACGACGCGTCGCGACACGACTCAGTCAGATAAAATCCGACAAGACAAAACTCAACAGACACCACTGACCCGACAGCCTAGGTTTCCACAACCTAAGCTCGATACCATAAATGTAACACCCCAATCCGCTCGGGGATATTACACGCCGTAGAACCTTTCCTCAAGGATCTACCAGGCTGGTAACAACATAGAACAACTCGACAATGCCTTTAAGGCTAAAATGACTAAGTAGACCGATTTGGTCTTTCAATAAATACATACAACTCAAACTCATTACATGCCCACGCAGGGGTCGAGTACAACACACTCCCGCACAACGGAAAGAATACCACAATGGAAAATAAACTATAACTATACCAATGACCTCATACGGATCCTCGTGTGATTAGTATCGTTCATCTTTCATCATCCTCCGTGCCGACCCTGTGTTATGCTCCCAAACCTGAATGCAAAAACAGACATCCACCCCCCGAATACTCGGGGGTTAGCAAAACTCCACTGTTTTGCTAGTGCAAGAACAAAGTGCAAATACGAGCCATACCATTCACATTTCACGAATAACAATAACCAGGAAATCCTCAAAAATCCAAATGTAACGAAAAGTACTTCCCGAGGCATGAGTTTGATAAACATTTCTCAAAACCGAAAGATCACCGATAAAGGGAAACCATTTATAAAATAGTTTTAAAGATGCCATCGAGAGTTTTAATAGAAAACAATTTGCAAGAAAGCCACTCAATCAACACAAACAAATCTTCACAAATATTTCCACGGGATTCTCGACCCAAAATCAAATAATATCGGCACGAGATCAAACATCTCAACATCACACGGGGTTCTCGACCCAAACCCAAATAATATCAACACGAGATCAATCATTTCAACATTCCACAGGGTCCTCGACCCAAAACACAGAATAGCACCACAATACCATCAAAGGTACAATCTCTCATTCGACAAGTCCTGCTCAAGACCCCCGATTAATTAACCCTCGGAGATTTCGTCAAACCTCCTTGGTTAATTAACCCTGATACCAACGCTTTAAAAAAACAAGTTGAAACAAGCTTTCAAAAACACGAATCGCGGTCTATATCAAGACAAACATTTAAAAGTGAGTTGAAAGAATTTGAGATACGAACATCGTTCGGTAACGGGGTCTTAGCTATCACTCAAATACCCGTAACCAATAAGCCTGCCAGGCGCCTCCCTTGCGCACCTGTGTACCGGCGTTCACTTCCATCATGTTGGCCGCTCATTGAACATGTCACCGCACCGGCGTCACTCCCGCAAGAGCCGCCCCTTGCGCGCGCATTAGGTAACACCGGCGTTCACCACCCATATGGAGCCGCACATTGCAAAGATACACTGTGCCGAGTGCACGCCCGCCTCGTAGGTTCCCTTGACACGACGTTTCTCACAACAAGTATCCACATTATCACAAACATCAAGCACATAGTCAATCGTTGTAACAATTATCAAATCGATACACCAAATCACATAATTCATCCGTCAGTCCACGACCACACGATTAAATAACAACACGCACGTCAACCATAACGCGACGGAAATAAGCAATAGACGTACACACGCATTATCAAGCGCAACATCAACATCAATTATATCCAAAGGATTCATGTAATCACTTACAACCCACACAATTTACAAAACACACGCGTTTTGAAAGTGAGCCTTAACGAGGCTAGCTGAATCCTTTGAAAACTCATTTCAAACAAATAAACAAACACACCAAGATGATCACCAATTATCATATCCACAAAACAAGAATGGTATGGACAAGGTACTTGCCTCGATACCACGAGCACGGAACCACGAACGGATACGGCTCAACCGGAAAGCTTCGGAACGCCCGATGTTAATGAAAAGGAAGACGACAACGAACGGAAGGGTTCAACACGGTTTCTTCACAAGAAACTCGACCCTAACAACAATATAATCAATAAATCATCGATCATACGAGGAAGGATAATCGTAGAACGCCCAAAAACCCTTCTAAGACATTTTATCGAACACCTTCAAGGCGTCGATAAAATACTCAATAAAACGACAAATCCGTGGCGATCCAACCGTGGAATAACAAGGAATTAGATATAATATATCTTAACAATCATCAATCCATCAATATTCTGAGTTAAAACGAATTAAACGGACAAATCGAACAAAATCCCCAAAACTATATTTTAGGAAAACTTGCCTTGATTCGGTCGATCGGAGCAAGTTATGGAAGGATTAATCGATGTTATGAACCTCCAAACTCCATGGATATGTTGTTAAACAACATGGCTTCAAGCTTAGAACACGCCCAGCTGCGGAAGAGGAGAAGAAGAAGGTGAAAAATGGCAAGAAAAACGTCTGCAGGGCCTTTTATAGGCTTGACAGACTCGACCGTGTCCGCCTGACACGGTCGTGGCGCGCAGTTGACCGGCAGGGACTCGACCGTGTCCTGCTAGACACGGTCGCGGCGCGGAGGGGCCTTCCGAAAGTGACCCGTCCGACAGCGACTCGGCACGACTCGACCGTGTCCTGGAACACGGTCGGGCGTGTCGGCAGTCGGTTCCGGCATTTCCAGACGAGTACGGCACGGGCCGTGTCGGACGAAACGGTCGGGTCCTGAGATAGAAACTTCCGGAATTTCCAGACGAGTACGGCACGGGCCGTGTCGGACGACACGGTCGAGTTCGGCCGGCAGTGATCGGCCAATAACGAGCGGGTGAGCTAAAACGACCATAACTCTCTCGTCCGGACTCCGATTGACTCACCGTTCGAACCATTGGAAAGCTAACTCGATGCTCTATAATATTGCAAAGATTTAGAATTTTTTGGAGTTACCAAAAATTAATGTCGACTTTACAAAGTCGAACTCCCACGTGAAAAAGTCGATTAGGGACACAGAACTCAACAAAACGACACCGAAACGAACTCGGATGACAAAAAGTGCACAATTAATCATTCTCGAAATGAAGAAAGGTCATGAGCGAGTCGTAAAAACGGACTTCCGCCGAAAAAAGAAAATTACTGAAATTCGAAATTGCGGATATTACAAGGAAGTGGTCGTAAAAGCCCCGCGGGTCGCTGATGCTCGATCTTAACCTGCTGACAGGCCAAACACCTCGACACAAACTCGCTAACGTTTGTCTTCAAATTACTCCACCAGTAGTTACTCCTCACATCCTTGTACGTTTTACTCGTACCAGGATGTATGGAGTAAGGTGTGGTATGAGCTTCACTCAAGATCTTCTGTCTTAGCTCAATAACACTCGGTACACATAGTCTGCCGCGAAATCTCAAAACTCCGTCATCCTGAACCACAAATCGAGGGACTTTCCCCTTCCTCACATCCTCTCTCAACTGGACCAAAAATGGATCATCATACTGTTTCGCCTTGACATCATCAGTCAAGGACGAAGTGATCTCTAACGCACATAACTGACCCTGAACTCTCTGAACCCAAACCTCGATATTCTGACAAATAAAATCCCAATGGATCCTGCTTTGTGGCGTAAGTACCTCTAACATCTGTAACGCCACCGGCTTTCGGCTCAACGCATCAGCCACTACGTTAGCCTTACCCGGATGATAAAGTATCTCGAGGTCGTAATCTTTAATTAGCTCCAACCACCTACGTTGTCTCATGTTCAACACTTTTTGACTGAAGATATACTTCAAACTCTTGTGATCTGTAAATATCTTACACGACCCGTAGAGATAATGCCTCCAGATCTTTAAGGCGGAAACGATCGCAACTAACTCCAAATCATGCGTGGGGTAATTCGCCTCATACAGTTTCAACTAGTGGGACGCATAAGCAATAACCCTATCTCTCTGCAGCAAAACGCATCCGAGCCCGAGGCCCGAAGCATCACTATATACCACGAAATCTTCGTTCCCCAGAGGCAACGCTAACACGGGTGCGATAGTTAGTCATCTCTTCAGCTCGTCAAAACTACTTTGTCTGTCTGCGGTCCACTCGAATTTCTGTGTCTTCTGGAGCAACTGAGTGAGTGGTCTAGCAATCTTAGAAAATCCCTCAACAAATCTACGGTAATAGCTGGCAAGACCCAAAAAACTCCTCACCTCCTTCACATTCTTAGGTGGCTCCCAAGCCATCACTGCCTCTATCTTCTGCGGATCTACCCGAACTCCCTCCACTGAGATCATGTGTCCGAGGAACATCACTTCTTTGAGCCAAAACTCACACTTAGCGAACTTCGCGTACAACTGCTCAGCTCTCAAAATGTCTAATACAATCCTAAGATGTAAGGCGTGCTCCTCCCGACTCTGTGAATAGATAAGAATGTCATCGATAAAGACGACTACGAATTTGTCCAGATACTCAATAAAAACTTTGTTCATCAACTACATGAACACTGCCGGGGCATTGGTTATCCCGAAAGGCATAACCACAAACTTGTAATGGCCATATCTCGTCCGAAAGGCATCTTTCGGTATATCGGTGTCCCGAATCCTCAACTGGTAGTAGACCGATCGCAAATCAATCTTCGAAAAGACTGTCGCCCCCTGAAGCTGATCAAACAAGTCGTTAATCCGAGGCAAAGGGTATTTATTTTTGATGGTTAACTTGTTTAATTCTCGATATTTGATGCATAAACGAAGTGATCCATCCTTCTTTTTAACAAAAAGTACAGGCGCACCCCAAGGCGATGCGCTTGGTCGAATGTACCCTTTATCTAACAACTCTCCCAACTGATTCTTCAATTCTAACATCTCTGAAGGTGCCATACGGTACGGCGCTCGAGAAATAGGGGCCGCATTCGGCTCTAGATCAATAGGAAACTCCACCTCTCGCTGTGGTGGTAATCCCGGCAAGTCATCCGGAAATACATCGGGGTATTCACTAACAACTGGAATTGACGACAAATCAACTCCACTATCTTCGGCCTTCATAGCATAACACCAGTAGCCGACACAACCCTGGTTCAGAAGTTTCATCGCCTTCAAGGCGCTAATCACACTCCCCGATCTACCCAGCTTACAACCGACGAGAGTATGCTCGGTGTCGTCCTCGGCCACTATCGAGATGGTACGAGTCCGATAGTTCATGATAGCACCATGACGATCCAACCAATCATCTCTGAGGATCAAATCCTCACCATTAAGGTCTATAACAATGAGATTCGAGGGCCAATCCCGGCTCCCGATCCTCACTGGGCAATCCCTAACTTCCCGCTCCCCAACCATACGATCCCCGCTGGGCGTACTCACTACAAATGGTTCACAGTCAAACAAGCAGTCAAAACCAATACGAATCACATAATCCGATGCAATAAAGGAATGGGTAGCACCCGAATCAAAAAGCACTGAAACTGGATGAGTAAGGATCTGGGTGGTACCTGATGCCACCACAACGTCTGCCTCCTCTGTGCGCCTCATCTGATACAATCGGGGGTGAACTGAACCCGAACTCGATGCTGCACGGCGATCCGGATGACCCCGACCCCTACTACGACCCGAACTCTGCGGAACATGAGTATCTGGAGTACTGTGATCCCTCTGATCGGCCCTGGTGGCCCTCTCACAATGAGCTGCCCGATGCCCGGTCTGCCCGCAAGTAAAGCAAGTAACTGGAGGAGAAGGGTAATCTTTCATCAAATGCTCATATTGGTTGCAGTTAAAACAAACCCTGCCACCAGAAGCAACGGACTGGACTGAAAGATTACCCTGAGATCCCCCAGCCTGATGAAACGGTCTCTTCCTAGGTGTAGGGGCAGACTGTGCTCTCGAAAATCGGCCACTCTTGCCGGCTGAAAAGCTGCCAACCGTTTTTTATTTCTTGGCCTCGGTACCCAACTTTGATTCCGGTGCTGCCATATCGATCGCTAGAGCGCGATCCTAATACTCCTTCAAAGTTGCACACATGAGCGGTGCCATACTCTGCCTGATATGCGGCTTCATGCGCATATTGAAGTAACGGATTTTATCAGCCTCCGTCCTTACTTGATCTCTCATGAAACCCAACTGCTGATTGTAAGTAATGATGGCCTGAGAAATAGGCACATCCTGAGGTGTAGCGGTGAAGAACTCCACAATTCTGTGCTCCTTAACTGGCGGTGGACAATATTCTGCTTCCATAGCAGCCTTGAATTCCTCCCAAGTAGCTCGACGGTCTCTGGGCGCAACGGCCTCCCACCATTCCGCAGCTTCCTTATCCAGGAGGTATGGGCAATATGTACCCTCCTGTCTTCGGGACAAGCTACGGCATCGAAGGTCCTGGACAACTGAAAGAGCCAATTCTCCCAACCGAGGGAGTCAGAAGATCCGGAGAAACGAGGTGGGTGAATCTTAGTCACGGTCTGAAGCCACTTACTAGCTTCCTCTTCAGGTGTCTGGGGCGGATTCTGGCATCCACCCTGAGCTATCTGAGTATGTTGGGCTACTAACTGCTGAAGTACGGCAGTAGCCCCGGCGTCGGCATTATTACCCGACGGCACTGAGTGAGAGGCTGAGTCCGCAGAGGACTGAGAAAGTGAGCCCTCTTCATTATCAGCACCCCGACCACGGCCTCGACCACGTCCCCTAGCTGGTCTACCACGACCTCTCAACATACTGAAGGAAAAATGAAAAGAACAAGATCAGAAAGATTCACAATTGACAAAGTTGGTATCACAATTCACAATTCCGAACAACGCAATAAAATGAATTACAAAAATATAAGAGTTCGAGGAGACTTACAGCCACGGGTCGCACGAAAAGACGGTAGCATGATGATATTAGGCTCAACGACTGACTATAATGATGCAACTGACAGACCCAAAAATATACCGACAACCTAGGTATTCAAAACCTAAGCTCCAATACCATAAATGTAACACCCCAATTCACAAATGGGACATTACATGCCGTAGAACCCTCGTGAGTGACACGCTTTTAGTGTAACTATCGCAAGTGCACGATA
This sequence comes from Orobanche coerulescens, assembly GCA_033398695.1. Lineage (NCBI taxonomy): Eukaryota > Viridiplantae > Streptophyta > Magnoliopsida > Lamiales > Orobanchaceae > Orobanche > Orobanche coerulescens. The sequence continues at coordinate 81,692,809 of CM065812.1, read as the reverse complement.
TCGTATCAAGTAGTAAAGTGGACTTTTTGAGTCCGGTTTATCGATCCCACAAGGAAGTTTGGTTATAATTTGAATTATACACTATTAGTCTATTTTTATAGATACTATTATAAGTGAAACACACAATTAAAAAGTTTGGTTTAATATTTGCAAAGAAAATGCAATAATAGTTCTAATATTATAAGGAAATAAAAAGATAGAAATAATAATAGATTAATTAACGATAAAATGAAATAGTTGGGATTACAAACTTAGTTCGTCATTAGTTATAAAAGATGTATAGGAGATCATAAAATGAATTTACTTATTATGTTGTGTAGATTCGATTTTCCTTAAAAAGACGGTTTCTCTTTCGAACTATAAAACGCCCCTTACATATTGAATCAATCCACTATATTTCTATGTTGATTGGCTTCAATACATAGCATTAGGATTTATGAAAATAGCTCAAAGAATCATCCAAGGACTAGGGGTATATTTCTATCCCCTAGAACAACTTAGAGTGAAGATCATTTGATTTAATCAAACATATTTTCTTTCGAAACATATGAAGACCATAAATATCGTCATTTATTGGCCAAATAAATAAAGATTGTTAAAACAATGAAAATCACACACAATAATAAGTAATTCACAATAGATCTTTTATACAAACATAAATAACATGACTAACCTTGTTTATAATCCCAACTAAAGATTACTTAGCCCATGAAGGGTTTATTACACATATTACAAGCTTTGGTGGTCATTTTTAGTTGAATCAAGAGAAAGAATTGATCCTAACTCCCTTAGTAGATAAAGGAGATAGAAGCAATAAACTCTCTGAACAACATATACTATACCACACTTACAAAGATCACTCAAGAACACAAGTGTGTTCTACACACAAAAAGAAAAGTTTACAAAAAATGGAAAATTATAAGATGAATGATGAATGATGAAGGATCTAAGGGGTCTATTTATACACCTAAGGTCATCTAATATCTCCAAAACTCCAGCATTATTACATTAGATCGGACCAATGCCAGCCATCCCCTCAATAATACACAAAAAGTATAAAAAATTAGACAAATCATAGTAATCTGTCAAGAGTTACGGCCGTAACATTCAGGAGTTACGGCCGTAACAAGGGTGACTTATGGCCGTAACCCCCGAATGTTACGGCCGTAATTTGCTTCGTAAATTTGTTCACCGGATGCTTTGAAAGTTACGTTTTCAGCCCGAATTTCTCGGACTTTGCGTTTTTGCCCTGCATCTTCTTGATAATAACTTTTGATATATAACTCGATTTTGAATCCTAAAGACCGCCGAATTGCCTCTGGAAAGCCCTACAACATGAATATATCAAAATTCAATAAAGAGAATATTTATTAAACATGTTGTTTCTTGAGTAATTCAGTTATTTAATACGATCATCATCCGATAAAAATAAAATTATTAAAACTAATAAATTAAAAGCAAAAAACGAGTAGACTAGCTCAATTATGGGTGAATTTTATCGATACAAACCATGAATAAGTATACAAAACTGACACTTATCACACCCCCAAACTTGAATTCTTGCTAGTCCCGAGCAAGGCTCTTTATTATTTACACTCCAAAAATAAAAAAAAATAAAAAAAAACAAAAATAAGAAAATTAATATACACATAAATTAAAATATATAAAAAAAAAGAAAAGGAGATCAAAATGCCATTAATAAACAACAACCAGCTTTATACAGTAGATAGAAATGAATCAAGATTCAAAATAAATCTACTAATGTTTTTGAAGTTAAAACACGGTTTTTATTTTGTAATTCCAAAATGTAAGGTTTCCCCCCAATAGGTTGATTTTTCTTTCCCACTCGTGATACACATGACTCCCTTTAATGGTTGCTCTCGATCACTTATTTATTTTTCGACTCAATATGAAGAAGAATTTTATTGGCGTCATCAAATATTGTGATTTTCACAAAATTGAGTGTATTGAAATTCAGCTGCGAATTAATTCAAATCTGCTCATAAACTACATCCCTTTTAGTGATAGCTTTCACACCGTTATTTGCTAACGTGTAGCTCTTTTCACTAACACAATTTCTATCTCATTATTTTTCTTTTCGTAAAAAGGTGATAGCTTTCACACTGTTATTTGCTAACGTGTAGCTCTTTTCACCAATTTTTCTGAGACGGCAGCTACGCACCAACAATGGTTAGTCCTTTATTTTTCGCAAAATTTAAGATTTCCAAAATTAGGCAGCTGTTGCTGCTCAACACTTCTCCTTTTCGTCATTTATTTTTTTAGGTGATAGCTTTCACACCGTTATTTGCTAACGTGTAACTCTTTTTACCAATGACTCCTTTTTTTTTTTTTTAGGGAATAGGATTTTTGCAGAAAATCATTTTTTAGTTAAGCATGAAAAATCAAAAATTCCACAAATTAAGTAAATTTCAGTTTTATTTTTCATCAACCAATTGATTCTTGTTTTCTCAAGGTAACGAATGACTCGATTTTATATGATAATTACAAGGCTTGGAAAGAGAGATTAAGGCTCAAAAAATTTTTTTGGAAGATACAATTTTTTTACCGGTTAAAACGATTTTAGAAGCTTGTATATAGCTAATTTATTGGTGTTATGGCCAGATCTAGAAATCTCAAAAATCAAAATACTATATATATATATATATAAATTAAGGCAAATAACCAAATCAATCAAAACACACCAAAAACCAAATCAATCAAAACACACCAAAATTCTAAAACAAAGCACCCCCAAACTTGAAAATAAAACTGTCCTCAGTTTAAAAATAAAAAAATAAAATCAATGCGTAAAAGCGTAATACTCCTGTTAAGAAAGTTGATGTCTGAGCTAACGCCTTTTAGAATCTGCAAGAGATTAAATATACGAGGCACACAACAAAAGAAAATAAAATATACTCGTAAGTATAACACAATTTTTAAGATGCGCATCAAGAAAGTCCGAAGAGTCGCCTTACGCTGCCATCAAAGTTTTTATAAAAGCAAAACACGAAATAAACATTACAGTAATGAAATAAAAATACATAAATCGCGAATAGATGCGCGTCAAGAGATCAAGAAGGAACTCCTTAAGCTGCCATCATTTAGCACGATTATTACACACGTAAAGTAAAAATACAAGAGGTCCGACATGGGTTATCAAAGGGAGAGGAATGAATCCACTTTTCGTTTTCTCACGGTAAAATCTTCTACCTGCACAATTTTAGCTAGAGTCGGATCTCGGTTGAGGAACAAATTCATTGAGTTTTTGATTAGTTCTTCTCGTGTTGTTGCAACGACTATGATTCGCTTTGCACGCTCTAAATAAACCCCTTTTCAGCAGAGTAGTCGATGAAAGACAAGAAACCATCAAAGAAACCATTGACATTAAGCACACCTATTGGTTTTTGATGAACATTTAGTCGGGCTCGTAACTACATGAAAAAGTTCCTCAAGGGTACCAAAACCACCGGAAGGGTGATAAAGGCGCAATTATTTATCATGTGAGTTATGCGATCTTGCATATTTACAGATCTAAACTTATCTCCAATAGTTGACCGGTGATTTTACTTTCACTGCAGGTTTTGGGATTATTCCCAACACTCTTACTCCTTCCATATAGCCGTAAGCAGCACTCGTCCCATTAATCCTAGACTTCCTCCTCCGTAAACTACATGAATGCATTTTTCTCCTAAGGTACGACCCAAGTTGTGGGTCGCTTTCAAGAAAGCATGCCTCTTTTCCAGAACTAGCTCCACCAAAAATGCATACCGTGTTAAATTTTTTTGTTGAAGATGATGACTCCATTTTTGAAAAGAAAAAATTTTCAGAGAGAAACAGAGAAAAGTGCAAGTTTGAGGGATGAATGAAAGAAACCAGTAGAAAGTTTATTTATAGAAGAAAAAGAAGGTAAAAATTGTTTAACAAGTTTGTGATTGCGTTTGATTGTGTTTCACCTACTCAATAGAATAATGAAAGCTTTTATCGCGTATCACATTTTTTATTCAGAAAATCTCACCACACGACAAAAATAAAAGATACTTACGCGTATGTACAGTAGTTGTGATTGTGGCTCACATCTTCCTCTGATTTTACGTTCAGAAACGGCCTAAACGCCTTCTATGAGTCGGGGATGTAACACCCCCAATATATTCGGGAATATTACAGCGCCGTAAATCCTTTACATAAGGATTTACAAGGCTGAAGAATTTAACAAGTATAAAAAGTTACTGACGAATGGAAATAACGGAATTTCAGTACATCAATTCTGACCAAATACAGAAATAGTACAATTTGTTCAACAGAACTCAATATTACATCACTAATTCAAAACATCACAACGACTTCGTACTCGAGTACTTATTGAAATAACGAATAAACGAAAGATAAATAAACCCGGTCGACATCACTGCACCCTCGTCATCATACAATTCCGGTGGTTGTTTCCGCTCTCCGGATCCCGAACACAAACAAAATGTTCACCCCGAAGGGGTTAGCACAACGATGCTAGTACAAGTACCACAACATATTATTCATATCTCACGGTGAATAATAATAACATAAACGACAAAATACCAACGAGTCTTCTCCTACGAGAAACTCAAACATAACATACACAATCGATAATCACAACATGATATCCATACATACACATGGTAATTCCATCGATCCAGCGTTCATCGCCTAGAACCCACGATGATCCCGCTGGACCAACCCGTGGTGGAAAAACCCGTCCGATGATCCAGTATGACGCTAGCATAGATCCCCGATGATCCCGTCGGACCAACACGAGGTGGACACACAATAACGACATACATGCACGACAATATGTATAACAACAATACATAAAACAATTAAGGTACTTGCCTCGATTTGAAGACAATAACAATACTTCCACGAAAATGAACACTCAAGATCGTCCTCCTCAATCAATCACGTAACGAGACCAAACCTTAACAAAAGAAATGATATAGAGTTTATCTCACGTCGTATGAATGTTTAACAATTCGCTTAACGGTCAAAAGTTCATAAACCGCACCGCCCGAGGAGCTTAGCGCACGCTAAGTACTTCGTAGCGTGGCGCATGCTCGCCCGATAGCGCACGCAAACAACAAAGCCTAGCGCACGCTAACGACGCATGGTCAAGATTTCACCACTACCAATCGACTTGCTCGATGGTCTAGCGACGTTACGTACCAAACGTAGCGCACGCTAACTAGTGCTCGATAGCGCACGTTAAATCGCATAACATAGCGTGCGCTATTCGCATGGCGCTATCACGAGCAAGAATCGTTTCTTGCCATGAACGAAACAATGAAATCCTTCGTGATAATTCATGTTACTTCCATGAATACCAAGTTCTTACTCTTATGAATAATCTCCAGATTATATCAACTTCAAGATGCAAATATACGAATAATCATCATGACACCATAATCCATCTTGATTACAATTCTCATGCAAAGTTGGTGATCTCCGGTTGATGTATTAGATTCTACTATCATTATACATATTCGGACTTCATCTTGCGGTGAACTAACAATTCCGACTTATACGAAAGAATATTTCCTAAGATGATTCTCCCTTTAAGTTCTTATAACATATTTTCCAAATCATGATCACAAAGATAACATAAATCATACGGATTGTTAACTTCCGAATATATCTCTCATCATTTGAAGTACTAGATTCCAACTTCAAGGTTCCAACAATAATATCTTAATTGTAGACATCCCAATCTTCTAAACATGATGTTGTTGAAATAATTTACTAATGAAATTCAATATCCCGTTAACATGATCATCATATCCATTGTAAATCCGAATCTAAGACCGGTGATAGGTTGAACATACCTTAATATGCCGAAATCACCGAACCACAAGGTGTAATCCGACTCGTTGGTTACGTGCCCCTCCAAGGTGTCACTTCTCTTCAAGGATCACTTCACAAGTGATACTCAATCATTCTATGATCACTCATACATGTTCTAAGTGTTTAGAAGGTAGATTATTGCTCTGGACTCTCAAAGATGAAGTATAGACGAAGGAAATGAAAGCTCAAGCGGTTGCTGTCCCATTTATAATTTCGCATTATTGATAAGTTAGCGCACGCTACTAAGTATCCCTTAGCGTGCGCTAATAATGGTTGACTTCAGATTTTGTCCGGTAAAAGGCTGGAATCTTATCCGGACCCATGTCCCGGGCGCACGAGCCACCGCCCGCCAATAATTGAGTCCTTAGCGCACGCATTACTACTACTGTAGCGACGCTAATAGTGGCCCGATAGCGCGTTAAGATACATTCTTAGCGTGCGCTATCACTAGGTTGATTGAGCAATTTTGCATGTTTCTATACTTATGTACAATGATATCAATGCACGAAATATCATACTCCAATAATCAAAATCACCAATCCGAAATAATACATGGTTGAATACAGATGAAATACACTGTAATAAATCCGGATATTACATACTCTCCTACTAAAAAGGAGTTTCGTCCCGAAACTCAAGATGAAAATAACTCGGGATATCTAAACTTCATATCAGCTTCCGTTTCCCAAGTGGCTTCTTCCGTTCCATGACGTGACCACTGAACTTTGACCGAACGATTGACTTGTTCCTCGGTTGCTTAACTCGACTCGAGTATCTTGATTGGTCTTTCTTCAAACGTCCCATCTGTTCGACTTCGATCTCGCCAAATCGATGATATGACCGGGATCCGTATATATCTCCGTAATCGGGATACGTGGAACACGTTATGAACATGGTACAATGACGGCGTAATGCTAATCAGAGGCCAACTCCCCAACTCTCTCGAGGATCTCAAATGGTCCGATATATCTCGGACTTAGCTTACCTTTTCTACCGAAACGAAAGATTCCCGGGTAGGAGAAACCTTCAAAAGTACGTGATCTCCAGATCAACTCCAATGGGCGGCGGCGACGTCCCGCATAGATTTCTGGCGACTGGGCCAACAGCCTTTCACGAATCAAGGCTATCTTCTCGAGTCCGCTCGATCAACTCGTTCTGCTCGATCAAGTCCGATGAATCGTCCCAACATAAGGGCGATCCGCATCTCCTTCCGTATAATGCCTCAAACGGTGCCATCTTAATGGAAGCATGCCAACTATTGTTGTAAGTAAATTCAATCAATGGTAGATGAACTTCCCAATCGTTTGACCAATCTAAGGCATGTGCCCTTAAAGATATCTTCCACCGTTTGTATAGTTCTCTGCATTGTCCATCGATCAAGGGTGATAAGTCAGATCAAGTTCAATTCGGTCCCCAAGGCCTTATGAATCGCCTTCCAAAAGTGAGACACAAACGGCCGTCTCGATCGAAACAATGGTCTTCGGCGTACCATGTAATCGAACTATCTCTCGAAATAAAGACTCGTGCCAACCTCTCTGGTCCCCACGTATCCTTAATGCCTAGAAAATGAGCCGATTTGGTTAAACGATCAACTATCACCCAAATCATGTTCATTCCCGTCCCCGGTTTTCGCATATTAGTGATGAAGTCCATTGATATGTCCTCCCACTTCCATTCAGGATCGGGAGCGGCTTCAACATTCCAAAGAGCCGTTGATGTTCGATCTTAACTCCGACAAGTCAAGCATTTCAAACATAGTCCGCTACGCCTTTCTTCATGTTGCCCCACCGTAAATTTCGCTTCAAGTCCTTATACATTTTATCGGTGCCCGTGGATAGAATAGGGCGAACTATGAGCTTCCTTCATAATCGTCTGCTTCGAACATCAACATCGGGAACGCAGAGTCGGTCCCGAAATCTCAAAACTCCATCGTCATGAATTATGAATCCGGGGCCTTTCCTTTGATCACTTCGTCATGCAACCGAATCATCGAGGGTCATCTCGCTGCCTAGATTTGATTTCTTCGGTTAATGACGGTTATCTCCATCACGCATGCTTGTCCCCGGACTCTCAGTAACCACACTTCAATCCCTTCACGAATCATCTCTCGCCGAAGGCTAAGTTGGGAGGTCGTGTCTCCAGATTCGAATAGAGACAGCTTGCGGCTAAGTGCATCGGCCACTACATTCGCTTTGCTGGATGATATAAAATCTCCAAGTCATAGTCCTTAATCGTTCCAACCATCTTCTTTGCCGCATATTCAACTCTTTCTGATTGAATATGTACTTGAGGCTCTTATGATCCGTAAAGATTTGACAGTGAGTCCCGCATGATAATGCCTCCAAATCTTCAAGGCAAAAACCACCGCCGCTAGTTCCAAATCATGTGTCGGGTAATTCACTTCATAAGGTTTCAGTTGTCGCGATGCATAAGCGATCACCTTGTTATTCTGCATCAACACACACCCAAGTCCTTGGTTCAAGCATCATCAGTAAACTATGAATCCTCGGTTCCTGTGGAAGTGATAGAATCGGTGCCGTCGTCAATCTCTTCTTCAATTCATCAAAGCTAATCTGACATAATTCATTCCACTCAAACTTTTGAGTTTCTGAAGGAGTCGAGTAAGTGGGCGGGAAATTTTAGAAAACCCTTCCACGAATCGACGATAGTATCCAGCAAGTCCTAAGAAGCTTCGGACCTCTTTCACGTTCTTTGGAGGCTTCCAATCCAATATTGCCTCGATCTTCTGAGGATCCACTCGGACTCCTTTAGCTGACACCACATGGCCGAGGAACATTACTTCCTTTAGCCAGAATTCACACTTAGAAAGTTTGGCGTACAATTGTTCGTTCCTCAAAAGTCCCAATACAATCCGCAAATGCTGTGCATGTTCTTCCGGACTCTTAGAATACACCAGAATGTCATCGATAAACACGACCACAAATTTATCCAAAAATTCAATGAACACACGGTTCATCAATTGCATAAATACTGCAGGTGCGTTAGTGAGACCAAACGGCATCACCACAAACTCATAATGCCCGTAACGAGTTCTGAATGCGGATTTCGGAACATCAGATTCCTTAATCCTCAGCTGATGATATCCTGATCTCAGATCAATTTTAGAAAATACTGTTGCCCCTTGCAACTGGTCAAATAGATCATCAATCCGTGGCAACGGATACTTGTTTTTAATCGTCATCTTGTTCAGCTCTCGATAGTCAATACACAATGAGCGATCCATCCTTCTTTCGACAAAAAGAATCGGCGCTCCTGTGGTGAAACGCTGTGAATATAGCCCTTGTCCAAGAACTCCTCCACCGCTTCTTCGCCAGTACATCTCAAGAGGTGCCATACGATACGGCGCCTTAGAAATTGGTGTCGCTCTGTGTTCCGGTTCAATAGTAAATTCCACATCCCTTCGTGGAGGTAGTCCAGTAACTCGTCAGAAACACATCCGGAAATTCGCTCACAACAGAATGGATGAAAGTTCCACAATTTCTTCTTCTTTCTTCATTGCGTAGCACCAGCATCTGCATACCTTGTTTCAACAATTTGACTTTTCATCGCCTTGATCAACTTTCCCGAGCTTCCGGTTTCCATCCTCAAATGTAATCTCGGAACCATCGCCGATCAGCGAGATATTCCTCCTTCGGTAGTTCACAATTGCTCCATATCGATTAAGCCAATCGTCTCCGAGTATTAGGTCATCTCCTTGCATTTCTATCATGATCGATTTGAGAGCCACTCGCCTCCAAATGATACAGGAAATTTCTAGTTTCTAAATTTCCGACAATCCTCTCTCCACTCGGTAAACCAACAACATAAGGTTCACAAGCATGAAAACCGGAAATATTCAAACGATTTACACAAGACAAAGATATGAAAGAATGTGTAGCTCTGTATCGAATAAAACGCTAATCGGCCGGGAAAGGATCTCGACAAGACTGATGCGACAAAGAAGATCCCGATCGTCTGTCCTCCTCATCTCGCATGACGTGGGGAGCAGATCCGCACTCGATGTCCCCTCGGTCCCATTGTCCTCTCGCTCGCCCGCGGCCAAAATTCCGAGGCATCCGAACACTTTGCCGCGCTCGTGGAATACCGGCCTCCTTCTCGATCGGGCCGTGGTGCACGGCTCTAAAAGACTTTGCAGCCTCTTCACAAAACACCGCCCGATGTCCCTCTCGCCCACAAATAAAACAAGTCACGGTAGGAAGGGGGCAATTGCCGATAGTGCCTCGTCTCAAGGCAGCTTAAAGCATTTCTGGTAACATCTGTAATAGTTGATGTCGCCCGAAATTCTTTCCGCTCCTAGTCGGGTGCGGAGGTTTCTTAAAAGAGTGAAAAGATGACTGGGCCTTACGGCCCGCTGCTTTTGTGCTCTGTGAAAGTACCAGAGACTTTCTGCTTTCTTGTTTTCCGCAAATTTCTCCATGGCCGCTTCCTTGATCTCATATGCCAACGCCTTATCTTGGTATTGGCGGAGTGTGGTACATTCGAATCCGACATGTACCTCGAACTTGGTTTCATTCTCATATCGAAATGAATCATCATTTCTCGCATCTGCTCGACCAGATGTCGAACAAATGCCACCTTTGGTTAAACGCCTTGATCGCTCGGGATACGGCACATCGGAAGGCCGAGCAGAGAAAACTCGAACTTTGGCTTCCCTCACAGACGAGGGCACATCGGGCTTCCATCATCAATCTAAACTCTGTCCAATCGGCATCATGGTCTACAGCCGGATGGCTTCCCACCATTCGGACGCTTCCCTATCGTAAAATATTGAGCGATAGAGGCTCTCCATTGCCGTCAGGCGCTTAATTCCGCAAAAATCTTCTCCAGCTCCTTTAACCAATGATCCTGTGGGAGTCTCAAATACCGTCGAATTTGGGTGGTTGCATCTTCGCCACTTCTTGCACCCACCGGTCACCTCGATTTCCCATATCCGGGATCCCTTGCCGTCCCTCTCCTCGCCGTAGCCCAACCGCCACTTGCATTCGGTCCACGACTGGGCGAACCGAGTCATCTCGGTTCACCACTTGACGAAGGATCTCTCGTACAGCAGATCTCGGTTCATTATTAATAGACTGCCGCGGCTCGCCCGAGCTATGATCGGCTCGGTTAGAAGGCGACGTTTCCCTTTCGGCATTTCTCCGTCCGCGTCCACGACCGCGACCACGTCCACGTCCGCCTCTCAACATACTGTAAGCATAAATACTCAATATACAGGAAACAACATCGTTCTAATATTCGAGTATAAAGAGATACAATATGCAAAGAACGAGATAGAGTTTAGGAACTTACAACCACTGTTCGCATGAAGACGTAGGCAGTGCAGTGATGTCATTCACGGCCGGTTATCCCAAAAGACATAAATGACCCTTATTTTAACCCAACGGCCAAGATATCCATAATCTTAGCTCCGATACCATATTCTGTAACACCCCCAATATATTCGGGAATATTACAGCGCCGTAAATCCTTTACATAAGGATTTACAAGGCTGAAGAATTTAACAAGTATAAAAAGTTCTTGTGAATGGAAATAACGGAATTTCAGTACATCAATTCGACCAAATACGAAATAGTACAATTTGTTCAATGTAACTCAATATTACATCACCAATTCAAAACATCACAACGACTTCGTACTCGAGTACTTATTGAAATAACGAATAAACGAAAGATAAATAAACCCTTGGGACATCACTGCACCCTCGTCATCATACAATTCCGGTGGTTGTTTCCTGCTCTCCCGGATCCCGAACACAAACAAAATGTTCACCCCCGAAGGGGTTAGCACAACGATGCTAGTACAAGTACCACAACATATTATTCATATCTCACGGTGAATAATAATAACATAAACGACAAAATACCAACGAGTCTTCTCCTACGAGAAACTCAAACATAACATACACAATCGATAATCACAACATGATATCCATACATACACATGGTAATTCCATCGATCCAGCGCTCACCGCCTAGAACCCACGATGATCCCGCTGACCAACCCGTGGTGGAAAACCCGTCCGATGATCCAGTATGACGCTAGCATAGATCCCCGATGATCCCGTCGGACCAACACGAGGTGGACACACAATAACGACATACATGCACGACAATATGTATAACAACAATACATAAAACAATTAAGGTACTTGCCTCGATTTGAAGACAATAACAATACTTCCACGAAAATGAACACTCAAGATCGTCCTCCTCAATCAATCACGTAACGAGACCAAACCTTAACAAAAGAAATGATATAGAGTTTATCTCACGTCGTATGAATGTTTAACACCCGCTTAACGGTCAAAAGTTCATAAACCGCACCGCCCAGGAGCTTAGCGCACGCTAAGTACTTCGTAGCGTGCGTTACGTCGCCCGATAGCGCACGCAAACAACAAAGCCTAGCGCACGCTAACGACGCATGGTCGATTTCACCGACTACCAATCGACTCGTCGATGGTCTAGCGACGTTACGTACCAAACGTAGCGCACGCTAACTAGTGCTCGATAGCGCACGTTAAATCGCATAACATAGCGTGCGCTATTCGCATGGCGCCATCACCGAGCAAGAATCGTTTCTTGCCATGAACGAAACAATGAAATCCTTCGTGATAATTCATGTTACTTCCATGAATACCAAGTTCTTACTCTTATGAATAATCTCCAGTATTATGTCAACTTCAAGATGCAAATATACGAATAATCATCATGACACCATAATCCATCTTGATTACAATTCTCATGCAAAGTTGGTGATCTCCGGTTGATGTATTAGATTCTACTATCATTATACATATTCAGACTTCATCTTGCGGTGAACTAACAATTCCGACTTATACGAAAGAATATTTCCTAAGATGATTCTCCCTTTAAGTTCTTATAACATATTTTCCAAATCATGATCACAAAGATAACATAAATCATACGGATTGTTAACTTCCGAATATATCTCTCATCATTTGAAGTACTAGGATTCCAACTTCAAGGTTCCAACAATAATATCTTAATTGTAGACATCCCAATCTTCTAAACATGATGTTGTTGAAATAATTTACTAATGAAATTCAATATCCTGTTAACATGATCATCATATCCATTGTAAATCCGAATCTAAGACGGTGATAGGTTGAACATACCTTAATATGCCGAAATCACCGAACCACAAGGTGTAATCCGACTCGCTGGTTACGTGCCCCTCCAAGGTGTCACTTCTCTTCAAGGATCACTTCACAAGTGATACTCAATCGTTCTATGATCACTCATACATGTTCTAAGTGTTTAGAAGGTAGATTATTGCTCTCTGGACTCTCAAAGATGAAGTATAGACGAAGGAAATGAAAGCTCAAGCGGTTGCTGTCCCATTTATAATTTCTGCATTATTGATAAGTTAGCGCACGCTACTAAGTATCCCTTAGCGTGCGCTAATAATGGTTGACTTCAGATTTTGTCCGGGTGCGTCAGCGGGAATCTTATCCGGACCCATGTCCCGCTGGCGCACGAGCCAGCTGCCCCGCTCAATAATTGAGTCCTTAGCGCACGTTACTACTACCTGTGTAGCGTACGCTAATAGTGGCCCGATAGCGCGCGTTAAGATACATTCTTAGCGTGCGCTATCACTAGGTTGATTGAGCAATTTTGCATGTTTCTATACTTATGTACAATGATATCAATGCACGAAATATCATACTCCAATAATCAAAATCACCAATCCGAAATAATACATGGTTGAATACAGATGAAATACACTGTAATAAATCCGGATATTACAGGGGAGAAGCTTCCCATCCAATTTTCTTACAAATTGGCAAACAGGGTCTTTTAACGTCAGATTCCCAAGACGTTGTTCATATTCTGGTTTGAATTTATTCCACAAACATTGAATTCCGTAATATACAAGTCCACTAGGATGCGTGTCAAGAGAAATTTCGATATTATCTAAATTCTCCTTATTCAGACCATCATTAACGAACTGAATTTTATCTTTTCTGTTTGTAGATGGAATTCCTAAAGATCGACATTTTACATTACAGTTCCATCTAGCACATTTATAGCAAACAGCTAGCATCTTTGCTCGTCGTTTCTTGGCATATGAACTTTTTCCAAGCCCTGGTAAAAATCTAGTCGGTGTTTCTGTGAATTCACCTTCTATTCTTACTTTGGCTTCGATAATGAATCTTATGTCAAAAGGTATGCTTTTATTCGTAAGCAACCTCATCCTTTCAAGCCTTGTCTTGTAAATTTTTAAAATAGCATTTTTGCTTAGAAAGGGAAATCTTTTTTCGATTTTATACAATGTTTCTTCCATAAAAAAAATAAAATAAAATGACAATGAAAATAATTGAAGAAAATATCTACAAATATCTTGTTGTGGGAAATCGAAAATCCGACTTTAATAGTCACGAGTACCGTTATCCGCCACTTGACCGACAAACACAATTGAGTACTAAGTTACAACGTCGAGAAATTTGTACCTATAAAAATAGTTTACAATGTAAGATTTCAAATATAACTTATACTTCCCTAACGGCGCCAAAAACTTGACACGCTTTTAGTGTAACTATCGCAAGTGCACGATATCGTATCAAGTAGTAAAGTGGACTTTTTGAGTCCGGTTTATCGATCCCACAAGGAAGTTTGGTTATAATTTGAATTATACACTATTAGTCTATTTTTATAGATACTATGATAAGTGAAACACACAATTAAAAAGTTTGGTTTAATATTTGCAAAGAAAATGCAATAATAGTTCTAATATTATAAGGAAATAAAAAGATAGCAATAATAATAGATTAATTAATGATAAAATGAAATAGTTGGGATTACAAACTTAGTTCGTCATTAGATATAAAAGATGTATAGGAGATCATAAAATGAATTTACATATTATGTTGTGTAGATTCGATTTTCCTTAAAAAGACGGTTTCTCTTTCGAACTATAAAACGCCCCTTACATATTGAATCAATCCACTATATTTCTATGTTGATTGGCTTCAATACATAGCATGAGGATTTATGAAAATAGCTCAAAGAATCATCTAAGGACTAGGGGTATATTTCTATCCCCTAGAACAACTTAGAGTGAAGATCATTTGATCTAATCAAACATATTTTCTTTCGAAACATATGAAGACCATAAATATCGTCATTTATTGGCCAAATAAATAAAGATTGTTAAAACAATGAAAATCACACACAATAATAAGTAATTCACAATAGATCTTTTATACAAACATAAATAACATGACTAACCTTGTTTATAATCCCAACTAAAGATTACTTAGCCCATAAAGGGTTTATTACACATATTACAAGCTTTGGTGGTCATTTTTAGTTGAATCAAGAGAAAGAATTGATCCTAACTCCCTTAGTAGATAAAGGAGATAGAAGCAATAAACTCTCTGAACAACATATACTATACCACACTTACAAAGATCACTCAAGAACACAAGTGTGTTCTACACACAAAAAGAAAAGTTTACAAAAAATGGAAAATTATAAGATGAATGATGAATGATGAAGGATCTAAGGGGTCTATTTATACACCTAAAGTCATCTAATAGCTCCAAAACTCCAGCATTATTACATTAGATCAGATCAATGCCAGCCATCCCCTCAATAATACACAAAAAGTATAAAAAATTAGACAAATCATAGTAATCTGTCAAGAGTTATGGCCGTAACATTCAGGAGTTACGGCCGTAACAAGGGTGACTTACGGCCGTAACCCCTGAATGTTACGGCCGTAACTTGGCTTCGTAAATTTGTTCACTGGATGCTTTGAAAGTTACGTTTTCAGCCCAGAATTTCTCAGACTTTGCGTTTTTGCCCCAGATCTTCTTCGGATGATAACTTTTGATATATAACTCTGATTTTGAATCCGGAAAGACTGCCGAATTCGTATCGGAAAGCCCTACAACATGAATATATAAAAATTCAATAAAAAGAATATTTATTAAACATGTTGTTTCTTGAGTAATTCAGTTATTTAATCTGATCATCATCCGATAAAAATAAAGTTATTAAAACTAATAAATTAAAAGCAAAAAATGAGTAGACTAGCTCAATTATGGGTGAATTTTATCGATACAAACCATGGATAAGTGTACAAAACTGACACTTATCAGTGAGGTCTACCAGGCTAACACATGACACTTAACCACAATGAAATCCCAAAAGATGCACTCAAAAGTAAATAAGGTCGTGGCCTCGGCCAAAACATTTCAACGGAGTACATGAAACATAAGGTAAATATCAATTCATTTCCCACGCAGGGGACTTAAGTTTAGAAGTAAACAGTCTAACTCCAGTACTCGACAAATGCAATGACAAAACATAAAAATACAGACTCGAGCCACATCATCAAGCCAGTCCATCCTTTGCGTGCATGTCATGTGCCTGCTCCTCAGCTCTCCCGGTACCTGAAATGCATAAGACGCATTTCCCCCATTTAAGGGGTTAGCATTCGAATAGCTAGTGCAAGTACACAATTACACAACATTATATACAAATACGGTTTTTTTCACAATCATCTCAATCAGAAATCATTTGCCATAAATATTACGGAATACTACATTGGCAATCAAAACAGTTTTCAATCACGATATCACAAAATCACAACTGGTATCCCGTGGCCGTACCCCTTAGTATCGACCCCCAGACATCCCGGTGAACGCTCCGGGTGGGATACCACTTCCATGACCGTACCCCTTAGTATCGACCCCTAGACATCCGGTCAAACACTCCGGGTGGAAGTTCAATCACACACGCACCCAAGTCCACTTCCGTGGCCGTACCCCTTAGTATCGACTCCCAGACATCCCGTCGAACGCTGCGGGTGGAAGGAACACAACTCACGCACCCGAAACCACAATTCATCATTCATTTCGAAAACGTAACATACATAACGGAATGTAATACATGTACTTGCCTTGAATAAGACGAAACGAAGGAAACGACGAAGGAATAGGTTTCGGTCTGAACAATCCGCCCAAATCCGTTCCTAACACAATAACGGTATACAACAAGTCTCAATAATGCGGAAAGGTAAGAATTAATCCTAATTATACCCGTTGGAACAATTTGTCGGTCATTACGAAGTCCAAGACGGTTATAATCTAACAATGGAGAAACTACTAGGTTAAATTCGTTAAACAATAATGGAAACAAGGGATTTACGACTACACAATCGTATTCTAACAAGTCGTCGAAGCTAAATCGGATTAAAAGGAAGAATTGTGCCAAAAATCCCGAAATCCCCAAAAACTAGGGTTCAACGATGTATAACTCGATTCAGACAGAGAATGATGATGATTAACCTTCCTTGGGACGCAATAATCAACCTTTAGAAGGTTTCTACAGATTGCACCGGATGAATCGCTCCAAATCGCTCAAAGGAAACTCACGTTGCGAGAAAGAAAGAAAAGGAATGAAATGAGGCGACTGAGGATAAGTCAGGAATTAAAAGGCCTGACAGCGCGTTACGTACGTTAACGCATGCTGTTAACGTACGTTATGATGGTTACGTAAGTAACCCAACACTGGTTAGCGTACGTAACAAACAGCCTGTACTAAAAATGCGAAGGCCATAACGTACGTTATGGATCATGCATAACGTACGTTATGCATGCAGCAGTACCCAGATCTGAACACTACGTTCTACACAGTCGATACAACGACGAAACGCGACACAAAGATAGAACCAAAAGTGTAAATACGAGGTGCTCATAACAACGAAGCTGAGTGTTGAAAGAAAATGCACTTCTAACTACCGAGGAAATCCAAAATACGACAAGGAGGGTAAAGGCACCCTAAACTCTTAAGAAATTACAAAATGGCCCAAACATCCGAAAATTCAAGACACGTCGTCGGATTAACAATCCGAAACTCACAACATGAGCAACTCATCCAAATGAACTCATAGAAACAGAGAAATAATGAAATCGAATGGATTTTACGAGAATCGAACATAGTTACAACAACATAAAATTCAAGATGAAAATATGCAAGAATGTCGACGAAACTCGTCCGGATGGAAAAACCCCAAGAACAAAATAGATTCAGAATTCCAAAACAGTGCTAAGCGAGTTGTCCGAAACGAACATACACCAAAAATAGAAATTATCAAAAATAGAAAACACGGATATTACAAAAACTGCCAAGAACAACTAATCGACCCGACAAAACATGAAAACGGAATTCCAAACCGAAATATGGATATACAATCCATATGATATGTTTAACAACATCATTTAACGATAATCGATTCATCAAAATTGGGTGGAATACGAAATCAAGAACAAAACTCCCAAAAAAAGTCAACTCTAGGGAATCAAGAAAAAGACCTTGATCCGATGAAGAACAATGGATTAGATGAGGTTATAATCACCTAGGATACTCCAAAATACCTTGGATATAGTAGAAATCGGCCAGGAGTTCAAACCCTAGTCGCCCTCGTCTCAACCCGCAGAGAGGAGAAGAAATGAAGTGGAAAATGGTGAAAAACGACTGTTGTCCAGTATATATACTGGACAGCTTAGCGTGCGCTAATCTTCCCTGATTAGCGTGCGCTATCAAAGCATCAGAACAAACATTCTGCCAAAATATACAATTAGTGTGCGCTAACCACAAAAGTTGGCGTGCGCTAAGGAGACCCCCAGACCGAGTCCAGTAGCTTCTGGACTACCTTGAACTACCATTTAGCGTGCGCTAACTACATCACCTTAGCGCGCGCTATCCACTCGGATGTAACGTGTGCTAACGACTCAGAATGACAAAGAATAAAGACTCGTAAATGGGTACGATGACGGATTTCTCCGATTGAATCTTCAAGTTCAACATACGCACAGAAAGCTCCAGATTATGATCATACTAAGAGCTTGAGCTCTGATCAAATTCTCATGCGACCAAGAAAAGAGTCGAAACAACAAATACGCAGGCGGATACCCACAACTTTGGGAAATGACAAAATGGCCCAAAATGCCCGAAAATCACGATACGTGATCGAATAACCAAACCGAAGTTCGCAACACGTCTAACGAAGTTAAATGGACTTACGGGAGACTCAAAACGACAGTTCCGAATGACATTCGCAAGAATCGAACTCAAGTGCGGAAAAGTCGCTAAGAAGCACGGAACTCAACAAAACGACACCGAAACGAACTCGGATGTCAAAAAGTGAAGAAATAATCATTCTCAGAATGACGAAACGGTCACGCGAGCAATTAAAACGGACTCCTGCCAAAAAAAGAAATTTACCGAAAATTGAAATCACGGATATTACAATAATAACAATGATAAATAATAATAATAATAATAATAATAATAATAATAATAATCAACAACAACAATAAATATTATTGTTAATAATAGTAAATATTATTAGTAATAATAATAGTAATCTACAACAGCAAAAATAATAATAATAATAATAACAACAATAATAATAATCAAGATCAATAATAATAATAATAATAGTAATAATAATAATAATAATAATAACTGAACTGAACTGAACTTAACTGAACTGAACTGAACTAGACTGAAAAACTGAAAAAAAAGTCCAAAAAGAACAGGGCCTGATACTAGTAACTAGTGCTTTTCACGGATTATTGTTTCTATTTTCGTATAAATATTTAGCGACGATCCAACAGTACGGATGTCAACATATATCTAATTGATTGATATTCCCAAATTTTCAAAAAATAAAAAATTAATATGGTTTAAGATTTTGGCAAACCACTACTAAGGCCCTATTCTTTTGGACTTATTTTTGATTTTGATTCGATTGATTCATCTCGATTGATTCGATTGATTCAGTCCATTCATTCGATTCGGTTAAGCTTACTATTATTATTGTTATTATTATTATTACTATTAATTATTATTAATATTGATCTTGATTATTATTGTTATTATTATTATTATTGTTGATGTTGGTGATTACTATTATAATTACTAATAATATTTATTATTATTAATAATAATATTTATTGTTGTTGTTGATTACTATTATTATTATATATCATTATTATCATTGTTATTATTATTATTATTATTTGTGACATTTGATACTTTTGTGATATCTGGGACATTTGGGGCATATTTATTAATATTATTATTTTTGTTATTATGATTGTAATTAATTATATTATTATTACATTATTATTTTTTTATTATTTATTGCTATTTTATTATTTTTCTTATTATTTTATTATATTTATTATTTTTAATATTATTATATTATATTATTATTATATTATTATTATCATTATTTTATTTTTATTATTACTATTAGTATTAGTATTTGTGATATTTTATACTTTTGTGACATTTGGGACATTTGGGGCATATTTATTAGTATTATTATTTTTGTTATTATGATTGTAATTAATTATATTATTATTATGTTATTGTTTTTTATTATTTATTATTAATTTATTATTTTTCTTATTATTTTATTATATTTATTATTTTTAATATTATTATATTATATTTATTTTATTATTATTATCATTATTATTATTTACTCTTAAAATATATTTGATTCGATTGATTCAGTCCATTCATTGATTCAATTGAATCCATTCATTCGATTCAGTCAATTGATTGATTGGTCAGATCCATTGATTCAAGAGAATGAGCCTAAATTGACTAGTACTAGTAACTCGTGCTTTTCACGAATTTTTATTTCTATGTTTGTAAAATATTTATCGACGATCGAACCGTAGGGATGTCAAGATATATCTAATTGAGTCATGTTCCCAAATTTTTAAAAAATAAAAATTAATTTGGTTTGATATCTTAGCAAACCACTACTAAATTGACTTGTACTAATAACTATTGCTTTTCACGGATTATTGTTTCTATTTTCGTAAAAATATTTATCGATGATACAACCGTACGGATGTCAACATATATTTAATTGAGTGATGTTCCCAAAATTTTAAAAAATAAAAATTAATTTGATTTGAGATCTTAGCAAACCACTATCTATTGCTAAAACAGGCACACACGACGCTTTTGGGATAAGTTGTTGTATGTAAGTAGTTCAGACAACGTTTAAATTGTTATATAATTTTTATTTCAAAAATGTTGTGTTAGTACATCTCCCATAATAGTTTTTTGTGAAGAAAATGTTGTCGGAGTTTTTGCGGTACTAGTAAAAAATAATATCTTTTGTGCCACATGGTACATAAATGAAATAACATGTGTCTTTCCGAGTATAATAAAGTATGTGCTTTAGATAAAAGTTTTAATGTTCTGTTGTTTGAAGCATGATTAAATGTAAAATATTAAAAAACACTTGTCTGAGTCACACAACAGTTTTATGAAACGTTTTGTGAAATGTAATAAAACAAGCAGAGTTAAAAACACTTGTCTTATTTCAACAACGGCACGGTCTTAACATGGCAATGAAACGTAACGTGGCATTGTCTTAAGCTAATTCCCACAATATCTTTTTAAAATGTTGTCTAATCCTCTAAGTTTGCACACCATCACCGACAAAAAGTCTTGTCTGATTGGTTTTTCTAGACAATTGTTTTAAACCGTTGTAATGTACTTGGATTACACAATACTTTTTCGAGGATGAAAGTAAACCGTTGTCTGTTAATTTCAGTCAACACTTTGTCGACCGACTGTTGTCTGATTAGTGTTGTCTGACTATGTTTTTACTGTAGTGCAATCGTCATTACTCCAAAGTTATTTAGAAAATTTCTCTTTTCATATTTTAAATTATCGTGACATAAAATGAAGATCAGGCCTGGTGGGTCACATGAGGGGTCCACGACGCTGTAGCTACCCCGTTATCTTGGGGATGTTACAGACAGAACACGTTTCTGGAGCACAGTTCTTGCAAAAATCCTACCATCAATGATTGTTTCTTTCTTTTTTCAGAGAGAGAGAGAGAGAGAGAGAGAGAGAGAGAGAGAGAGAGAGAGAGAGAGAGAGAGAGAGAGAGAGAGAATGTCTGAGAGGAAGTGACTTTCAGATATAGATATGAAGAATGTGAGTAAGAAATTCGCAAAAAAGCTCTAAGTATTTAGGTTGTTTCTTGTATGCTCGTACTATTGAAAGGCAGTAAAGAGTCTTTAGGTCAGCATACTAGCCCCTATGTAGGTGCTGAGAGGCTAGGTTACATTTACAGTCAGATTAAGGGATGGGAATGGTTTTGAATAAACGTACAGGATGAGTCTGAACGTAACTAATACGTCATATCCATCAATCTTGAACTTAATACGTTTGGTTGTCAAGTCCCCCCTCTGACAAGTTATAGCCTCCACTAAGGCACGTTCAGGCGGTTTGAATTATTTTAAAATTATTTCAAGGCTTTAAAGTCCAGGTATCGTTTCGATGTAAAATGAGAAATCATTTTAAATTCAGATAAAACACGTGGACCAAAAACTCTTTTGAAAATATTATGTATGGAATTGGATACAAATAAAATATTCATTGAAATCTTATAGTATATATATGATGTAACCACGAAAATACAGCGTTCCCTCTTAATTGATACATACAAGATTCAATTCTTACAGCAATTCGTGATCAATACTGTATTCAAGAGTCCTATTGTGTTCCCCCTTGATTAATGCACAATACATCTATAAGAAGGTAACAGTACCCACTTCTTCCTACAGTAATGATTTAAATTATAGGTCCATGTGTATAATTAACAAGTGTGGACATTGTATTCATGGGTCTTATAGTATTCCCCCTTAATTGATGAGTAAAATGATAAAAACTTACCTGGGTTTTAATCAGGCTGTGACATTCCCAATTTCTGACGGAGCATACAGAATCTCGTTCTGCTGAGAGGCTTTATGAAGACGTCGGCCAATTTGAATAATTATGTGCACCTTTTCGATTTGGACATCTTTGTTCTCCATATGATTACGGATGAGATGATGTTTCATGTTAATGTGCTTGGTCCTTGAGTGCAATGAAAGATTGTGCGTGATTGCGATTTCACTCATGCTGTCATGGTGGGAGTTTCTTTAGACTTGATGCCGTAATCTGTAGCTGTTGCTGCATCCAAAGAATCTACATACAGCATCTTCCAGCAGCATAATATTCTGATCCAACTGTAGAAAGAGAGTTGGCTAATTACTTCTTACTGAACCATGACACAAGTCTTAGTCCAAGAAAATAACAAGTTCCACTTGTACTCTTCTTATCCAACTTACAACCGCCGAGATCCGAGTCGCTGTAGCCTACCAAATTGAATTCTCCTTCTTTAGGATACCACAATCCTATATTGATTGTTCCTTTGACGTACTTAACCTTTGACTACGGTGAAGTTTGACTTTTTACGTTCTACTTGATATTAAGCACACACTCCTACATCAAATTGGATATCGGGCCTACTGGCTCTTAGGTATAGGAGTGAGCCTATTAGCTTCCTGTAGAGTGATTGGTCCACTGTATTTCCAGCTACATCAGCCCTTATCTGTGTGGAAGTGCTCATGGGGTTCGATAAGGACTTGGAGGTTTTCATCCCAAATTTTTTGAGCAGCTCTTTGTTGTATTTCTCCTGGTGATGAATATACATGTAAGCAATTGTTTGACCTGTAGCCCTAAGAAATAACTAAGTTCTCCCATCATAGTCATTTCAAATTCACTTTGCATGAGATGAGAGAATTTCTTACACATATTAGTTGACCCAAAAATAATATCATGTACATAAATTTGAGCCATAAGAAGGTCATCACCTTACTGCATTTTGAAGAGTGTCTTGTCATCAACACCTTTCTCAAATATAATGTTTATAAGATAAAGTGACAAGGTTTCATACCAGATCCTAGGTGCTTGTTTAATTCCATACAGAGCTTTCCTTAGCCTGTAGACTAAATTACCTTCCTCCGTGTTAGAAAACCCTGAAGGTTGTTCAACATACACTTCCTCAGCTAGTTCACCATTCAGGAATGCACTCTTAATGTCCATTTGATATACGATGAAGTTCTTGTGAGCTGAAAATTCTAGGAATATCTTGATGGTTTCTAATGTGGCTACAGGGACAAATCTTTCATCATATTATATGCCTTCTTCCTGTCTGTAGCCTTGGGCAACCAGTCTGGACTTGTTTCTTGTAACTAGACCATTTTCGTGCTTTTTTTTCGAGACACCCATTTTGTTCTAATTATGCTTGATGGGTTGGTCTGGGAACTAAGTACAAAATGTTGTTCCTTTTAAAACCATTCAATTCTTCCTCCATAGATGTAATCTATTGAGAATTGTTGAGAGCTTCATTATTCGAGACAAGTATTGATTGAGCTAAGAATACAGTTATTGTACACATGGTAAGTCTATGGATTTCGGCTATAGACTTCCATATAGGGTATTGAGATGTATCAGGTCCAGATTCTTTTTCCTTTTGTGCACATAGTATAGTTCCTTGTTTACTCTGTACTCTTTTTCCAGTGGAAACACCAACATCAATAGCACTGATTACAGCTCATATGGGTAATACCTTAACCACCTCCTATCGGATTACTCATCAAAGGTCTTGAGATGATCCTTCCCATGTTAAGAACATAACACATGCAGCTAAAGATGTAAAAGTATGCAACCATCGGACTTCCAGTGTTCCGTACCTCATATGCAATTTTGTTGTGGCGCTTATTGATGATATGTCAGTTTTGTGTATAGCATGCTCTATCTGTTGCTTCTTCCCATAAATATTGTGGCAACTTGCTTGCTGCAGTCATAGTTTTAATTGCTCCCTTCATCATTTTGTTCTTTCGCTCGGCAACACCGTTCTGTTGTAGGGTCCAGGCTGCTGAACAGTATTGCTATGTGAAGTGGTTTGTAAATTTTGTGCCTCTTTCGGATTGAATAGATACAATGTTCAACCTTTTATCATTTTGTAGCTTCTTCCGGTGTTCATGCAGCTTGGTGGTTGCCTCCTTCTTCTTTCTCAATAATATGGTCCAAGAGAACCTGACTGGCTTCCTCTAAGGACAACTTGCTTGGTATTTGTCCTTCACCTTACAGTATCCTGCAAAGAATTTAAACGAGAATTATTTGTCACAAAACTGGCTAACACTCAGAAGGTTATTCTGTAGTCCTTCTACATAGGCTACATCGGTAACTTTGAATTTTCCTACAAGCAGGGTTCCTTTCCCTCTTATTCTCCCTTTGGATTATCACTGAATAGTACCATTGAACCTCGAACTTCTACATAATCTGACAATTTGTTGATATCTCATGTCATGTGATAATAACATCCGCTTTTGAAGTACCAAATGTCATCATTCCTTATATCCAGTAATAAAAAATTAAGTCGATTTAGGTCCCCTTTGTTCTTTGGATCCTTGGTCATTAGTGCCTTTCGATACCCATATTTGCCTTACAGCAAATAGGTTTGTTGTAGGTGTTGTTGGGTCCTATCTTGCGAAATTTACGTGGGACAAGCACGTATTCACTGTAATAATTGATATTATGCATGTAAAATTGAGATTTTTGGTTCGAGTAAGGTTCTTGTCTGGGGGTAGGAACTGTGTTTCTATGCTTTCTGGATTGCCTCCTGGGTTTCCAGTTGGATTCTCAGAGTTGCTGTTGATAGAATTACGAGGTAGCTTGCTTGCAAGAGAGGCGTCTGGGTCCCTGTACCCAGTATTGAGGAGTTGTGTACTGTTGATAGTATTGAGGTGCAGACTGTTGATGGTACTGGGGAACAACCTTCATTCTTTGCTGTTGGCGATGCTGCTAATATGCTTGAGGAGCATACTGTTGGAATTGTGCATTGCGTCTAACAGGTTTATGAGGTTATGTTGTCCACTGCTTGCAATATGAGCTAGTGGCGAAATGGCAACCTTGAACTTCTGAGAAGGTACAGTTGTAGCCTTACCTTTGTTTATAGGGACAACCTTCGGAATCTTCTCAATTTTGGGGCTTGGGATAGGTTCCACCCCTTTGACAAATACAGTACTATTTTGAGACTGTTGGAGAAAGAGCTGTATCCTAATCCACGTTTATCATGGACATGTTGTCCAGTGGTAGGGATATCTTCCTTCCTCCTGGATGATTTCTCAAACGACTTCAGGATGGTCCCGAGTTCTCCCTCTCTTTTCTCAAGAAGTTGTATCTTAGCTTCCAGGAGAGCATAATCGTATGTCTTACTTTTATTATTAGATTTTACCTCATTGATTTCATTGGTAAGTTGACGATTGCTCTCCATGAGTTTTTCATGCATGACTTTGCTATTTTCGCAATCCAAAGACATTTTCATAATTGATTTTTAGCAAGTCATTTTCATCCTTCGGCTCAGTTTGAAAAGTGTGAGATATAGGTTTTCCGGTTTTAACATCTCATGGGCTTGTTGAATGGTTCTAAACTCATTCATCATATTTTTGAAAGTATGCGATGCATTAGTAGGATTAATTGAGGTTGAGCTTACCTCATCATCACTTTTGTCATATTCTTCTTCTTTTGCCATAAAGTATATATATGCTTTATCTTCAATCTCATCATCAGATGAGTCACTGTAGGTGATCGCTCATAGGCATTCCTCTGGCTTGGTTGCTGTTGGCGGTGCACCTGATTCCCCAATAAGTGCCTTTAGCTTGCTTCTCCAGAAAAATCGGTTTTCATCCTTTTCTTGTTGCTCAGTCTCTGGTAGCTTTTGTACCTTAGGATAAGGACATCTATTTGCATAGTATCCTAGCTTTCTGCAGTTATAGCATAAGTTAGAGTCTCCAGAAGATGGTGACTCGGAACTCAAGATATTGAAGGTTTTCAGTTTGTAGGGAGATTTTCCGATCTTATTGATGAACTTCCTGAAATTTGTGCATGAGCAGTGCCATCGCATCCTGTTACAGCATGTCATCATCGTCATTATCGGGATTCGGTAATAAAATCGAAGTGCACAGCGGAAATATAAATGGGTAATATTATATAAATCCGAACCCTTAAGAGGATCGATCATATATATGAATATAAATTGATGAAGATAAAATTATAGAAATCATACCCCCGTAGACCTTTGATAATTAATCTTGTAAATGATCATGAACACGAATCTAATTCATTCGAGCTTGATGAATAATCCAACACCGAAGAAGTCCAGATTGACCGAAAAATTCGGTATCCAATTCGTTCTCTAAGAACACGGCTAGGAATTGATATAGTAATTTTTCTCTCTTCTTTTCTTCTTTATTCTTCTCTCTAAGATGTAGAACGAAAGAAGAAAATTTTTCTCATCCTCTCTCCCAAACCTCAAGGCCGAAACTGTTGCGGAATTTCGTTGAACGCAAGTGCACATTATCGTAGACAAGTAATAAAGTTATGAGTAAGATATCGTTCCCACGAGGACTGACTTACTAACTACCAATTTATTGATATTCTAATTTTATTTGAACTGTCGAAATTTTAGTTGCAAGTAATACTCAAGGAAAATTACTAAAAACAAAGGAATAATAGAATCGATTATTCAAAGGAAGAAAATCAATTAAGGAATTATTCTAGGATTGTGAATCCACCTCGGTTTATCCGAATTACTTTCGATTATATGAATTTAATGATTTCCCAATTTATTGAAGGCGAAGGTTGCTAAAATACTCTACCGCCTCTCCCAAGGTCAATAGATTTTTCTAAGGCGAATAATACACTCTACTCCTAGGTGAATTGATTCGACAATAGGCAAAAAGCACGAAATCTTCAGAAAGGCCACGTAGTTCCTATGAGTATATTCCTATCTCATAAGATAAAACGATTCTCACCAATTATTTTCCTCACCAACTCTCCGCTCCCGATTCGAGTTGCCTAATTAAAACAATTCAATTATAGGCCACACAATTGAAAACATTAAGAACAATTGGGAGAACTCAACAGAAAAGGGAATTATATTAATAATCAAAAGTAAATTCGTCAAAACTTCGGTTTCATCAAAATCCTAGAACAGGGTTTTAGCCTGACATATTAAAGAATAAAAATACAGAAATAGTTAAAGAAAGCATCGAAATCAAATGCAGATGAAGAACTCGGATTCCTCCGTTCTTCTGCTTCCGCTCTCTGCTCTTTAGTGTTTTCTGCTTCTTCTTTTCCTTGATGATCGATCCTCTATCATTCAATAATGCCTCTTTTCAGACCTTAAACCCTTATTTATAACTATCATCAGCCTCCAAAACGCGTCCGGGGATTGGGTCGAAAATTGCTCCAAAAACGGCCCAGAATCGCGGCCAACACATCAAAACCGCCCCGTGGGCCGCGACTCACTTAATCTGTGCCGCGGCCCTTAGCCATCAGCGCATACCTGGGCCTGCTATTTTTCTTCCTGGGCCGCGGCTCAGCATCCTTGTGTCGCGGCTCAGGGTACAGTTCGCTCGGCACTTGTTTAGCCACCTTCGTGTGCCGCAGCCCGCTTTCCTTGTGCCGCGGCCCCAGGCCAAAAATTGCCGTTTTCGCCTTTGTTGTTCGAGCTTCCGGACTCCAATTTCCTGCAAAACATAAAAGAATAGTGCATTAAAAGCTCATTTATGCAGATTTACACTTCAAATGAATATAAAATAATGATAAATAAGCGCATAAAAATACGCCTAACAAATACCCCCAAACTTGAGCCTTTGCTTGTCCTCAAGCAAAAATTAATTTCAAATAAAAAGTATCGTGAATAATCGTGCAAATCCATAGTGCTCACTTAATCAATACTACCGTGAAAATCTCAAAGAATAATACAAGTATCATAATAGTGAGTCACCTTCAGGACACTGATTCCCGAAAGTAACCATTTTCAGTGCAAATCAATCGTTCATGAAGAAAATCAAGCTCAAAGATTAACAAGCGTGAATTTAATCGACCGCCAATATGAAGGGTTAGAATAAACAAGCCAAGTCGCCCAGTCCCACAGTCTAGTGGCAAAAAATTTCAAGAGTTTCATCGTCAAAATTAACCCTCGGACGGTATTCCCTTATATATGATCAATAAAAATGATTCGAGTTAACCACTAGGTTCCGGCTCTCGGGATGTTTCATCGGGATAACCCTAGGGTGGATTTCCATTCTCATGTATTGGGGAACCGTTTGACGTAAAAGACACTCATGGGGCACATGGATGCTTCTAGTTACTAAGTTCCCCTCCACAGTAGAGAAAAAACTCGAATAGCTATTCCCGCATGTCCGATTTAAGGTCGCTGTTTTACGCGAGAGTAAACAACGGGTCACGCGAATACCCCTGGTTACTAGGTTACCCATCATCGGCACATGTGATATCTCTAAACTACTAGTCTAATCAGGGTTGTCGTTTTATGCAAGAGTAAACAACGGGTCACGCGAATACCCCCGGTTACTAGACTTCCCATCATAGAACATATAATATCTTGACTTTTTGGGAAAGACTGTCCGACTCTAAACTCCATTTAAGTGCCAACACGACTCATGTTACTGGACAACTAGCTACGCGGAAAGTATAACCCAACATATAGACGGTGATTTGAAAACACGTATGTCTCCTTTCTTATACGCTAAAATTTCTACAAAAACGAAAAAAAATTCGGACCTAAATGAATACTCAACGGAAACAGATATCGCTGACTGCAACTCGACCAAAAGTCAACCGTTTCTTCAAAGAGAAATCAGTATCGTAACATCAGTTTTACACAACGAAGCACGAAAAATTCACGAATGCAAATAATATGACGACAAGCAAGGCTAGCGTCAAACATAATGGAAAATAACGAAAAATGCAAACGAATAAGTAAAAAGCAACTGAAAGTAACCCCCCCCCCCCAACTTAGGACGTACATTGACCTCAATGGACATATATAATAATATGAGATAAAATAAAAGGTCAAGTACTCCCCTAGTGTCAGCTCATGAACTGGTGCTGGCCTCGTCCGGCAAGCCTGCTCGCTCATCGACTACACCATGCGGAACGTGAATGAATGAGCTTGCATCATCAAAGAAGAAATTAAGGATGAGCTCTCAAGTTTAAACATGATGTAAGGGTTGGGAGACAATGTAGTCCGATAAAATAATTCGTTGCATGTAGTTTGAAAATGCTTTCTGGCTAAATTTTTCATTGATGCAATTCATCAAACACTTGGTATGCATAAGTTTAAATGAAGAACAAGAATTTTAATGGCTAAATCCAAATCCCCAAAAATAACAACATAGATATATAGCCATGACAAACGACAAAGAACATCACCAATTCGTTCATAATCAATAATTTCCATCGATAACTAATAAAATATTTCATATCCCAACTCAACCATGATAAAACTTTAAAACACTAACTACATATTCACCATCGAATGAATAATACTTCACCTTTCAAGTCATGCAGCAAATGAGGATTAAGAGATTGCGAATTACCTTGCTTTGATTGAAGGAATGCAAGAAGATGGAAAATTGAATTGAATCATCCGAATGCCGCGCGCAGAAGGGGAAGAAGGCTTACCTAGGAACGGCCGATCAAGTATATGAAAGAATGCTGGGTGTTCCCATTTGCGATGGGGGCCGCGGCACAGCTTAAGTGAGCCGCGGACCATAGTACAGTCTGTCTGGGACTTTTTGTATTGTCGCCGAGTGCCGCGTCTCAATCAACGCGTGACGCGGCTCATCGTGTTAGTGTGCCGCGGCTCATTTGGTCCGTGCCGCGGCACGGAGTACAGCTTCCTGGGCGCATCTTTGGCATCTGGCATGCCGCGGCTCAGCAGCAACGTGCTGCAGCTCAGGGATCGAGTGTGCCGCGGCTCAGTAAGGTCGTGCCGCAGCATAGAGTACATGAAGTTTAGCCTTTTATGTCGATTAGTGTGTGCCGCGGCTCACAATCCTTGTGCCGCGGCCCATTGCTGATTTCTTCCCCTGGACTAATTTCTGCATAGAATTTTCAAAGGAACACATCAAGAACGAGAGGGATAAGCATATCAAAGCAAAATTGACAAAAATGAAGACTCTAAAAAGCAAGAAAATACTAAAAAATAAAAAATCTACAACTAATACTCGGGTTGCCTTCCGAGAAGCGCTAATTTTATAGTCTTCAGCCGGACTTTTCTAGCATTCATCCGGCGGTAGATAAGACGACGCTTGTCTTCTGCGCGTCTATTGGATTTCCCAGGTAGGCCTTCAACCGCTGTCCATTAACTTTGAATTTGCGGTCATCTTTTTACACTTCCACTGCACCATGTGGGAACACTTGAACTACGGTAAATGGTCCCGACCATCGTGAACGCAATTTCCCGGGGAATAACCTTAAGCGAAAATTAAAAGACCAATCTTTTCGAGACGAGCTGACTGTTTTTTCTAAAATCCATTTCAGCTCTCGATTTGATATCTCGACTTGACCGCTCGTTTGAGGATGGTAGGCTGTAGCAACACGATGAGTGACTCCATATTTTCTCAAGACCACATCAAGGAATTTGTTGTCGAAGTGTGAACCACCATCAATGATACTAGCACGTGGAGTCCCAAAACGCGTGAAAATATATTTTTTTATAAATTTGATTACGACATTGGACCCATTCGTTGGTAGTGCCACCGCTTCAACCCACTTTGAGACGTAGTCCACGACTACCAAAATATAGAGATTCTTGTTTGATAGAGGAAAGGGACCCATGAAGTCGATCCCCCATACGTCGAACAATTCAACCTCAAGTATGGTGTTCAGAGGCATTTCATGTCTCCTTGAGATGTTTCCCGTCCGCTGACACCGATCACACGTAGACACAAAGGAGTGAGCATCTTTGAATAATGACGGCCAATAGAGCCCCGATTGTAAGACCTTTGCCGCTGTTCTATTTCCACTAAAATGTCCACCATAAGGTGATGCATGACAATCATTCAGCACACTGTGTATTTCCTCGTCCGAAACACATCTGCGAATGATTTGATCAGGGCCTCTTTTGAACAGAAAAGGATCGTCCCAAATAATACTTAGCATCTGAAATTAGCTTCTTCTTTTGATGGCGTGAGAGGTCATTTGGAATTGTTTTGCTCGCCAAATAGTTCACTATATTAGCATACCAAGGAGCATGTTGCGAACCCAACTTGTAGAGCTGTTCGTCGGGAAAGGTTTCCATGATTTGTGGATGACTTTCTCCCTTCTCAAGGGGACTCTCTAACCGTGAAAGATGATCGGCAACGACATTCTCAGTCCCCTTTTTGTCGCGGATTTCCAAGTTAAATTCTTGGATGAGAAGCACCCACCTAATCAACCTTGGTTTAGCATCCTTCTTCTCCAAAAGGAATGGTCGGTCCACACTACCACTTTCGTCCCCAATAAATACGCCCAGAATTTATCAAATGCAAAGATCACCGCCAACAATTCTTTTTCCGTCGTGGCATAATTTCTTTGGGCGTCGTCAAGTGTTCGGCTCGCATAATACACGACGTGGAATACTTTCCCTCGTCTCTGTCCCAAAACAGCCCCAATGGCAAAATCACTAGCATCACACATTAACTCGAACGGGAGGTCCCAGTCTGGAGCGACTATTACCAGTGCAGTACTTAGAGATTTCTTCACTAAATCGAAACTTTCTTTACACGACTCGTCAAAATCAAACGGAACATCATTCATGAGAAGATTGCACAACAGCTTCGTGATCTTCGAAAAATCCTTAATAAACCGGCGGTAAAAACCGGCGTGTCCCAAAAAGCTTCTTATTCCTTTCACCGAAGTAGGCGGAGGTATCTTCTCGATTGTTTCAATTTTCGCCCGGTCGACTTCAATTCCATGTGAGGATATTCGGTGGCCAAGTATAATGCCCTCTTGGACCATAAAATGGCACTTCTCCCAGTTCAAGACCAAGTTTGTTTCCTCGCATCTTTTCAAGACTTTCTGCAAATTCTGCAAACACATATCAAACGAATCACCGAAAATGGAAAAATCATCCATACAAATTTCAATGCAATGCTCTACCATGTCAGAAAAAATAGCCATCATACACCGTTGAAAAGTAGCCGGCGCATTACATAATCCAAAAGGCATGCGCCTATAAGCGAAAATACCGTAAGGACATGTAAACGTCGTTTTCTCTTGGTCTTCTGGGGCTATATAAATCTGATTATACCCAGAATAACCATCAAGAAAGCAGTAGAAATCGTGTCCGGCTAATCTATCTAACATTTGATCAATAAAAGGTAAGGGGAAATGGTCTTTCTAGTGGCTTTATTTAATTTCCTATAATCTATGCACATACGCCACCCCGTGACAATCCTAGTGGGAATTAATTCATTATTATCATTTTGAATAACCGTTATCCTACCCTTTTTTGACACAACTTGGACCGGACTTACCCACTTGCTATCATAAATAGGAAAGATCATACCTGCGTCGAGGAGTTTTAAAACCTCAACTTTTACCACCTCTTTCATATTTGGATTTAAACGGCATTGATGCTCCACGGATGGTTTGTAATCTTCCTCCATCAAAATATTGTGCATGCAAATGGACGAGCTGATCCCCTTAATATCCGCAATAGACCATCCAAGAGCAGATTTGTATTCCCTCAAAACTCTCAATAATTTATCCTCTTGATCCCCCGTTAAAGTGGCCGGAAGAATGACTGGCAAGGAATCGCCGGGTCCTAAAAATGCATATTTTAAATGAGACGGAAGCTTCTTGAGTTCCAACTTTGGAGGTCTCTCGATTGATGGGACGGGTCGAGTTAGTGAACTTCCGAGCTCCTCACATGGTCGACGAATGAAAATTGGTGGGGAAGCATCCATGTGTCGTACGTAGGCTACATGATCTGAATTTAATTCGGAAGCATACCCAATCAAAACAGACTCCAGTATATCGGATGGATAATTCTCTCGAAATACTCTACTTACACACGAGTCAATGACGTCAACTTGGAAACAATTTCCAGCATCACTCGGATATTTTAAGGATCGAAAGATATTGAACGTTACTTGCTCCACTTGAACTCGTAGAGTAAGCTTCCCTTTTTCCACATTGATCAAAGTTCGGCCGGTTGCCAAAAATGGTCTTCCCAAGATAATTGGGATGTCGTGATCCTCCTCCATGTCAAGCACAATGAAATCGGCCGGAAAGATGAATTTATCGACCTTGACTAAGACGTCCTCTATTACTCCCCTCGGATATTTGATGGAACTATCGGCTAATTGCAAAGAGACCGTCATCGGCTTAGCTTCCCCAATATCAAGCTTTTTAAAAATAGAAAGGGGCATAAGGTTTATGCTGGCTCCGAGATTGCATAGGGCTCTTTCAAAAGACGAATTCCCAATGATGCAAGGAATAGTAAAGCTTCCCGGATCTCTCAATCTAGGTGGGAGCTTCTTCTGCAGAATAGCGCTGCACTCCTCCGTCAATGCGACTGTCTCATACTCCTCGAGCTTTCTTTTGTTTGACAAGATTTCTTTCATGAATTTCACGTAACTCGGCATTTGTTCCAAGGCGTCGGCAAATGGAATGTTGATATGCAGTTTCTTGAAGACGCCGAGAAACTTGGAAAATTGCTTGTCCAATTTTTGCTTTTGCAGACGTTGTGGGAATGGAATTTGAGGCGTGGGATGAGTAGTCGACACTGCCTTTGGCTTGGGTGCCTCGTCCTTTTCTTTCTCACTTTGCTCGATTTTGTCCTTGTTGTTGATAGGCTGCACTTTCAACTCCTTTCCACTTCGTAGTTCGATTGCTTGCACGTTTTCCTTGGGGTTCATTTATGTTGCGATGGGTAATGCACCTTGAGGTCGAGAGGACAATAGACTTTCAATCTGCCCCATTTGTGCTTCCAAGTTTCGGATGGAGGCAGAATGATTTTGAAGGGTAGTCTTAGTGCGGGTCATAAATTGGCTCGTGTTAGCCGCCAATTGGGCAAGAGCATATTCCAAGGATATCTTTGGTGTGGGGGCTGTACGAATTGAGCTTGTGGAGGTTTTAAAGTTTGCCCGTTCTTCCACGAAAATTTTTGGTGATTTCGCCACCCTTGATTATAAGTGTTGGAGTACGGATTGTTGTTCCGATTCCCATTCCCCACGAACTGAGCTTTTTCCATCGGATGTTGCTCGAAAGGATTTCCAAGTTGGCACTCTGCGCTAGGGTGAGATCCGTTGCACCAATTACATGATTCAGAGGTAACGGGGGAAGGAGCATGTGAAAAGGCTTGAAGATGCTGAGTTAAGGTGGCAACTTGAGCCGATAGTGTAGATATTGGATCATTATTGGAGATTTCCATTACTCGCTTCGGGATCACTCGTTCGGATGACCACTGATAAGCATTCGCAGCCATCGCCTCCAATAGAAAGTGGGCTTCGACCATCGTTTTTCCCATTAATTCTCCTCCAGCGGCTGTATCAACAAGAGTGCGTGTAGAAGCACTCAATCCATTATAGAACGTTTGAATTTGTAACCAGTCCGGTAGGCCATGGTGTGGGCATCTCCGTAATAAATCCTTGTATCGCTCCCAAGCTTCATGAAGCGACTCCATATCAAATTGCCCGAAAGTAGTAATCTCATTCCTTAACCTCGCCGTCTTCGATGGTGGGAAGAATTTAGCCAGAAAGGCTTGTGCTAATTCCGCCCAAGTTGTGATAGAGCCCGACGGTAACGAATTCAACCAAAATTTGGCTTTGTCCCTCCAAGAGAAAGGGAAAAGCCGCAGATGGATGGCATCATCGGTAACACCATTATTTTTGAAGGTATCACAAATCTCGATAAACGGAGCGATATGCGCATTGGGGTCATCATTTGCTAGTCCACAAAACTGGCTTGCTTGCACCATCTGAATAATAGCCGGCTTGATTTCGAAGTTGTTGGCTTGGATGGTTGGACTCCGGATCCCCGAAAAGTTTGCATTTATTTGTGGCATTGCATAGTCACGGAGTGCTAATGCCAGTTGAGCTTGCTGAATGGGATTTTCTCCTCCATGATTTTCGATGTTCTCGGCCATGGTGTCTCGTTTCTCCTTCTTGTTTTTCCGAAGAGTGCGCTCGAGTTCGGTATCCAAAGGTAGTAGGCCTTCGTTACCGAATTTTCTCATGCACTAACTAGAAATTTCTGAAAGGAAAACAAATAAACAAATTACACAAAAAATAAAAATTACAATAAAAAAAAATGTTCAAACTAAGATTAGAAATACTGAAATCGATATTAGTAAAATAATCAGTCCCCGGCAACGGCGCCAAAAACTTGTTGCGAATTTCGTTGAACGCAAGTGCACGTTATCGTAGACAAGTAATAAAGTTATGAGTAAGATATCGTTCCCACGAGGAGTGACTTACTAACTACCGATTTATTCGTATTCTAATTTTATTTGAACTGTCGAAATTTTAGTTGCAAGTAATAATTAAGGAAAATTACTAAAAACAAAGGAATAATAGAATCGATTATTCAAAGGAAGAAAATCAATTAAGGAATTATTCTAGGATTGTGAATCCACCTCGGTTTATCCGAATTACTTTCGATTATATGAATTTAATGATTTTCCAATTTATTGAAGGCGAAGTTTGCTAAAATACTCTACCGCCTCTTCTAAGGTCAATAGATTTTTCTAAGGCGAATAATACACTCTATTCCTAGGTGAATCGATTCGACAATAGGCAAAAAGCACGAAATCTTCAGAAAGGCCATGTAGTTCCTATGAGTATATTCCTATCTCATAAGATAAAATGATTCTCACCAATTATTTTCCTCACCAACTCTCATCTCCCGATTCGAGTTGCGTAATTAAAATAATTCAATTATAGGCCACACAATTGAAAGCATTAAGAACAATTGGGAGAACTCAACAGAAAAAGGAATTATATTAATAATCAAAAGTAAATTCGTCAAAACTTCGGTTTCATCAAAATCCTAGAACAGGGTTTTAGCCTGACATGCTAAAGAATAAAAATAGTTAAAGAAAGCATCGAAATCAAATGCAGATGAAGAACTCGGATTCCTCCGTTCTTCTCCTTCCGCTCTCTGCTCCTTGGTGTTTTCTGCTTCTTCTTTTCCTTGTTGATCGATCCTGTATCATTCAATAATGCCTCTTTTCAGACCTTAAACCCTTATTTATAACTATCATCAGCCTCCAAAATGCGTCCGGGGATTGGGTCGAAAACTGCTCCAAAAATGGCCCAGAATCGCGGCCAACACATCAAAACCGCCCCGTGGGCCGCGGCTCACTTAATCTGTGCCGCGGCCCTTAGCCTTCAGCGCATACCTGGGCGCGCTATTTTTCTTCCTGGGCCGTGGATCAGCATCCTTGTGCCGCGGCTCAGGGTACAGTTCGCTCGGCACTTGTTTAGCCACCAGGTGCCGCGCCCGCTTCCTTGTGCCGCGGTCCTGTGCCAAAATTGCCGCTACCCGCTTTTCGTTGTTCGAGCTTCCGGACTCCAATTTCCTGCAAAACATAAAAGAATAGTGCATTAAAAGCTCATTTATGCAGATTTACACTTTAAATGAATATAAAATAATGATAAATAAGCGCATAAAAATACGCCTAACAGAAACTCACAATGTGTGTGTGTTGAATTTTCAATTAGCAACTAAGCCCTCCACATGCTTAGTTATATAATTGATAAGATCAGATCTTATCATCACTCTGTCCACATGCACAAAGTAACCATCACACACCATACCACAAAAAACAAGGGATGAAAGGAGGGAGAAAGAGGAAGGGGGCAGCCCATCTAGT
Source organism: Orobanche coerulescens (assembly GCA_033398695.1). Lineage (NCBI taxonomy): Eukaryota > Viridiplantae > Streptophyta > Magnoliopsida > Lamiales > Orobanchaceae > Orobanche > Orobanche coerulescens. Next base: position 81,655,348 of record CM065812.1, on the reverse strand, counting down.
GGTTGTTGAGAAAACAAGTCGAGCCACTCGGTTCGTTACAGATGTTTGTGTGTCTAGTCCGAAAAGTACACTTTATTTTATCTTAAATGTATTTATGGTTAACTAATTAATCCAATTAATTAATTATCAAATACAATATTATAATTATATTTCTTCAAGAAATACTCAATTTATGAATTAAATTAATCAATCAATAATTAATTTCAATTCACAAGACTCCAATGGTTTATCCAATAAATTAAATTAGATATCCAATATCCAATATTGAAGAAGGGATAATAAATTCACATTTATCCATCAAATATCCTAGTGCGCGACTCAATAGGTCCATCTCAGTCAGCAATGGTAGGAACCAAGGAATGCGGGAAACGCTCAGCCAGCCTAGTGGCCCGCACGGAAACCCAAACTGAGAATGAATGATAGGATCATTCTAAAACCATTATGTCGTGAATACCTTATATGTATAAACGCTTTAATCATATGTATTGATCAAGTATTAGGATCACGATAATGTCAAACTCTATTATAACTTGACTCTATGCATTTGTTAGTGCAAACTAAGATCACAGAGCTCCCGTGTACCGAATACAACTAGATATAAATGATTTGTCTAAAGACTTACGATCTCATTTGCCACTAACCGCATAGGACATTTACCTACTCACTTATAGAAGAAAGAATCATACCTTGGTATTCAGTATAGACTGCTACATGCGCACTAAGTTGCACTTCGAGGTTGACCCCATCAACCGGTGATTGGATCGAACAACTCAAGTGACAAACATAATGTCACAAGCACATCTTCTACTGAATCCTCAAGTCGTAGCTTCACGTATACCAATCACAATATTTCGATTCAGTCATTGACTATCCCATAGTGAAATCCATGTGATCGAATCGAGGTGAGTCGAATTCAAGTATACTAATCCCATTAGTATACCTATAACATGTGCTCCTACTAACCAGTAGTAAGTACAGATCTTGTTTAACCTTAATACCTAGTTAAGTTTTATCGACTTGCAAACCAATTACTCATTCGAGCCCTAAACATTCTCAGTGCCTATCTCCTTATCTTCATAACGAGTGGAATGTTTGCTCTCAAATGCAAGGACTATTATTCTATATACCAAATCATGATGCCAGTGATATACAATAATATAGCAATAAATAAATGCCTTATTTAATTGATGTTAATTACAATAAAACACTCTCACCCCCATCCTCTGAGTGGCATTCGAGGGTATATTCCCAACAATATCCCACTTGCACTCAATACCACAAACTATGGTATCTTATACCCATATTTTCCAGATGTCACTCTAAGACAGTTCGTAAATACATTAGCAATGACACCGCCCCTCATACAAATAAAAGATGAGAGTCAAATACCCACACATCACGAAATCAAAATCCACAGAAGGATTCAATCACTTAACGAATAATCATACAAGTAACTCGCATCAGACGAGGCACAAACACAACGAAGGGAGACTTACATCCATAGGTCGCACGAAGATGATGGCTGCACCTCGATACTAATCACGACCGACACCTCAGACGATGCGTTGCGACACGACTCGATCAGATAAAATCTGACAAGACAAGACAAGACAAGACCCGACAACACAAAACTCGACCCGACAGCCTAGGTTTCCGCAACTTAAGCTCTGATACCATATTCTGTAACACCCCCAAACCACTCGGGAATATTACAGTGCCGTAGACCCTCTCCATAAGGATCTACCAGGCTAAATACAGAAACACCACAATACAATACAATACACTACATACCGACATGGGTAATTAACGGACCATTAGACCGATTTGGTCTTTTACCACAACATACACATCAACCATACATTACTCTTTCTCATAACTTATACCCACACAGGGGTTAACATAAATCAACGTTCCCGCATAAGGGAAAATAAACACAACGGAAGGACAAAACAAGACATCACCAAATACTCAACACAGGTCTTTATGTGATTAGTATCGTCGTCCATCATCCTTCGTAACGATCATGTGAATTGCTCCCCAGCAACCTGCAAGTACCTGGATGCAAAACAGACATCCACCCCCCGAATACTCGGGGGTTAGCAAAACTCCACTGTTTTGCTAGTGCAAGTATAAATACAAGGACGAGCCATACATATCATACTCCAAGAACATAGAAATCGTGAATATACTTCCCGAGATAATTCACTTGATCAAAATAGTTTGAATTACGAAAGATAAGAATAAAACCATTATACGATCTCGGGAGTTTTTGAAAACATTTGGGGTTCAAGAAGTCTCAAGCCTTTCGAACACTTAAGGACACAACCCAAAATCATTTATTTCAAAATACGATTCCGATAACAAAATATGGGGTCCACGACCCAATCATAACATTCCAACCACAAGCACGGGGGTCCGTGAATCAACTTGTTCACATCACATACTCACAAGAATAGCCCGTCATAAAGTACACCGTGTCAAACATTACCATGACGACGGTCTCACAGAACGACAACAGAGAACACAACTTTGCGACTTGACCATACGGTCGAACTCAACACACCACAGAGCTACAATACACAGAGCAACCACATGACTCACGTACCCTTACCAAAATCACAGTCAAGGGACAAATCACACACAACACATTTACTGGTGCCATTCCAGCTAAGTACGATACCATTTGTACTGCCATTCTAATCAGACGAAATATGCGCAAAAAATCACAGTTATCCAACAACACATTTCAAAGTTAACCGTTGGTACGAGACTCACGGCCGCCGTACCCCGCAGAGCCCCATCGGACATCCCTGTGTGGTTAACCCTAGTTCGTGATATGCACACTCACGGCAATACGTATCCCTAGAGGTCCCGTCAGACCGTCCCTAAGTGAACATACACATATCATCCACAACGCCACACGAAGCCATAATTCGAATACTAGAATATGCATAAAAATGCTAGGTACTTCACTAGAATGGACACTTTAGTCTACGTATACTCACAACTAATGTCACACAATCACAAGAAATTACCAATACCAAACAACACCAAGCGCCACAACTTCCTTACGAAGGAATAACAACAAATATCACAAAATGTCCCACATTCGCCGAACAATTACACATATCAGTACACAATCCTCGGCAAGTAATTTCGGTCTACTAACATCACTTAATATGATAAACGTCTTCCAACATATGAAACTAACACACATATTCCGAAAGCACGTTAATCTACGAAGCATACGAGTTATCTTTTGAAAGACAACAATTATCGAGAACATACCGATCCTTTTAAAAGTTCATTAAAACATTCATATTGTAATTTAATTCTAATACTAACGAATACGACTAGGAAACACGAAGTGTATGGGCAAGATACTTGCCTCGAAATCGTCACGCAAGTATTCCGACGAACACGACTCAACCGGGAAGCTCCAAAACGCTCGATGCAATCGAAAAGGAAGATGACGATGAACGGAAGGGTTCAACACGGTTTCTTCGCAAGAAACTCGACCCTAAAATTAAATAATTAATAAATCAACGATCATATGAGTAAGAATAATCGTAGAACGTTCGAAAACCCCACTATGACATTCTACCGGACACCTTCAAGGCGTCGATTAAGAATTCAACCAAAACGACGAATCTATATGATCCGGCCATGGAATAACAAGGAAATTGGTAGAATACACCTTAATAATCAATAATCCATCAATAATCTAAGTTATTACGGATCAAACGAACGAAATCCAACAAAAATCCCAATTTCCCCAAAACTAGATTTGTAGGAAATCTACCTTGATTCGGTCGATCGGAGGAGGTTATGGGATGATTAATCGATGTTAGAAGCTCAAGAACTTCGTGGATGGAAAGAACAACACCATGCCTTCTACCTCTCCAAGCTTCCAGCCGCGGAAGGACAAGAAACGAAATGAAAAACGGGTGAAGAAATGACGTGCCCGACCATTATTAATACTGCCCAGGGACGCACGAGCAGGCACGCACGAGCGCCCGGTCGTGCGCCGGGTCGTGCGCGCCCACTGCCAGCCAACTGCCGGGATGCACGAGCACTGGGCACGAGCACTCGCTCGTGCGTGTGCAGTTAGGTCCGCACGAGCACCGGGTCGTGCGTGCAGCTCGTGCGCCACGCTCGTGTGCACCTGGCCGGTCCCTGCCGCACGTGGCCGGCCAGTGCCCAGCCGCCAACACTCGACGACTCGAATTCCCGGAAACGTACGGAACGAACACGACGAATAGTATAACATTCAAAACACGAGTGAAGCACTAAACAAAAACATGATTCCGACAACCCGAAGGTTGAAAAGACGATACGAAGGCCGACATCCCAAAACTTTGGGAAATTACGAAAATGGCCCAAAACGCCCGAAAATCACGATACGTGATCGAATAACCAAACCGAAATTCACAACACGTCTAACAAAGTTAAACAGACTTACGAGAAACTCGAAACAACAGTTTCGAACGAGATTCGCAAGAATCGAACTCAAGTACGAAAAAGTTGCCAAAGAGCACGGAACTCAACAAAACAACACCGAAACGAACTCGGATGACAAAAAGTGCAGAATTAATGATTCTCAGAATGACGAAACGGTCATGAACAATTCGTCAAAATGGACTTTCTCTGAAAAAAGGAATTATCGGAAATCGAAATTACGGGTATTACACACTACCCTCCTTAAAAGAAGTTTCGTCCCGAAACTTAAAACAAGTAGGGAGGAGTAATATCCTGCCAGGAACCACTCAACGAGATATACAAGAAACGTGTAACTCACGCCCAATGGCAAAACATTACAAGCAATGCAAAGGGACAAACGACGTGAAAACACGCTCCACGACGACTAACACAACGCTACCGGTAGAGACATAGTAAAAACCACAAGTGACAAGCGTCAACAAATGGATAACACAATCATGTCGCTTATCCGAACAATCACAAAAGACAACGAACGAAAATCAATACGATTGACCGACCCAATGGTACATCAATCAAAACGCGAGCCAATCGCTGAACAAATACGGAATTCCACCGCCTAAGGGTTGGAGGATCGAAAACGAGACTAATTTCCCGAACATAAGGAAATTAGGAAGGAGTCTGAACGTTCAACAATCACGAAATGAGAGCAACAAAAACCGAACAATCAAACGATCGAGACAACAAAAATCGAACAATCATGTTCGAATCACGAAGAACACTAAGGTTCAAATAACAACTCCGAGGTTCACATCTCGACTCGAGACAATATATGATCCGGTGAAAACAACAAGATGTGCATTCACATAAGATCCACAAGAAAGGGAATAGCAATTGGAAAGTCACAACGACAAACGAGTTATTCCGAAACAATACCACACTCGTTCGATCAACAAAATCAGAGGCAGGACAAGCTCAGAAAATGTCAACGAACATAAACGAGTCGACAGAGTCGAAAATACAGAAGTTCAAAATCCGATCCACTTCGAATTAAAGAACTAGTAGAACCAAATGATGTCACTTCCGAAGAAGGTTCACAAGAATCAAACCGAACTCGAAAAAGTCACAACGATAACCAGATCCACCCAAAACAAGGTCACAGCTCGTTCAAATGATGGAACCGAAATACAGAACAAGTTCAGAAAGTATCAACGAACACGAGCGAGTCGATAGACCTAAGAAAGAGGAAATGCAGAAGTCCAAAAATAATACGGGTATCACATTCGACCTCTTATAAAAGAAGGTCGTCCCTGCAACTCACAATAACAGAAACAAGGCAACAACACAAAAGCGGTCGACGGAAACATCTCCCATGGGCCTCTCAGAGCCGATCCTGATATTTGTGCTGAAGCACGAACTCCGAAAGTCTCAGTAGCCAATTCGCAAAACTGAATTATGTGTCCCTCAAGTCCGCACTTGAAATGCGTTACTGATTGCCCCCGGCACACCGCGGTTGAAACACCTCGGCTCGGCATACCGAATATACAAATGCTAGATACAATGGAACATAACATCGCAAAACAACAAACTGGAGATGCCAACATGGCATAACATATCAACACATACTAAGATCACAACAACCACAGCATCATTCGACGATCTCAACGGCCCGAACGATAACCAGCACACAATCACAAAACATCATGAACAATCACACATTTACACAAACGTACAAACCCAAGCTTTAACAGCTCGCACATGTGCGATAGCACGCAAATCACCACGAAATGATAACGTTAAAGATCAACCTCACACCTATCACCGAGGGCTAATACAACAATTACGTGGCGAATGACTCAGTGCTCACACCACCAATTCAATCACAACTCGGGGGTTAACACCCTAACAAAAGTGCGAACATTACACATACATTCCTGCACCGCAAACAGGAATGAAAGGTTTTAAAAATGAAAACAACCTTTGAAAAAAAATGATTTTGGAAACACTAGTTGATCTTGAGTATCACTTTTCAAAAAGTTGAACAAACATTATTGTCGAGACTTTGAAAACCATTATGCGTTTGATAAAAATGAGGACACTTTCTTCTAGCGAAAAACTTTCAGAATGCATTTGAAAATATCTCAAAATATTTTGGTCCTCAACTGGAAATTTTTTGAAATGTATCGCGGCATTAGAAAGCACCTTGAAAACACCGCAAGAAAATAATTCATTTTAAAAGTACGTCTCGAAATTTAATTTTCTAAGATACTCAAGGTTTTCCAAAAATTCAATAGGCCAGAATGCCCAAAACTCACAAAAATTCTTTATCAAACCGTCATAAAACATTCAAGGTCAAAATGCCAAAACTCGATTTAGGGAATCAGTTTTACGAATTAGAACTCAGTTTGCAAAATACTAAAGTCATTTTTAAAGGATTCACGCAGCGGATGAAATACAGTTCGTAAATTCATTAGCAGCGACACCGCCCCTCATACAAATAAAAGATGAGAGTCAAATACCCACACATCAAGAAATCAAAATCCACAGAAGGATTCAATCACTTAACGAATAATCATACAAGTAACTCGCATCAGACGAGGCAGAAACACAAAGAAGGGAGACTTACATCCACAGGTCGCACGAAGGTGATGGCTGCACCTCGATACTAATCACGACCGACACCTCAGACGATGCGTCGCGACACGACTCGATCAGATAAAATCTGATAAGACAAGACAAGACAAGACCCGACAACACAAAACTTGACCCGACAGCCTAGGTTTCTGCAACCTAAGCTCTGATACCATATTCTGTAACACCCCCAAACCACTCGGGAATATTACAGTGCCGTAGACCCTCTCCATGAGGATCTACCAGGCTAAATACCGAAACACCACAATACATTACAATACACTACATACCGACATGGGTAATTAACGGACCATTAGACTGATTTGGTCTTTTACCACAACATACACATCAACCATACATTACTCTTTATCGTAACTCATACCCACATAGGGGTTAACATAAATCAATGTTCCTGCATAAGGGAAAATAAACACAACGGAAGGACAAAACAAGACATCACCAAATACTCAACACCGGTCTTCATGTGATTAGTATTGCCGTCGTCCATCATCCTTCGTAACGATCCTGTGAATTACTCCCCAGCAACCTGCAAGTACCTGGATGCAAAACAGACATCCACCCCCCGAATACTCGGGGGTTAGCAAAACTCCACTGTTTTGCTAGTGCAAGTATAAATACAAGGATGAGCCATACATATCATACTCCAAGAACATAGAAATCGTGAATATACTTCCCAAGATAATTCACTTGATCAAAACAGTTTGAATTACGAAAGATAAGAATAAAGCCATTTTACGATCTTAGGAGTTTTTGAAAACATTTGGGGTTCAAGAAGTCTCAAGCCTTTCGAACACTTGGGGACACAGCCCAAAATCATTTATTTCAAAATACGATTCCGATAACAAAATACGGGGTCTACGACCCAATCATAACATTACAACCACAAGAACGGGGGTCCGTGAATCAACTTACACTACTACAAAAATGGTCAAAGAGACCTATAATAAAAGACCTGTTAACTAACACAACAGGTCTCTTTGACGTAAGAGATCTAATATCAGAGATAACAGGTCTCTAATGTGTTATAGGACCCACACAGAAGATTAAGGGAGAGACATAAGAGACCAGTTATTTAACTTAACAGGTCTTTTATGTGTGCTATATAAGGCTATCATTGAAAACCGATCCTCGTCTATAATCTTAACCTGTTCACTCCCTACTCTCTCTCCTCTTCCTCCCCTTAATTAAGTAGGTCTTCTTCTTCCTTCGATTTATCCTCTTTCGATTTCTCCTTTTCAATTTCTTCCTCCATTGAAGCTATGCAAAAATGAAATTAGAAACTAAAGTTGCACGGAAATCTGCCCCAGCAAATAGGTAGAGTCAAGAAGCGTCACTGCTTTAGCCCCTGAACCATCACAATGACATCAGAATTACTGGAGTTCCACTTCTAAAACTACGACATCGTCGCGGAGGCTCTGAAGCTTAGTGGTTGCTGTTTCTGAAGATACCAACCTTTGTATAATTCATGGTAACATCGCTTAATTTTTGGGGTTTAGATTTAATCTTAATGTCTAGGGTTCAGGATTTGTTTGGAATTTTTTCAAGATATTTTAGTTTTTTGTTGTTTATATATAATTTAATTGCGGTTTTTTTTTTTGCTATATATAATCAAGATTCTATATGATTTTTTGATTTCTTGAACTAGATTTATTTGTTTTCTGTAAAATTTCTTACATGTGTAGTTCGTTGGGATTCCTTGAATTGAAATGGGTTCGAATTATCTGCTTTCTATATAGTAATTCATACACAAATTTGTTAATTAAATTAGGGCTGTTTGTTGTTACTGTTGTGGTGGAGGTACAGCAAGGGGTTCTGAATTCTGATGGTCTTAACGTGAACACACATCCAATATGAATATCGAGTAGAAAGGATTTGGGGCATATTCAAATTACTTTTTAACAAATTTAACTCATTGACTCGTTAATCACTAGGTAAATTCTTTCATTGCATAGTTCTTTCGAATTCAAATTGAATTATTATTTTTCCTTAATTTTTACATTGGCTAAGGTATTGAATTATGAGAATGTCAATTTGTGGTTTTCATTATGTTTTATGCCTTAAAGCTGGTTTTATAGATTAAGTTATGCCAAAAAATAAGTTAATTATTGGCTATCATTTTGTGTAATTTGCTAGGTTGTGTTGCTAACACTCTAACTGATAACAAATAATGAAGCCTATTCCTTGTAATTTGGGTTTGTCCTTGCATACAGTTGAAAATTTTCAGATTATTTGAGAATTATACTTTGAGCTTGTGTGATAATCGCTCAATTTAACTGCTCTTGAATCAATTGGAGTGTTAGTACATTAGTGTTTGGTTTGCAATTGAAACTTTTCAGATTATTTGAGCTATTAAATTTCGAGTCGAGAGAGCTTGTTTTGGATTTGACTTGGTCAGTGTGTTACTAATTTAGTGTTTGGCATGCAATTAAAACTTTTCAAATTATATGAGCTGTTAAAATTTCTAGTTGAGAGAGCTTATTTTGGATTTTGAGAGTGTTAGGCCAGGTTTCAGGACCTGATTGGTTTATTTGCGGTTTAAAAAATATTTCAATGGAAGATTAGAAGAGCTTGTTTGCATTCGTTGCTTGATATTAAAGGTGTATACATGATTTCTTTTGTTCGTTCGGTGTATGTCCTACAAATGCCTTTCTTGTAAAAGCTTTAAAATTTACTATAATGTGTTCTTTTTTTACTGAAAAAGAAAACAAAAGTGTTGGGGATAGGACCTAAGAAAACATCAAGGTTTAATTCTTACTCGTATTATGTCTATATATCAATTTAGAATTACAGATTGCATTTATTAGTTGTTGATTGAATGATAATATTAATCTCTTTCCTCTTTTTGTAGTAGCATATTCACATGCAAGACAAGAGTAGTTCAGAAGATTGCTTTTGAGCATAATGGTTCGGATTTAATTTTGCAGAAGAACTTGGAGTTAAAAAGGAGCTTTGGAAGGTAATTTGGCTATTTATTAGTTATCTCGTATCTATCTATTAAGCACTTATCCATCCTAATTCATGTATTTGATAAACAATGTAATTGTCCTTTCCTAATAGTAGAAAAAATCTTGAGTGCCTTTGGTTTCACTTCCTGTTGTATACTTCATTTCACCAAATGCTAAAACACTCCAAATTTAAGAAATATGTTCAGAGCTAGTCCTATATATGCTTTTCCAACTTTACACATTATAGTACTTTTTGCCCACTAACTGCACTTCTTATTTAGTTGGTCTTTGATGCTTAATTGAGATTATTGCCACAAATTACTAGCTAATTCATACGTTCCATGTCAAGGAAATCAAAAACACTTTATGGTGGAAACTGTCACTACTACAAAAATGGTCAAAGAGGCCACCTAAAAGAGACCGCTTAGATTCAACAAATTGGTCTCTTTGATAGAAGAGACCTCATATTACTTATAAGCGGTCTTTTATATACACTTGGGTCCACTATGACACCAATGGGTAGAAATAAAAGACCTGTCATCATAAACAACCGATCTCTAAGTTGTTTTTTTATTTTTTATTTATTTATTTTTTAATTCGACGTTAATCCATTCTATCGATCGGCTCAGTTTTCACTCAAAATTCTCTCTCTCTCACTTATCTCTTTGTGTAGCAAGGAGACCAAAAACCCCAACCTCACAAATCTTTCACTAATTCCTTACTAATTTCTGTCGATTTAAGGATATAATCCTGGCGTCCTTCACGAATTTCTCATCACTCTGCATCTCTCTGCCCATTTCGTCCATCGATCTGAGTGTAGCAGCTTCGACCACTAATCTCTTGAAAATTTTTCGTCAATTTAAAGCTATAATTGAAGTATAAGCAAGTAAAATTTTCATTTATTTGAGTGTGCTTGTTGTTAATTTTTGATTTTAGGGTTTTTTATTGTTAATATTGAGTTGGTTGTGTGTTTGGATGATTCGGATTAATTATATTTAGGTCACTTGTTGTTTCTGAATTTGAATAACCTTACAAGTGTTCTACCTCTCCAATTTCAATCTCACTTCGATTGATCCAATTTTTGATCTCACTTCCATTAAAATTTTGATAGTTAATAAATGGTAATTGTTTGAATTTATTTATGAAATGTTTCTTTAATTTGTGATTTAGATCTTTCTTACGTTTATTTGGATTTGTTTTCTTAAATCTGATCATTGTTACTAAAATTTCTTAAATTAGGGTTTAAGATATCCTTGTAATTAAATACAAATTTTGGATGTCGGTTGGATGGAGAAGGAGTGTTCTACTGCTTTGGAGGTAATTTCAATACTACTGTTTTCAAGTATTTCTCTCTCTTTGTATAAAATCTAACCTAAAAATGTAAATTTCTACCATTCTCTTACATTTTGGTTGGTTTGAAAATAGAGGGAACAGGAATAAGAAGCCCCAATGTTTTAGTATTGATATGATTTTTTTCTGTTATGTTAATTGTTTACAAATCTTGTTCTAATATTCTTGATACAGTTGCTACAAGTAATTCCAAATTCAGTAGTTTAGATAATCCAAATGCCAGTGGTCGATCTTGTGATTATATACAAATTGATTCATTGATAAGGTTGAGAGTTTTTACACCATCGGTAATGTCAGGATGAACACCATCAAATTATTACTGGTTTTAACCTCTTTTTTTCTTTTACCTCTGTTTTGGGTGATTCTAGGTTATGCTGTTTCTGAAGAAAGGCTGCTTTTTAGGGAGGAACGACTTCCTTGTTGTGGTGTGGGGATTGGATGGTTCTTGTAAGTTATCCTTTTGATTGTTATGTTCTTCATAATCATCATTATATCCCTGAAAGCCGTTGCATGTTTCGAAATATATCAAATAGCTGATGATATTCCTGATCCTTTGATGTATTTACTTCTCCTATTTATTGTATTTTGACACCATCCTTCAGACTTTTCATGGAAAAAATTAATCTACTTTTGATTGAAGAGGTAACGTAATTACCCCCTCCCCCAAAAAAACAAATAGTAGTATAATAATAATAATATAATAAATAATAATAATAATATCATAAATAATAATAATAATAAATTGATCTTAGAAATTTTTCTTGCAAGGAAAATTTGAATTATTTAGAGATTACAAGGAATTACTAAATAAATTTTGGTTTTGATTTTTCTTGCGAGTTTCATCATTCTTTTTGAGTACCATGTCGGTGGTAAAGGCTGGTGTGGGTTTGTAATATATTCGGATCTCTAGTGATACAAATTTTTATGGTTTTTTTTTCAATTTGTATAATGAAAAGAGGTTCAATTTCTGGGGTTCATGTGGGGTATGAAGAGCAATAATAATACCAGACTTTGGATCCCAGTCTGTTTGCCGAAAGCAAACAACAAGGTATCCAATGTTGATGTCTTCTTGAGTTATCATTTCAACTCTGTTGCTTCATAGGAGCTATATATGAAAGATGTGTTTATTTGAAAATTGAACATGTTTAGGGCTAATTATATCTTTAATTTGCCTTTTTTTGTTAATCATTATTTGTTTTTTATCGTTCTTGCAGTTTTTTCACCAGGACCCACGTACATATTCAACAGAAAATATTGACGAGATTAGAGACTTGGGGGCTAAGTATTTTCTCGAGCTGAAGATGGTATGAACATTGATTATTGAGTTTGGTTTGTCTCTTATTTTTGGGAAAAGTAAGAGCCTTACGGAATTTTTTGTATAGTATTCATAGAGGTTGAGTTAGGTGGTACGGAAATAGCATAATGGTTTTGGTTTATATTTTTAGGGGAAATTAGAGTATTTTTAGATGTTTTTTTATAGTATTTTGGAGGTTACATTTGAATTATTAATGAATGTTTGTAAAAGTGCTTATCAACTTCGATTTATTATTAATATATAATCCATGAACTTTATAAAAAAAAAAAATTTAAACAATCAAAGAGACCCGTTATGTATAAAAACCGGCCTCTCAGGTTTTAAAATAAAAATATTAAAAAAAAAATCAAAGAGACCCGTTAGGTGTAAAATGGGCTCTCTTAGGTTAGACAAAAAAAATATTAAAAAAATCAAAGAGACCCGTTAGGTGTAAAATGGGCTCTCTTAGGTTAGACAAAAAAAATATTAAAAAAATCAAAGAGACCCGTTAGGTGTAAAATGGGCTCTCTTAGGCTATACAAAAAAAATATTAAAAAAATCAAAGAGACCTCATATCTCAGATAACAGGTCTCTTACCCTTTTAAATTAGTTTCCCCTCACTTGCATAAGAGACCTGATTTCTTAGATATCAGGTCTCTTATATCTCAAAAACAGACCCCCCCCATGAGGCGGTCTCTTTATCAAAGAGACCGCTGAGATAGAAACCCGTCCAGAGGCGGTCTCTTAGGCTTATTTGGACGGGTCTCTTTGCCTATTTTTGTAGTAGTGTTATTCACATCACATACTCACAAGAATAGCCCGTCATAAACTACACCGTCTCAAACATTACCATGACGACGGTCTCACAGAACGACAACAGAGAACACAACTTTGCAACTTGACCCTACGGTCGAACTCAACACACCACAGAACTACAATACACAGAGCAACCACAGTACTCACGTACCCTTACCAAAATCACAGTCAAAGGACAAATCACACACAACACATTTACTGGTGCCATTCCAGCTAAGTACGATACCATTTGTACTGCCATTCTAATCAGACGAAATATGCGCCAAAAATCACAGTTCTCCAACAACACATTTCAATGTTAACCGTTGGTACGAGACTCACGGCCGCCGTACCCCACAGAGCCCTGTCGGACATCCCTGGGTGGTTAACCCTAGTTCGTGATATGCACACTCACGGCAATACGTATTCCTAGAGGTCCCATCAGACCGTCCCTAAGTGAACATACACATATCATCCACAACGCCACAAGAAGCCATAATTCGAATACTAGAATATGCATACAAATGCTAGGTACTTCGCTAGAATGGCCACTTTAGTCGATGTATACTCACAACTAATGTCACACAATCACAAGCAATTACCAATACCAAACAACACGAAGCGCCACAACTTCCTTATGAAGGAATAACAACAAATATCACAAATCGTCCCACATTCGCCGAACAATTACACATATCAGTACACAATCCTCGGCAAGTAATTTCGGTCTACTAACATCACTAAATATGATCAACATCTTCCAACATATGAAACTAACGCACATATTCCGAAAGCACGTTAATCTACGAAGCATACGAGTTATCTTTTGAAAGACAACAATTATCGAGAACATACCGATCCTTTTAAAAGTTCATTAAAACATTCAAATTGTAATTTAATTCTAATACTAACGAATACGTCTACGAAACACGAAGTGTATGGGCAAGATACTTGCCACGAAATCATCACGCAAGTATTCCGACGAACACGACTCAACCGGGAAGCTCCAAAACGCTCGATCCTATCGAAAAGGAGTATGATAATGAATGGAAGGGTTCAACACGGTTTCTTCGCAAGAAACTCAACCCTAACATCAAATATTTAATAAATCAACGATCATACGAGGAAGAATAATCGTAGAACGTCCGAAAACCCCACTATGACATTCTACCGGACACCTTCAAGGCGTCGATTAAGAACTCAACCAAAACGACGAATCTATACGATCCGGCCATGGAATAACAAGGAAATAGGTAGAATACACCTTAATAATCAATAATCCATCAATAATCTAAGTTATTACGGATCAAACGACCGAAATCCAACAAAAACCCCAATTTCCCCAAAACTAGATTTGTAGGAAATCTAACCTTGATTCGGTCGATCGGAGGAGGTTATGGGATGATTAATCGATGTTAGAAGCTCAAGAACTTCGTGGATTGAAAGAACAACATCATGCCTTCGACCTCTCCAAGATTCCAGCCACGGAAGGACAAGAAACGAAATGAAAAACGGGTGAAGAAATGACGTGCCCGACCATTATTAATACTGCCCAGGGACGCACTGTAATATCCGCAATTTCGAATTTCGGTAATTTTCTTTTTTTCGGAGGAAGTCCGTTTTGACGACTCGCTCACGACCGTTTCATCATTCCGAGAATGATTAATTCTGCACTTTTTGTCATCCGAGTCCGTTTCGGTATCGTTTTGTTGAGTTCCGAGCTTTTTAGCGACTTTTCCGCACTTGAGTTCGATTCTTGCGAATCTCGTTCGAAACTGCTGTTTCGAGTTTCCCATAAGTTCGTTTAACTTTATTAGATGTGTTATGAACTTTGGTTTGGTTATTCGATCACGTATCATGATTTTCGGACGTTTAGGGCCATTTTCGTAATTTCCCAAAGTTTGGGGTAATTAATTCCGTTGTCGAATTTCGAGCATTCTGGTGGTCAGAATCATGTGTTCTCATAGCTCTTGGATTCGTCTTTGCGAGTACGTCGTAACCGTACCTTCGATTTATACTCAGGTTCGGGTTTCGGGGTCGTCGGGGCCGTCGGAGTGGCCACGGCCGAGTCACGGCCGGAGCAGGGCCTGGCCTGGCCGAGTTACGGCTATAAGAGCCGAGAGTTACGGCCGTATGGCGCCTGGCAGCTTCCAGACGAATGCCAGTTACGGCCGTAAGGCGTGATCGGGTACGGCCGTACGAGCGCTGGGCATCTTCCAGACGAAGGCCGATTACGGCCGTAATGTGTGCCAGTTACGGCCGTAAGTGTCCGGCAGGTGCTGGGCAGATTTTTTGACGAATGCCAGTTACGGCCGTAAGACCTGCCGAGTACGGCCGTAAGGGCCAAGTTACGGCCGTAAGGCACTGCCGGTTACGGCCGTATCCCTGCCGGCTATATATAGCCTGGGCTCGGCCAGACCTTCATTTTTCACCCTTTTTCTTCTTTTTTTGGCGGCTGGCGATGGGAGGCTTGGGAAATCGAGTTCTTGGCCGATTCTAATCAATTCCAAGACATTTTGGAAGATTCTTGTTGATTATATCATCATCCAATCCGTGTGTTTCATCGAATCAAGGTATATTTCTTGATTTTCCCTCAAGTTGACTTTTCGGAGAATTTGTTCTTGATTTCGATTCTAGTCCGATTTTGATACATCGTTTGGTGTAGTATGATGTTATTAATCATGTTATATGGGTGGTATATCTATATTTCGAGTTTGTTCAACTCGATTAGTGATTTGAGTGTTCTTGGTAGTTATCGAACATTAAGTGTTCGATTAAATGTCCCAATGAGTTTCCCTTCAATAGTTTGGTGGGATTTCCGTTGTTTTTGACCTTGATTCTCATTATGATCGTATTTTTGTGTTCTTGGCCATTTTGGGGGAAACTCTTGAATTTGTGTCGTTCGTCCCTTCAATTCAACGACTTTAGGTCGTGCTATGGAACACGTATTTATTGTTGTTATTGTTATTCGTAGTTTATTGTCGCGGGTTAACGTTCGGTGTAGTCGGCGGGTTCGTGGTCGGTTTGTGCCAACCTACTTCGGTCGATTCTCTGCATTGTTCTTATTCGAGGCAAGTACCTTGTCCATACAATTCTTGTTCTGGGAATATGATAATTAGTGATCGTCTCTATGTGTTTGTTTGGTCGTTTAAATTGAACTTCCAAAAGATTTGGTTAGCCTTGTTAAAGGCCTTATTTCAAAACCGTGTGTGTTTTGTGATTGGTGGGTTTCGTGAACGAGTATGTGAATCTTATGGATATGTTTGGTGTTGATGATGCACTTGGTATTTGCATGTGGACGTATATTGTTTCATTTCGGTGCATTGTGGTTCGACGTGGTGTTTTGCTAAGTGTTTGATGCCTCTGGGTGAATTGTTTGGATATCCTTGGTGTGATATGTTATTTGTGCATGATTGATTCGCTAGCCAGCTCGGGAGGGTCCTTCGAGGCCTCGAGTAGGATTTGTGGCTTCGTCCCGGTCTTAGGTGACGTGTGGTGCTTGATTATTTTGCTAGCCAGCTCGGGAGGGTCCGACGGGGCCTCGAGTGGGATTCGTGGTTTCGTCCCGGTCCTAGGCGATGCGAGTACGTGTGGATGTTTTGTGAATGTGTTTGCTCACCTCGGGAGGGTTCGACGGGGCCACAGAGTGAATTCCAATGGCTTCGACCTGGATTCATGAGTGAAACTTCACGAGTGCGTGTGTATGTTTTGTGAATGTGTTTGCTCACCTCGGGAGGGTTCGACGGGGCCACGGAGGGAATTCCAATGGCTTCGACCTGGATTCACGAGTGAAACTTCACGAGTGCGTGTGTATGTTTTGTGAATGTGTTTGCTCACCTCGGGAGGGTTCGACGGGGCCACGGAGGGAATTCCAATGGTTTCGACCTGGATTCATGAGTGAAACTTCACGGGTGTGTGTGTACTTTATCTCCGTCGAGGACGCGTGACGTGGGTTTTTAATCTTGTGAATTATGGTTGGTTTTATTTGTGAAAACAAAACCTTTGGGCTGTGACCCGTGTTGATTTTGAAATAGAAGGATTTGATAATCCTAAATTGTTTTCTATTAAAACTCTCGATGGCATTTCAAACTGTTTTATAAATTGTTTCCCTTGAATTGTGATCTTTCGGTTTTGGAATGTTTTACCCAAACTCTTGCCTCGGGAAGTACATTTGTTACGTTTGGATCATTGAGGATTCCTGGTTATTATTGTTCTTGGAACTTGTATTGTATGGCTCGTATTTGCACTTTGTTCTTGCACTAGCAAAATAGTGGAGTTTTGCTAACCCCCGAGTATTCGGGGGGTGGATGTCTGTTTTTGCATTCAGGTTTGGGAGCATAACACAGGGTCAGCACGAAGGATGATGAAAGATGAACGATACTAATCACACGAGGATCCGTATGAGGTCATTGGTTTAGCTGTATTTTATTTCCGCTACAGTATTCTTTCCCCGTTGTACGGGAGTGTGTTTGTATCCGACCCCTGCGTGGGCATGTAATGAGTTTGAGTTGTATGTATTTATTGAAAGACCAAATCGGTATACTGAGTCATTTTAGCCTTAAAGGCATTGTTGAGATGTTCTATGTTGTTATCAGCCTGGTAGATCCTTGAGGAAAGGTTCTACGGCGTGTAATATCCCTGAGCGGATTGGGGGTGTTACATAAATGGTATCGGAGCTTTAGGTTGTGGAAACCTAGGCTGTCGGGTCAGTGGTGTCTATTGAGTTTTGTCTCGTCGGATTTTGGCTGATTGAGTCGTGTCGCGATGCGTCGTCTGAGTTCGTTGGTCGTGATTAGTATCGTGGGCGATCATCATCTTCGTGCGACCTGTGGATGTAAGTCTCCCTTCTTTGTGTTTGTGCCTCGTCTGATGCGAGTTACAAGTTTGACCATGAGTTAATTGACGGAATCCTCTTGTGGATTTTGATTTCTTGATATGTGGTTATTTGACCCGCATATTTCGTTCATATGAGGAGTAGTCTTGCTGGATTGTGCATGTTTGACTTTATTTCTTTTATCCGCTGCGTGAGTTCTTTTGTAATGGCTTTCGGTATTTTACCGACTGAGTTTTATTTCAAAAACCGATTTCCTTAACCGAGTTTTTGGCATTATGGCCTTGATCGTTTTGGCAAAATTCTTATGACGGTATTTAGTATTTTGTAAATGGCTTTTGTAAGTTTTTGAAATATTACCGTCATCGGCCTTTTTGACGTTTTTGTAAATGGTTTTTAGCCTAGTGGGTTCAGGCGTGTGACCCACGGCGCTATAATGTTTCGTGTAATTACCTGAAATTTTTGGGCATTCTATCCCATTGAATTATTTTTGAAAACCTTGAGTATCTTAGAAATAAATTTCGAGACGTACGTTTAAAATGAATTATTTTCTCGTGGCACTTCCAAGGTGCCACAATATGTTTCAAAATTCTTCTACCTCGAGGACCAAAATGTTTTGAGATATTTTCAGTGTTTTATAAACACTTTTACTTAGACCCGAGGGTCGAATATTCTGAAAGTTTTTCACTAAGAGAAAGTGTTGTTGGCCACTAAGTATACTGGATACAGTTTGGGAAATAGTTTTAACAACAAACTGTACGGATTTTAAATCTAAGTGCGTAGCGGAAGTCTTAGATACAGTAGGATGCTGTGGATACAGCAACTGAATGTATAGTGTATACTTAATTAATAACAGTAATTAAAACAGTAAAAACTGAAGGTAAATAACGCAGTAATTAAAGTGGTTCGAGGTAAACCCCTCTACGTCCACTGGTCCTCCACACAGGAGTAAAAAGTTTATTATAATTACTACGTACACAACTACGTAATTATAACAACACACAATCAATATATCGTTCACACAGATTGATATAAAGATCTTAGCTTCAACCGTTCACACAGATTGGTTTTGAGCTAATGCTTTGACTTGCTTCTTCACACACAGTTCTAAAGCTTCGTCTTCTTCAATGCAAATACTTCACACACAGTTCCGGAAAAGCACCGATTGCTCAGTCCACACAGGGCTGATCTGGGTTTGTTCAAAGTATAGAACAGATGGTGAACAACAACTTTGACTTTAAGAGCTTTCAGCTGATGAAGTGTTGTTCAGAATGATGAGCACTGTATATCTCTTTTGATATGAGTTGCAGTAAGCTTTGGAGATATGTTTTGCTCTGATAATAATTTCGATATCTTGGGTTACTGATCTTCAGCATCTTGATGTGATATATATAGTCTCTGAAATATATATCCGTTTGAGTGAGATTCCGTTCCAACGGGATTATAACACGATCCGGTTTTAGCGGGATTTGAAGATCTGTTGATTGACAGTATTTAAATACTTTATCCTTGAGTATTTAAATACTTCTTTATTCAACGGGACTTGACTTCTGGAGATTCCTTCTTTGTCCTGTTGTGAGCTGTATGGAAGATAACTGTATTGGAGATTCGAGACAGTTTCCATACTTGGTCTTTTATAAGACTTCTTGCTGTACTGAAGGGCTTCACTATATGCTGATTCGAGGTAGGTCTTCGATACAGGATAATGCCTCAATACTTCGGTACAGTTTCCTTTACTGTATGCGGATGGGCATATATGTCAAAACCTCTTATCAAATACCATTCGATACAGGGATTGGATATTCCGGCTGTTTCGATATAGGGTTCTTATTTTCCCAACAAGTGTCCTCATTTTTTTTTATCGATGTGAAATGGTTCTCCAAAGTCTCGAAAATGATGTTTGTTCAACTTTTTGTAAAATGATACTCAAGATCAACTGGTGTTTCCAAACTGTTTTCATAAGGTGGTTTTCATTTTTAAAACCCATCATTTCCTGCTTGTGGTCGGAGAAGGTGTGTATGATGTTGGTATTGTTGTTAGGGTGTTAGCCCTCCGAATTGTGATAGAATTGGTGGGGTGAACGTTGAGTCGTTCGCCACGCATATGTTTTGTTAGCCCTTTGTGGGAGGTGTGATGACGATCTTTAATGTTGCCATTTCGTGGTGATTAGCGTGTTATCGCACCTGTGTGAGCTGTTAAAGCTTGGGCTTGTATGTTTGTGTACATGTGTGATTGTTTCGTGATGGTTGTAATTATGTGCTGGTTATCGTTCGGGCCGTTGAGGTCGCCGAACGATACCGTCGTTGTTGTAGTGTTTGTGTGTGTATTACGTTACGATGGAAATCGTTGTATATGATATGTATTATGATTCCTTGTGGTGCTGAGTTGGCATCTCCGGGATGTTGTTTTGCAATGTTATGCCCCATTGTATCTAGCATTTGTATTTTTCGGTATGCCGAGCCAAGGCGTTTCAACCGTGATGCGCCGGGGCATGCACGTGCAAATTGTCCTTCTCGTCAGTAACGCATTTCAAGTGCGGACTTGAGGGACACATAATTCAGTTTTGAGAATTGGTTACTGAGACTTTCGGAGTTCGCGCTTCAGCACAGATACCAGAATCGGCTCTTAGAGGCCCATGGGAGATTTTTCTGTCGGTTGCTTTTTGTGTTGCTACCTTGTTTCCGTTGTTGTGAGTTGCGGGGACGACATTTCTTTTATAAGAGGTCGAATGTAATGCCCGTATCGTTTTGACTTCCGCATTTTCTCTCTATCAAATCTATCGACTCGCTCATGTTCGTTGATACTTTCTGAACTTGTTCTGTATTTCGGTTTCATCGTTCGGACGAGCTGTGATCTTGTTTTGAGTCGATCTGGTTATCGCTGTGACTTTTCCGAGTTCGGTTTGATTCTTGTGAACCTTGGAGTTGTTGTTTGAATTTTATTGTTCTTCGTGATTCGAACATGATTGTTCGCTTTTTGTTGTCTCAACCGTTGTGGTTAGACCATTTGATTGTTCGGTTTTTGTTGATCTCGTTTTGTGATTGTTGAACGTTCAGACTCCTTCCTAAATCCCTTATGTTTGGGAAATTAGTATCGTTTTCGATCTTCCAACCCTTGGGCGGTGGAATTCCGTAATTGTTCAGTGATTGGCTCGCGTGTTGATTGATGTACCGTTAGGTGGGTCAATCGTATTAATTTTTGTTCGTTGTGTTTTGTGATTGTTCGGATAATTGACTTGACATATTATCCGTTTGATGACGCTTGTCATTTGTTGGTTTTATTACATCCCTAACGGCGACGTTGTGTTGGTCGTCGTGGAGCGTGTTTTCACGCCGTATGTCTCTTTGCGTTTCTTGCAGCATTTCGCCGTTGGGCGCGAGTTTTCGGTTTTTGTGTATCTCGTCGAGTTTTCCTGATGGGTATATTGCTTACCCCCTACTTGTTTTAAGTTTCGGGACGAAACTTCTTTTAAGGAGGGTAGAATGTAATATCCGCAATTTCGAATTTCGGTAATTTTCTTTTTTTCGGCGGAAGTCCGTTTTGACGACTCGGTCACGACCGTTTCGTCATTCCGAGAATGATTAATTCTTCACTTTTTGTCATCCGAGTTCGTTTCGGTATCGTTTTGTTGAGTTCCGAGCTTTTTAGCGAATTTTCCGCACTTGAGTTCGATTCTTGCGAATCTCGTTCGAAACTGCTGTTTCGAGTTTCCCGTAAGTTCGTTTAACTTTGTTAGACGTGTTATGAACTTCGGTTTGGTTATTCGATCACGTATTGTGATTTTCGGACGTTTTGGGCCATTTTCGTAATTTCCCAAAGTTTGGGGTAATTAATTCCGTTGTCGAATTTCGAGCATTCGGGTGGTCGGAATCGTGTGTTGTAACAGCTCTTGGATTCGTCTTTGCGAGTACGTCGTAACCGTACCTTCGATTTATACTCAGGTTCGGGTTTCGGGGTCGTCCGGGCCGTCGGAGTGGCCACGGCCGAGTCACGGCCGGAGCAGGGCTTTGGCCGATTCTGGCCGTAAGAGCCGAGATTCTGGCCGTATGGCGCTGGCAGCTTCGGACGAATGCGATTCTACGGCCTTAAGGCGTGATCGAATGCACGTCTGAGCGGCCGGGCATCTTCCAGACGAAGGCCGATTACAGCCGTAATGTGTGCCAGTTACGGCCGTAAGTGTCCGGCAGGTGCTGGGCAGATTTTTTGATGAATGCCGGTTACGGCCGTAAGACCTGCCGAGTACGGCCATAAGGGACGAGTTACGGCCGTAAGGCACTGCCGGTTACGGCCGTAACCCTGCCGGCTATATATAGCCTGGGCTCGGCCAGACCTTCATTTTTCACCCTTTTCTTCTATTTTCGGCGGCTGGCAACGGGAGGCTCGGGAAATCAAGTTCTTGGCCGATTCTAATCAATTCCAAGACGTTTTAGAAGATTCTTGTTGATTATATCATCATCCAATCCGTGTGTTTCATCGAATCAAGGTATATTTCTTGATTTTCCCTCAAGTTGACTTTTCGGAGAATTTGTTCTTGATTTCGATTCTAGTCCGATTTTGATACATCGGTTGGTGTAGTATGATGTTATTAATCGTGTTCTATGGGTTGTATATCCATATTTCAAGTTTGTTCAACTCGATTAGTGATTCGAGTGTTCTTGGAAGTTATCGAACATTAAATGTTCGATTAAATGTCCCAATGAGTTTCCCTTCAATAGTTTGGTGGGATTTCCGTTGTTTTTGACCTTGATTCTCATTATGATCGTATTTTTGTGTTCTTGGCCATTTTGGGGGAAACTCTTGAATTTGTGTCGTTCGTCCCTTCATTTCAACGACTTTAGGTCGTGCTATGGAACTCATTTTCATTGTTGTTATTGTTGTTCGTAGTTTATTATCGCGGGTTAACGTTCGGTGGAGTCGGCGGGTTCGTGGTCGGTTCATGCCAACCTACTTCGGTCGATTCTCCACGTTGTTCTTATTTGAGGGAAGTACCTTGTCCATACAATTCTTATTTTGTGAATATGATAATTAGTGATCGTCTCTATGTGTTTGTTGGTCGTTTAAATTGAACTTCCAAAAGATTTGGTTAGCCTTGTTAAAGGCCTTCTTTCAAATCCGTGTGTTTTGTGATTGGTGTGTTTCGTGAACGAGTATGTGAATCTAATGGATATCTTTGGTGTTGATGATGCACTTGGTATTTGCATGTGGACGTATATTGTTTCATTTCGGTGCATTGTGGTTCGACGTGGTGTTTTGCTAAGTGTGTGATGCCTCTGGGTGAATTGTTTGGATATCCTTGGTGTGATATGTAATTTGTGCATGATTGATTCGCTAGCTAGCTCGGGAGGGTCCTTCGAGGCATCGAGTGGGATTCATGGCTTTGTCCCGGTCCTAGGTGATGTGTGGTGCTTGATTATTTTGATAGCCAGCTCGGGAGGGTCCGACGGGGCCTCGAGTGGGATTCGTGGCTTCGTCCCGGTCCTAGGCAATGCGAGTACGTGTGGATGTTTTGTGGATGTGCTTGCTCACCTCGGGAGGGTTCGACGAGGCCACAGAGGGAATTCCAATGGCTTCGACCTAGATTCACGAGTGAAACTTCACGAGTGCGTGTGTATGTTTTGTGAATGTGTTTGCTCACCTCGGGAGGGTTCGACAGGGCCACGGAGGGAATTCCAATGGCTTCGACCTGGATTCACGAGTGAAACTTCACGAGTGCGTGTGTATGTTTTGTGAATGTGTTTGCTCACCTCGGGAGGGTTTGACGGGGCCACGGAGGGAATTCCAATGGCTTCGACCTGGATTCACGAGTGAAACTTCACGAGTGCGTGTGTATGTTTTGTGAATGTGTTTGCTCACCTCGGGAGGGTTCGACGGGGCCACGGAGGGAATTCCAATGGCTTCGACCTGGATTCACGAGTGAAACTTCACGAGTGCGTGTGTATGTTTTGTGAATGTGTTTGCTCACCTCCGAAGGGTTCGACGGGGCCACAGAGGGAATTCCAATGGCTTCGACCTGGATTCACGAGTGAAACTTCACGGGTGTGTGTGTGTACTTTATGTCCGTCGAGGACGCGTGACGTGGGTTTTTAACCTTGTGAATTATGGTTGGTTTTATTTGTGAAAACAAAACCTTTGGGCTGTGACCCCCGTTGATTTTGAAATAGAAGGATTTGATAATCCTAAATTGTTTTCTATTAAAACTCTTGATGGCATTTCAAACTGTTTTATAAATTGTTTCCCTTGAATTGTGATCTTTCGGTTTTGGAATGTTTTACCCAAACTCTTGCCTCGGGAAATACTTTTGTTACGTTTGGATCTTTGAGGATTCCTGGTTATTATTGTTCTTGGAACTTTTATTGTATGGCTCGTATTTGCCCTTTGTTCTTGCACTAGCAAAACAGTGGAGTTTTGCTAACCCCCGAGTATTCGGGGGGTGGATGTCTGTTTTTGCATTCAGGTTTGGGAGCATAACACAGGGTCGGCACGAAGGATGATGAAAGATGAACGATACTAATCACACGAGTATCCATATGAGGTCATTGGTTTAGCTGTATTTTATTTCCGCTGCAGTATTCTTTCCCCGTTGTACGGGAGTGTGTTTGTATTCGACCCCTGCGTGGGCATGTAATGAGTTTGAGTTGTATGTATTTATTGAAAGACCAAATCGGTCTAGTGAGTGATTTTAGCCTTAAAGGCATTGTTGAGATGTTCTATGTTGTTATCAGCCTAGTAGATCCTTGAGGAAAGGTTCTACGGCGAGTAATATCCCTGAGCGGATTGGGGGTGTTACACGCACGAGTAGGCACGCACGAGCGGCCGGTCGTGCGCCGGGTCGTGCGCGCCCACTGCCAGCCAACTACCGGGACGCACGAGCACTGGGCACAAGTGTAACACCCCAAACTAGGCGGATATTACAGTGCCGTAGATCCCCAACTGGGACCCACCAGGCAAATGAAAATGAATGAATTACACAAGATAAATGTAGTACCGAACTACATTACAACAATAATTACTCCGATGAGGAGTTTAATTACAACACACCAGGACAATACCGAATACTAGTGTATTTTATATGAAGATAAAATACACAACACTGAATGAAACGGAGCATTCAAATGAAAGTCTGCAGCGGAAAATAAAGGACCATAATATGAATAACTGAAAGATCGGGGCCCCCTACTAGTATCACTAGGACTCCTCGACATCAACATGCTATTCCCGTGCGTTTGCCTTGCCATGACCTGAAAAACAAAATCCCCAAACGGGGTCAGTTACAAAGAACAAAAATCCTCAAGGGTTGAAATTACACAATCATGAATTACTGAAGTTATGAAATATCCTTAATTATGAATTACGCTGAAGAGGAGTACCATAGTACGCCCGTAGTGTCCTGTGCGAGTGTACAAGACGAATGACCGGACACACCCGTCCTTGTACCTAATTAGTCTCACGGTGTAACGCTTTCCCGTGTGCACGGTCCAATGTATCGGTGAACCCAATACATAACCATCGTGTGCCCGACTAAAAATTCCACACAGCCACACCCGGCCACGCAATATGAACCCAGAAGGTCATATGAATGAGAATGACCATAATGAATGTCAATGAATAATAATTAGACAAGAACAAGATGACTCACCGATATGAAATTAATAGTGACGTGATTGATAACCCAATGAAATGATTTGGAACCGTCGTTCCTCGTGAATGAAATGATTATTCGACAATTACAAGTCTCAAAATAATTATTATTATGATGAATGAATTATGATTATGAACAATCAACAACGAAAGGAATGAGTATCCTTTTAACCGAGTAAGATTTAACTTACACAACAACGATGAAGAATGTCCGTCCACGAACAACGTCCTAACCAAGATACCGGTCGCTCGAACAACCTTAACTCAATACAATTACCAACAATCCGATCAATAACGAATTAAACACGAATATAACGAACTCAAGACGTCGATACGATTAAACCAAGTTCATTGAGGCATTAAATCAAACACGTTGCGGCCAAACTCCGATTGTTTACAATCAAACCTCAACAATACCAACTTCAAATCCCCAAGAAGTGTTTCAAATCAACAAAACATCTCCAATACGATCAATAGTCCGTTATGAGTATCCAAAAACGTGATTATAACAACAATTAATCGAAAATTCCCAAATCCAACTCGATATTCAAAGTGTTCTTGAATAATCCCTCAATAATCCAATGAATCCTTATACAAACTCATAATCATATACATATCCCTTCATATAACATGATTATAACGTCCAAAACATCATATCTCAACACAAAATAGAAATCCAAGGTGTTGAAGAAATTACCTCTTGAAGATCCAACTACTTCGATCCGATGAACACGAGTTATAACGAGTATCCAAGCTTCCAAAAGGAATGAAGATGATGAAGATTACACACTCAAGTGATTGAGGAAGGAAAAATCCCTCTCTCAAGTCTCTCTCTCGGAACAAAATGAAGAAAGGAAGAAAATGGTGAAAAATGTCCCGGCCGAGTCCTTAACATCGCGGAAGTTACGGCCAGTAACTCGGCCCTCTTACGGCCGTAACTTTCCAAGTCAACGGCCTTACGGCCAGAATCCGGCCACCAGACGGCCAGAATTCGGCCTTTCGTCCGAAAGCTCGCCGGCAGACTTACGGCCAGAATCCGCCTCGAGTTACGGCGTAACCCGCCTTCGTCAAAAACATCCGTCGACACCCTTACGGCCGTAACCGCACACCTTACGGCCGTAACTCGGATGATACGGCCGTATCCGCCAAACTTACGGCGTAAGCCCTCTTCGTCAAAACGACTGTGCACCTTGCTCACGCGCACGGCCAGAATCGCCAAGCCTTACGGCCGTACCTTCCTCGACTTACGGCCGTATGCCGCAATCCTTACGGCCGTAAGTCACCCTTGGTCGACAACACTCGAAATTTACGAACACCACTTACGGCCGTATCTCATCTTCCTTACGGCCGTAACTCACCTTCGGCCAAAATGCCTGGGTAGCCTGCTGGACCACTTACGGCCGTAACCGGCCAGCCTTACGGCCATACCCGCTGACTTACGGCCGTATCCCAGAACCTTACGGCCGTAACTCGATGCTGGCCAAGGTGAATAAATCCGATAATTCCGATTCCTCGCTACGACTGATGAAAGATCCGACATATCATACGAATGTTGAAGTGAACAAGTCTAACACTAGCCAAAGATGGTACTCCTAGTACAAGGCTACCAATCACAATGAAAATGATCATACTCCCGTCTCGATCTAAAAACGGAGATAAAATGACGATCGGTAACTGATATACGATTACAACATGCCAACATTGAACGCAAATGAGTGATTCATGAATGATGAGTGATTATTAATGAGTGAGAATTACTGAGTGACGAATACAGACTGATAATTACTGAATGAAAATGACTGAGTTACAACCGGGTATTACATACTCCCCCCCTTAAAAAGAGTTTCGTCCCCGAAACTAAGGGTCAAACAACTCGGGATAACTCTCCCGCATACTCTCTTTGGTTTCCCAAGTGGCCTCTTCGATTCCGTGTCTAGACCACTCAAACTTAACCAAAGGAATCGCCTTATTCCTCAACTGTTTGATTCGCCGTTCTAACACTCGTACAGGACGCTCCTCGTACGAATGATCATCCGCGATCTCGATTTCGTCGAACTGAAGTATGTGACTCGGGTCGGCAACATACTTCCGCAACTAAGAGACATGAAACACATTATGAATTCGGCTCAACACCAGAGGTAAAGCCAATCGATAAGTTAACTCGCCTATTCGATCCAGAATCTCAACCGGTCCAATGAATCTCGGACTCAACTTTCCCCTCTTCCCAAAACAGAAGATACTACGACTCGGGATTACCTTGACCAAAACGTGGTCACCCGTCTCGAACTCTAGTGGTCGACGACGATTATCTGCATATGATTCCTGTCGACTCCGAGTGGTCAACAACGACTCCTGATCAAGCTATCTCCTCACGGGCGGCTAATAAGCATATCGGGCTCGGTGCTGATCGATTCTGATGGGTCATCCCAACACAAGGGAGATCGACAACGACGACCGTACAAGGCCTCGTAAGGTGCCATCTTAATAGAAGCATGCCAACTATTATTATACGTGAATTCGATCAATGGTAGTTGGGCTTCCCAATTGTCTTCTAAGACGGGGACGCATGCCCTCAACATGTCCTCCAATGTCTGAATAGTCTTCTCTGATTGTCCGTCGGGCTGAGGATGAAAAACGGTAATGAGATTAAGCTGAGTTCCCATAGCACGATGAACTGATTCCATAAACGAGACACGAATCGCCCGACATGATCAGAAACGATACTCTTAGGAATACCGTGCAATCTCACTAACTCTCTGATGAACAGCTGGGCAAGCCTCTCGGGACCCCACGTAACCTTGATCTCAAGGAATGAGCTGATTTAGATAGCGGTCCACGATCACCCAGATCGTACTCATGCCACGACGACTCGTCAGCAAACTTGTGAAGAAATCCATAGAAATGCCTCCCCACTTCCATTCTGGAATAGGGAGCGGTACCAGCATACTCGCCGGTCGCTGATGTTCCATCTTGACTTGCTGATAGGCTAAACATCTCGAAACAAATTCCGCGACTCCTCGCTTCATATTACTCCACCAGAAATGTTGTTTCAAGTCCTTGTACATCCTGCTAGACCCCGGATGAACCGGATAAGGGGTAGCATGAGCTCCTCTCAAGATCGAGCTTTTCAACTCATCATTCGCCGGTACGCACAACCGGTTCTTAAACCTCAAAAGTTCATCCTCGTGGATCACGAATCCAGGGGCTTTCTCCTGAGCCACATCTTCACGGATGCGCAACAATGCTGGGTCTGAACCCTGATTCTCCCTGATTGCATCCTCAAGAGATGATGAAATCTCTAACATACAAAGCTGTCCCTGAACTCGCTGAAGCCAGACCTCGATCTCGGTCTAAGGAATTCCTGTTGGAGCTCCTTCTGAACTGATAAACGAGCAAGCATCTGCTCCTGAACGGACTTACGACTCAAGGCGTCGGCGACAACGTTCGCCTTCCCCGGGTGGTAAAGGATCTCGATATCATAATCTTTGATTAGTTCCGACCACCGCCTCTGTCGCATATTTAACTCCTTGTGAGTAAATATATACTTCAACTCTTGTGATTGGTGAAGATCTGACAGGTGATGCCATAAAGGCAACGACGCCAAATCCCCACCGCGAAAACCACGGTTGCTAGCTCCAAGTTTTAGGTTGGATAATTGACCAACTAATCCGAGGAAACATCGGATTTACTTAATATCTTTCGGAGGTTGCCAATCTCGGATAGTCTCCATCTTCTGAGGGTCGACACGAACTCTGTCAGATGAAATTACATGCCCGAGAAAGTCACTTCGGACCTCCAGAACTCACATTTGAAAAACTTTCTATAAAGTTGCTCTCGTCTCAACACGTCGAGAACCTGATGAAGATGAACCTCGTATTCCTCTCGGCTACGAGAATAAATCAAAACGTCGTCGATGAAGAAAACAACAAACTGATCCAAAAAGTTGATGAAAACCCGATTCATTAACCCCATGAATACCACAGGTGCAATAGTTAGCCCGAACGGCATAACTACGAACTCATAATGACCATAGCGTGTATGAAACGCTGTCCTCGCGATATCCGACTCTCGAATCCGCAACTGGTGATATCCAGATCTTAAGTCGATCCTGGAAAATACTGAGGCTCCCTGAAGTTGATCTAAGAGATCAACAATACGGGGTAGAGGATACTAATCTTGATCATCACCCTGTTCAATTCCTGGTAATTAATACACACACGAGACGAGCCATCCTTCTCCTTGACAGACCACACTGGTGCTCCTCATGGGAACGCACTCGGTCGGAGATAATCTTTTTCGAACCAATCCTCAAGTTGAATCTTCAACTCTTGCATTCTGGTCGGGGCCATCCGATATGGTGCTTTCGATAAAGGGGATGTACCGGCTCTAACTCACTCCTGAATTCCCCTACTCTAGGTGAAAGCAACCAGATAACTCGTCTGGAAATACATCGTCAATCGATGACAATGATACCACGAATGATTGAACATTTCGATTGCCCTAGCATGGTCAATCGATAAAAAGAGATACCAATAATGATTGAACAACTCGATTGCCTTTGAAAGGCCAATCGATGAAGATGATACAAGGAATGTTTGAATAACTCGATTGCCTTTGAAAGGCCAATCGATGAAAATGATGCAATGAATGATTGAATAACTCGATTGCCCTAGAAAGGCCAATCGATGAAAATGATACAAAGAATGATTGAATAACTCGATTGCCTTAGAAAGGCCAATCGATGAGAATGATACAATGAATGATTGAATAACTCGATTGCCTTAGAAAGGCTAATCGATGAGAATGATACAATGAATGATTGAATAGTTCGATTGCGGAATTTCTCTGCTTCCGCCATAATAAAATTTCTGCTGGAACAACGGGGATTACTTCCCTGAAGCACACATTCGACAACCAATGACCGAAAGATAGCGACCAAACGCTAACAAACACTGAGGATAGTATCAAGACGGTTAAACCAACTAATACCGAAAATTACATCGTCCTAAGATAAGTTCACCAGGATTAGATCCATCAACCAATCGCGGTCATTAAGCTTAATTCGGTATGATTCCGAAAATTCTTCCATCGTCAGGTAGACCGATGGTATGAGGTCCACAAGCAATAGGACTATCCCGAAATAAGTCTATTCAAGCATGATTCGAAAATGAATGAATGCGGTGTACCAGAATCAAAAGGTACACACAAGTTGAAATAAAATTACGAGTATACCTGAAATCATTCGGGCCACCGGATCGTCGATCCTCCTCATCATATGAATCTGGGACCTGCCGGCCCCCGAACCGGACGCTCCCGTCTGATAAATACGAGCTCCAACTCTATTTGCTTCCAGTGTCTTAAACGACGTTGACAAAGCAGTCTGATTCTAAAGGGTTATCGCTTCGGAGCCTGAGATGCCGCCGGAGCCGACTTGGAGTCCTTTCGGAAAAAACGGGCCTTATGCCCAGAGTTCCCACAATTATGACATGTGATAGACGGCGTCGTACACATAGTACTGAAATGGCCCGGCGCCCCACAGTTGAAACAGATGATGGCCGAACTGGCTGTTCGGGACTGAGATCCCGTAGGATTATGCGCCGTAGGAGGTCGCTCAGAAACGATAGGACTCACACGAGGCTTCGTGAAGGTTGACTGACCGCCTTCGGATCGATTACGCTTCGTTGATTTCCTGTTGACATATGCAGCCGCTCGTCAAAGAATTTCCTTAGCGGTGCTCGTGACGGAGAGTTCTCTCGATTAACCCGGTCAGAGTGGCGCAATGATGATTGAGCAACTGCACATGGGTCATCATGGCCTGCATAAAAGTGAGTGGATCAACCCGAACATCTCCTTATCGAGCCGAGTCCTGGGCACGATTTCCCAGCAGTGAGTGATTATTCCTCGGGTTTCGGCCCGCACCGCGGCCTCTTCTCGTGCATCCCCTGACAGCTCTGTCCATACTGAAGTAGGAAGGTCGCAAAATGATTATATTTCCCGCATGATTATCATATTATGATTACGTCATGAGATGATGAAAATGAGTATACATGCTCTAACTTAGTGATTATATGAATGATTTACTGAAGTGACATGATTATCTGATGAAATTCTTGAAATGATAATCTTGAATAACTTAACAAGATTAAAAATATGATCATCCAGATCGACAACTGAGTAATGAAATGAATTGAGTAATAAATGAATTACATGATCGTCCTGATCATTAACTGAGTAATGAAATAAATTAAGTGATTAATGAGTTAACATGATCGCCCTAATCACAATGAATGATGATGTTTGAGGATTGTTAAATGATGAATGATGAATGAATGACTATTGCCAGAAATTATACCATGGCATTAGAAATCTTACAGTTCTTCCGGTCTGATTGGCTCGGCATTTGCACAGGTCACACGTGGCGCGAAAGTCCAATGATACTAGTCTGATGACGATGATTTCAAATGAGACATGACTCGGAAGGTAGTATTCAAAACCACTCTCCGATACCAACTCTGTAACACCCCAAACTAGGCGGATATTACAGTGCCGTAGATCCCCAACTGGGACCCACCAGGCAAATGAAAATGAATGAATTACACAAGATAAATGTAGTACCGAACTACATTACAACAATAATTACTCCGATGAGGAGTTTAATTACAACACACCAGGATAATACCGAATACTAGTGTATTTTATATGAAGATAAAATACACAACACTGAATGAAACGGAGCATTCAAATGAAAGTCTGCAGCGGAAAATAAAGGACAATAATATGAATAACTGAAAGATCGGGGCACCCTACTAGTATCACTAGGACTCCTCGACATCAACATGCTATTCCCGTGCGTTTGCCTTGCCATGACCTGAAAAACAAAATCCCCAAACGGGGTCAGTTACAAAGAACAACAATCCTCAAGGGTTGAAATTACACAATCATGAATTACTGAAGTTATGAAATATCCTTAATTATGAATTACGCTGAAGAGGAGTACCATAGTACGCCCGTAGTGTCCTGTGCGAGTGTACAAGACGAATGACCGGACACACCCGTCCTTGTACCTAATTACTCTCACGGTGTAACGCTTTCCCGTGTGCACGGTCCAATGTATCGGTGAACCCAATACATAACCATCGTGTGCCCGACTAAAAATTCCACACAGCCACACCCGACCACGCAATATGAACCCAGAAGGTCATATGAACGAGAATGACCATAATGAATGTCAATGAATAATAATTAGACAAGAACAAGATGACTCACCGATATGAAATTAATAGTGACGTGATTGATAACCCAATGAAATGATTTGGACCCGTCGTTCCTCGTGAATGAAATGATTATTCGACAATTACAAGTCTCAAAATGATTATTATTATGATGAATGAATTATGATTATGAACAATCAACAACGAAAGGAATGAGTATCCTTTTAACCGAGTAAGATTTAACTTACACAACAACGATGAAGAATGTCCGTCCACGAACAACGTCCTAACCAAGATACCGGTCGCTCGAACAACCTTAATTCAATATAATTACCAACAATCCGATCAATAACGAATTAAACACGAATATAACGAACTCAAGACGTCGATATAATTAAACCAAGTTCATTGAGGCATTAAATCAAACACGTTGCGGCCAAACTCCGATTGTTTACAATCAAACCTCAACAATACCAACTTCAAATCCCCAAGAAGTGTTTCAAATCAACAAAACATCTCCAATACGATCAATAGTCCGTTATGAGTATCCAAAAACGTGATTATAACAACAATTAATCGAAAATCCCCAAATCCAACTCGATATTCAAAGTGTTCTTGAATAATCCCTCAATAATCCAATGAATCCTTATACAAACTCATAATCATATACATATCCCTTCATATAACATGATTATAACGTCCAAAACATCATATCTCAACACAAAATCGAAATCCAAGGTGTTGAAGAAATTACCTCTTCAAGATCCAACTACTTCGATCCGATGAACACGAGTTATAACGAGTATCCAAGCTTCCAAAAGGAATGAAGATGATGAAGATTACACACTCAAGTGATTGAGGAAGGAAAAATCCCTCTCTCAAGTCTCTCTCTCTCGGAACAAAATGAAGAAAGGAAGAAAATGGTGAAAAATGTCCCGGCCGAGTCCTTAAATACTGCCGGAAGTTACGGCCGTAACTCGGCCCTCTTACGGCCGTAACTTTCCAAGTCAACGGCCTTACGGCCGTAACCGGCCAGCTCAGACGGGTCGTGAATCTCGCTTCGTCCGAAAGCTCGCCGATGCACTTACGGCCAGAATCGCTTCCCGAGTTACGGCGTAACCCGCCTTCGCCAAAAACATCCGTCGACACCCTTACGGCCGTAACCGCACACCTTACCGCCGTAACTCGGATGATACGGCCGTATCCGCCAAACTTACGCGTAAGCCCTCTTCGTCGAAAAACGACTGTGCACCTTGCTCGCTGCAGACGGCCAGAATCGCCAAGCCTTACGGCCGTACCTTCCTCGACTTACGGCCGTATGCCGCAATCCTTACGGCCGTAAGTCACCCTTGGTCGACAACACTAGAAATTTACGAACACCCCTTACGGCCGTATCTCATCTTCCTTACGGCCGTAACTCACCTTCGGCCAAAATGCCTGGGTAGCCTGCTGGACCACTTACGGCCGTAACCGGCCAGCCTTACGGCCATACCCGCTGACTTACGGCCGTATCCCAGAACCTTACGGCCGTAACTCGATGTTGGCCAAGGTGAATAAATCCGATAATTCCGATTCCTCGCTACGACTGATGAAAGATCCGACATATCATACGAATGGGGAAGTGAACAAGTCTAACACTACCCAAAGATGGTACTCCCAGTACAAGGCTACCAATCACAATGAAAATGATCATACTCCCGTCTCGATCTAAAAACGGAGATAAAATGACGATCGGTAACTGATATACGATTACAACATGCCAACATTGAACGCAAATGAGTGATTCATGAATGATGAGTGATTATTAATGAGTGAGAATTACTGAGTGATGAATACAGACTGATAATTACTGAATGAAAATGACTGAGTTACAACCGGGTATTACAACAAGCACTCGCTCGTGCGTGTGCAGTCAGGGCCGCACGAGCACCGGGTCGTGTGCACAGCTCGTGCGCACCTGGCCGGTCCCTGCCGCACGTGGTCGGCCAGTGCCCAGCCGCCAAGACTCGACGACTCGAATTCCCAAAAACGTACGGAACGAACACGACGAATAGTATAACATTTAAAACACGAGTGAAGCACTAAACAAAAACATGATTCCGACAACCCGAAGGTTGAAAAGACGATACGAAGGCCAACATCCCAAAACTTTGGGAAATTACAAAAATGGCCCAAAACGCCCGAAAATCGCGATACGTGATCGAATAACCAAACTGAAGTTCACAACACGTCTAACAAAGTTAAAAGGACTTACGAGAAACTCAAAACAGCAGTTTCGAATGAGATTCGCAAGAATCGAACTCAAGTACGGAAAAGTCGCCAAAAAGCACGGAACTCAACAAAATGACACCGAAACGAACTCGGATGACAAAAAGTGCAGGATTAATTATTCTCGGAATGACGAAACGGTCATGAGCGAGTCGTCAAAATGGACTTTCTCCGAAAAAAAGGAATTACCGGAAATCGAAATTTACGGGTATTACATATATAGGGCTTGGAAGAGACCTAACATTCTCTTTGTTCTATCCCGGTAGAGACGAATACCATGAATATAGGTGGCTTCTCCCAAGTCTTTCATTGAGAACTCACTAGAAAGACAAGCTTTCATAGAACTGAGCATTCCTACGTCGTTTTCTATAAGTAGAATGTTGTCCAAATGTAGTATTAAGAATGTAATTTTTCTCCCACTAACCTTCTTTTAAATACAGGGATCCTCTTCATTTTGGACAAAATCAAAGTCTTTTGACTGTCTCGTTAAAATGAAGATCCCAACTTCGTGAAGCTTTCTTCAGTCCATAAATAGCACACTGAAGTTTGTATACCTTATGAATATAGATTTTATATATGAATCCGTGAGGCTGTTCTATGTAGATCTCTTCCTCGAGGAATCCATTTGGGAATGCTGTTTTCACATCCATTTGCCATATTTCATTATTTAAGTGGACTGTTGTGGCAAGCATCATGCGAATAGACTTAATCATGGCTACATGCGAGAAGGTCTCGAAGTGATCGATTCCGTCTCTTTGGCAATAACCTTTTGCGACAAGCCTGACATTATAGGTATCAATCTTTCCATATCTATCAGTCTTTCTCTTGTAAATCCATTTATTCCCAATAGGTGTTGCAAATAAAACGCAGCGGAAGCGGCGGGTTTTGGTTTACTAAAATTGGCCCTCAAGAATTGGATCTATTTAGGCTCGTCAAATAATTAATTACATAAATTAATAAGTAATTTAAACGAGCAATATTTATTTATGCGTCTAAACATGATAATTCGTAGTATTCTTCCTAGATCTGAAAGATCTTAGAATACGTTACCTTTGAAGCAATGTCTGAATTTGTCCTTGATCTTCTTGTATTTCTACCTTTAGATCTTCTAGAGTATGATCTCGCCTTAATCCGGACGTTGTGTGGGCAACGAGCTACCGAATCTTTCTTGGGCAACAACGTGGATCGGCGAACCAAGCTCCTCACAACTCTCGATTTTCTTTTCTTCAAGTAATTCCAATTTGTAGCAAGAATTAAAGTGTTATCTCAATTGTGGAATAAAAGACACAAGTCAATATTCATAATTAAACAGTAAGAAGAAAAAATCGAAACCCTTGTGAAGGTGTAGTAATGCCGCGACCAAACCCCTCATTATGTCCCCTTTATTGGCTTTTGGACTACTCTAGGGATATTAAGGAGGATTCGGGAAATAACTCCTAATAGACCTCAAATTTCCATATTAGGCCCTTTCCTAATATATTGAGTCTATTAAATATCAACTCAATCCACTAAAGAGTTAATATTTCACTTCCTACTCAAATTCTAATTTAGAAAAACAGGCTCCTTGTTTAAATATATTATTTCCCGTATTTTAGATATCGAATGTTCAATAATTAATTTAAGCTACTGATAATTTTAATTAATTAATTTATTATCCAAGAGTAGTACCACTCGAACCTAATTACTATATCGCAATTAAATCCATCTGTAGTATTTAATATAATAATCATTATCGAGCTCATCAAGGGGACATCATCAACCCGCACGAGTCAGGACACGATTTCTAGTTATAATAATACTTGTCATATAAATAATATTATTACCCAAGATACGAAGCATAGTGAGTCAATCGTTGTGACTCACCTATGGTAAATCAAAGCAGTAAATATTATAGATGCACAATTAAATATTATATACTTAGAATTAAGAAATATTAATTATCCGAGATTTACATTCCTCTTACAGTCACTACAGAAGACACTATCTTACCTCGATCCAGTTCAACGTATGCAAATACGCTAATGCATGCTAATAGTCAAGACCAACTAATCTTAAGCATACATTACAACCTTTCACATAATTTGTCTAGAATTATATAGGTTGTGAACTATTATAATATTTTATAAGACACCAATAACATGATCTTCCGTGTGACACCAACAAACCACATAATCTACAATATAACATAATTCGACATTTCATTTGCATAACCGTAACGTGAATAAATATGCAAAACATGTGATTAAATGTAATTAATATTCACATAGGTAGTTACAGAGAAATAAGGTAATACAAGCATAAAGTATGCCTTGCAGTATACAACTCTAACAATATCCCACTTATACTCGAGGCATGCTTTTAAGTATACTATTATATTACATAGTCTCTCATTTCTCCCACTTATGCTCAAAGCAATGCTGCCATATACCATAATC
Organism: Orobanche coerulescens; assembly: GCA_033398695.1. Classification (NCBI taxonomy): domain Eukaryota; kingdom Viridiplantae; phylum Streptophyta; class Magnoliopsida; order Lamiales; family Orobanchaceae; genus Orobanche; species Orobanche coerulescens. The sequence continues at coordinate 81,617,492 of CM065812.1, read as the reverse complement.
CCATTCTTTCCACATGCCTTTCAAAAACTTTTGAAGGTAGGCCTTTCGTGAAAGGATCAGCAAGATTATCTTCCGCTGCAACCCTGGATACAACTACTTCTCCTTCCTTTACGAAGTGTCGTATGATGTGGTACTTGCGGTTGATATGTTTACTTGCCTTGTGGGCTCATGGTTCCCTCGAATTTGCTACTAACCGGTATTATCACAGTAAAGTGTAATACCCTTTGGAAAATCGGGAATCACGTCCAAGTCCTGCAGGAAGTACTTGAGCCATACCGCCTCTTTGGCTGCCTTAGAGGCTGCCACGTACTCGGCTTCCATGATAGAGTCCGAGATGCATTTTTGCTTCACACTCCTCCAACTAATGGCTCCACCTCCCAGACTAAACACATAACCTGAAGTAGACTTGGACTATTCTTTGTCTGATTAAAAATCTGAGTCAGTATAACCCACTGGACATAAGTCATTTGATTGATATACTAACATATACTCCTTAGCCCTTCTCATGTACTTGAGTATGTGCTTGACAACAACTAGTGTCCTGGTCCTAGGTTCGACTGACATCTAGCAGCCATACTTACGGCATGATAGATATCTGGTCTAGTGCAAAGCATATCATACATAAGGCTTCCCACAGCTGACGCATAAGTAATCAGCTTCATGTCATCTATCTCTTTGTGTTTCTTAGGACACATATCCTTAGATAGTCGATTTCCATGTTTGTAAGGTAGAAAACCTTTATTGGAATTTGTAATACCAGAGATTTTTATTCTGATTAATTTGAATTTTTCTTTTTAGACCGGAAATTTCTCGGTTGTCGAGCATTGGTATTATTTTTCTCGATGATTGATTTTGTGTTTATGGCCATATGTGGTGATTTGTTATATATTGTTTTTATTTTTGATCGATATTGTTGCACGCGAGCATTTCGTCCTGTTCATTTTCGTGCAATTTCAGAAAATCGGGTCGTCGAGTCACGACGGTTGGGCACCGGCCAGCTAGGTGCGGCAGTGACCGGCCAGGTACGCACGACCAGCCCACAGGGACTGGCGCTCGTGCAGAACAGGCAGACTGCTGGGAAGTGCCTGGGGCCGCGCACGAGCAGGGTGCACGAGCAAGGTGCACGGGCCGGCACTCGTGCGGTACTGGGCAAGAAGTAGCAGGCGTGCACAAGCAGTGCTCGTGTGCGGTGCGGCAGAGACCAGGCAGTGCCGCGCACGAGCAGGCCACACGACCGGACGCCCGAGCATCATGCTCGTGCGTGTCTGGAAGACTCCCATACGTGTTCCGGCAGGTTCTTAGCGCATGAGTCATGCACGGCCGGTGCTCGTGCGTATCTTCTCGTGCGTCGTGCGGGTTCTACATAAATGACCGGGCAGACGTGTTCCTCACCTATTTTCTTCCCCCAACTCACCTCTTCTGCAGCCAAGAATTGTAGAACACGAAGGCATGGTGTATAACTACCGATCCATGTCGTTTTTGAGTTTATAACATCGATTAATCATCTATAACCTTCTCCGATCCATCGAATCAATGTATGATTTCCTAAAAATCTAGTTTTGGGGATTTTGGTTGATTTCGTCCATTTTAATCGTATTAACTCAGATTACTGATGGATAATCGAAGACTAAGTTGTATTCTATCTATTCAATCATTTTTATATGGTTTTATCTTTACTGATTCTCTCGTTTAATTGAGTTCCCAATTAATGCCTTCAAGGTGTCTAGGAAAATGCCGCAGAGGGAGATTCGGTCATTTTGCGATGTTTTTCCTCGTTTGATTGATTGTTTATTTGATGATAGGATATTAGGGATGAATTCCCTACGAGGATCTGGTGTTGAGCCTTTCCGATCGTCGTTTTCATTGGAGTTCCGGATTTTTCCAATCGACCGTATTTTTCGGAGTATTCACGAGAGATTACCAAGGCAAGTACCTTTATATACGAATTATAACTACATGAAATCATTGTTGCCGAAGTCTGTGACTCATTTTACGAATATTTATATATATATATTTATATATTATATTTATATGTTAAATATATGTATGTATATAGATATACGTATATATATATATATATATATATATATATATATATATATATATATATATATGTATGTGTATATGTATGTGTGTGTATATATATATATATATATATATGTCGGTGAGTGTCGGGTGATTAATACCGATACTAGTTGACGTACTAAACTTGGATTAAAGTATGAACCATATTTATAGAGATAATATAGTAAGGTTTATGTATTTGGTTGAGTTACAATATAAGGATATATGTGTAGCATTGGTTGGTTATGCCGAAGGATTATTGTGTTGAGTCTTGATTTATAACATGTGTGTTGTTGTTTATTTGTGTGGTTATGACTGACAGATAATTTTTGTGAATTGGTGTGCTCATTTGATAATTTTTTCAACAATTGACTCTGTGCTTGATGTTTGTAACAATGTGAAAACTTATTGTGAGAGACGTCGTATCCGGGAGCCTCTGACGGCGGGGCGTGCTCTCCGGTCCGGTGTACGCTGCAATGAGCGTCTCCATATGGTTGGTGAACACTGGTGTTACCTAATGCGTGTGCAAGGGGCGGATCTTGTGGGAGTGAACGTGTAACACCCCCAATCCGCTCAAGGATATTACACGCCGTAGAACCTTTCCTCAAGGATCTACCAGGCTGGTAACAACATTAAACATCTCGACAATGCCTTTAAGGCTAAAATGACTCAGTAGACCGATTTGGTCTTTCAATAAATACATACAACTCAATCACAATACATGCCCATGCAGGGTTCGAATACAACACACTGTCGTACAATGGGGAAAGAATACTGCAGCGGAAATAAAATACAACTAAGCCAATATGACATCGTATGGGTCCTCGTGTGATTAGTATCGTTCATCTTTCATCATCCTTCATGCCGACCCTGTGCTATGCTCCCCAAAACCTGAATGCAATACAGACATCCACCCCCCGATTATTCGGGGGTTAGCAAAATTCCACTATTTTGCTAGTGCAAGTACAAAGTGCAAATACGAGTCATACAATTCACATTCCACGAATAATAATAATCAGGAATCCTCAAAGATTCAATCATAACAAAATTACTTCCCGAGGTAAGAGTTTGAGTACGACATTCCAAAACCGAAAGATCACAAATCGAGAGAATAATTTATACAACCTTTTAAAATGCTCTCGGGAGTTTTCAACGTAAAACCATTTAGGATTATTGAATCCTTCACTTTCCAAAATCGACAGGGGTCACAACCCAAGGGTTTTGTTTTCACAAATAAAACCAACAACAATTCACGGGTTAAAACCCACGTCACATGTCCTCGACGGACATAAAATCAACACAACTTAATCACTCAAGATACGCAAATCTTGGTCACACAAATACAACACCAACTCGTGAATGCAGGGCTATACCATTGGATTCCCTTCGAGGCCACGTCGGACCTACCCAAGGTGAGCAAAACACATTTACAAGTATAAACACACCACCGTGATCACTTGCCATGTCATCTCGTGGTTGGATCAATCACTTGTTGTCTCCTGACCATATGATCACATACCATATCTCACCGCAGGTCTTATCATCTCACGGTTGGATCAATCACTTGTTGCATCTTGACCACATGATCACAAGCCATGTGTCACCATAGATTGTCTTAGGCTCTCACGGTTGGATCAATCACTTGTTGCATCCTGACCACATAGTCACATGCCATGTGTCACCGTAGACCTTCGACCAAATCCACACATTCACACAAATACATATCACATCAAGGATATCCAAATAATTCACCCAAAGGCAACAAACACAAAGCAAAACACAACGTCCAACCACAACGCACCGAAATGAGGCAATAAACGTACACCCACATTAACAAGCGCAACATCAACACCGACCATATCCATAGGATTCACATAATCTTTTACGAAACACACCAATCACAAAATACACACGGTTTTGAAAAAGAGCCTTTAACGAGGCTAATCGAATCTTTTGAAAGTTCATTTCTAACAATCAAGCAAACATGTCAAGACGATCACCGATCATCATATCCACAAATCAAGAAAAGTATGATCAAGGTACTTGCCTCGAAACCACGATCGCAACAAGACGACGGATGGAATATGGTCGAATAGCTCCGAACTCGCGAACACTATTAAGAATGCGATAGCACCGCAATTACTACGAGAATAACACCACACGAATCATCAATCACCAATGAGATTCAACTCGGAATCCTTGAGCACCTATAATCCTCCGGAAGGAACAATAAAACATGATTACGATGAGAATCATGGCCAAAAACAACGGGAATCCCAACAAACTATCGAAGGGAACTCAATCGAACATTTAATCGAACATTAAATGTTCAAGACTCTCCAAGAACAAAGAAATAGCCCTTCGAGTCGAACGAATCAAAGATATGAGTATCCAATCCGTAGAACATGTTCAAAACAACGTTTATACAACAATTAATTGATCAAAAATAGATTGGAATCGAAATCAAAAGGAAAATCCCCAAATCTTCAAAAACAAGGGTTCAAGCCAAAATACCTTGATTCGGACGAAGAACACGGATTTGATGTTGTTAGTCCACACCAAGAACTTGAATAAGATGAATTCCATGAGATTAACCGCCCAAAAATCGCCCACAAATCGCCCTAGATGGAAGGAGGAAGAAGAGAGGAGAAAAATGAAGTTTTCTCCTTGAAAATCTGCTGATAAAGTGCAGAAAAAGCCCGTGTGCTGCGGCCCGGGTCGAGTGTGCTGCGGCCCGCGGTACAGCCCGCTCCAGCACCAAAAAGGCACATGGTGCAGTCTTAGCTATTTCGACCATAACTCCTTCGTACGGACTCCGATTGACTCACCGTTTGAACCATTAGAAAGCTAACTTGATGCTCTATAATATTCAAAAGATTCAGAATTTTTGGAGTTTCCAAGAATTTATGATGATTTTACAAAGTCGAACTCATACTTGAAAAAGTCGCTTAAGAACACGGAACTCAATAAAACGACACCGAAACAAACTCGGATGACAAAAAGTGTAGAATTAATCATTCTCAGAATGACGAAACGGTCACATTAGAGTCGCTAAGATGGACTTCTGCCAAAAAAACAAAATTACCGGAAATCAAAATTGCGGATATTACATACTACCCTCCTTAAAAGAAGTTTCGTCCCGAAACTTAAAACAAGTAGGGAGAAGCAATATCCCGCCAGGAAAACTCCACGAGATACACAAGAACCGAAAACTCGCGCCCAACGGTGAAACGTTACAAGCAACGCAGAGAAACATACGGTGTGAAACACGCTCCACAACAACCAACTCAACGCCACAAGTAGAGATATAGTAAAACCAACGAGTGACAAGCGTCAACAAATAGATAATACAATCAAGTCAATTATCCGAATAATCCCTAAACACAAGGCACCTATTACAAGGAAACACGCACAGTCGAGAAAACGGAAATAAACACAAAACGTTCCATAAGGACAATCACAACCAATTCGGACTACGCCGAAATCCTCAAAAACCACACTAGACATCTCCGTGTCCTTTCAGAGCAGAGACGCAACCTCGATCCCCAAATATCACAGCTACCATCTCGCAATGCACGGCTCAGTGACCCACCTAGCCACACTTGAAACAGCTGACTAACGGTGAACGACAATTCTTCACAGTACGAGACCAGACCACAACAATCGGACAACCACGATTGGACACCAACGACCGAACAATAATGATCTAACAATAACGATCGAACAACAACGATCGAGCAACAATGATCTAACAGCAATGATCAAATAATAACGATCGAATAATAATGATCGAAAAACAACGATCGACAACAATGATCGAAAGACAATGGTCGAACGACGACTCCATAGTTCACACTTCAACTCGAGACATTAAAAGAACTTGTAGATCTGAAAGACGTTAATTTCAAACAAGTTTCACAAGAGTCGAACCCAACTCGGAAAAGTCACAGCGATAACCAGATTGATCCAAAACAAGATCACGGCTCATTCGAATGATAAAAACTAAAATACAGAACAAGTTCAGAAAGTATCAACGAACACGAGCGAGTAGATAGAATTGAGAAAGAGAAAATGAATAAGTCGAAAATAATCCGGGTATTACATTCGACCTCTTCTAAAAGAAGTGTCGTCCCCGAAACTCAAAACAACGAAATCAAGGTGACAACACAACAAGCAACCGACAAAAACATCCTTCAAATGCCTCTCGAAGCCGATCCTTATAACTGTGCTGAAATTTCGTACCCCGGAAGACTTGGTAACCAACTCGAAAAACTGGATTTTGTGCCCCTCGAGTCCGCACTTGTAATCTGCTACTGGCGGAGAAAGACAATTTGCACGAACATGCCCCGGCACATTACAGATGGAACACCTCGGCATACCGGAAATACAACTGCTAGGTACAGTAGAATATAACATCGCAAAACAACATACCAGAGATGCCAATTCCACAAAACATATCAACGTAAGGTAGCCCACATACACAGAATCATAGCAACGACGGCATACATTTGGCGATTTCAACGGCCTGAACGATAACCAGCACACAATCGCAAAACATCATGAAACAATCACAGATGTACACAACCATACAAACTCAAGTTCTAACAGCTCGCACAGGTGCGATCGCACGCAAATCACCACGAAACGACAACATTAACGATCAACATCACACCTCTCACGGAGGGATAAAACAACAATTGCGTGGCAAATGACTCAACGCTCACACCACCAATTCAATCACAACTCGTGGGTTAACACCCTAACGAAAGTACTGTCATCATACACACCTTCTCTAACCATAAGTAGGAAGTGATATGTTTTAAAAAAACGAGAACCACCTTTTTAGAAAAAAAACATTTGGAAACACCATTTGATCTTGAGTATCACCTTTCAAAAAGTAGTGCAAATATTGTTATCAAGACTTTGAAAACCATCTTGCGTTTGATAAAAAAAATCACACTTTTCTTATTGAAAAATTTTCAGAAATATTAGACCCTCGGGTCTAAGCAAAGCATTTCTAAATAATTGAAAATGTCTCAAAATATTTTGGTCCTCGACTGGAATAATTTTGAATCGTACTGTGGCACCTTGAAAGTACCACGAGAAAATAATCTATTTGAAAGGTACGTCTCGAAATTTGTTTTCTAAGATACTCAAGTTTTTTAGAAATTCAATAGGCCAGAATGCCCAAAACTCACACAATCATTTATCAAACCGTCATAAAACAATCAAGGCCAAAATGCCAAAACTCGATTTAGGGAGTCGGTTTTACGAAGTAAAACTCAGTTTGCAAAATATTGAAAGTCATTTTGAAAGAACTCACGTAGCGGATAAAATACAGTTCGAATACATTAGCAGCGACACCGCTCCTCATATAGACGAAATAAGAGAGTCACATAAACGCAATCATGAGACTAAAAATCTGCATAAAGATTCCGTCACTTAACACATAATCATACCAGTAACTCGCATCAGACGAGGCACAAACACAAATTACATCCACAGGTCGCACGAAGATGATGATCGCCCCACGATACTAATCACGACAAACCAACTCAGACGACGCGTCGTGACACGACTCAGTCAGACAAAATCCGACGAGACAAAAACTCAACAGACACCACTAAACCCGACAGCCTAGGTTTCCACAACCTAAGCTCCGATACCATTTATGTAACACCCCCAATCCGCTCACGGATATTACATGCCGTAGAACCTTTTCTCAAGGATCTACCAGGCTGGTAACAATATTAAACATCTCGACAATGCCTTTAAGGCTAAAATGACTCAGTAGACCGATTTGGTCTTTCAATAAATACATACAACTCAATCACAATACATGCCCATGCAGGGTTCGAATACAACACACTCCCGTACAACGGGGAAAGAATACTGCAGCGAAAATAAAATACAACTAAGCCAATATGACATCGTACGGGTCCTCGTGTGATTAGTATCGTTCATCTTTCATCATCCTTCATGCCGACCCTGTGCTATGCTCCCCAAAACCTGAATGCAATACAGACATCCACCTCCCGATTACTCGGGGTTAGCAAAATTCCACTATTTTGCTAGTGCAAGTACAAAGTGCAAATACGAGTCATACAATTCACATTCCACGAATAATAATAATCAGGAATCCTCAAAGATTCAATCATAACAAAAGTACTTCCCAAGGTAAGAGTTTGAGTACGACATTCCAAGACCGAAAGATCACAAATCGAGAGAATAATTTATAAAACCTTTTAAAATGCTCTCGGGAGTTTTCAATGTAAAACCATTTAGGATTATTGAATCCTTCACTTTCCAAAATCGACAGGGGTCATAACCCAAGGGTTTTGTTTTCACAAATAAAACCAACAACATTTCACGGGTTAAAACCCACGTCACGTGTCCTCGACGGACATGAAATCAACACAACTTAATCACTCAAGATACGCAAATCTTGGTCACACAAATACAACACCAACTCGTGAATGCAGGGTTATACCATTGGATTCCCTTCGAGGCCACGTCGGACCTACCTAAGGTGAGCAAAACACATTCACAATCATAAACACACTACCGTGATCACTTGCCACGTCATCTCGTGGTTGGATCAATCACTTGTTGTCTCCCGACCATATGATCACATGCCATATGTCACCGCAGGTGTTATCATCTCACGGTTTGATCAATCACTTGTTGCATCCTGACCACATGATCACAAGCCATGTGTCACTGTAGATTGTCTTAGGCTCTCACGGTTGGATCAATCACTTGTTGCATCCTGACCACATAGTCACATGCCATGTGTCACCGTAGACCTTCGACCAAATCCACACATTCACACAAATACATATCACATCAAGGATATCCAAATAATTCACCCAAAGGCAACAAACACAAAGCAAAACACAACGTCCAACCACAACGCACCGAAATGAGGCAATATACGTACACCCACATTAGCAAGCTCAACATCAACGCCAACCATATCCATAGGATTCACATAATCTTTTACGAAATACACCAATCACAAAATACACACGGTTTTGAAAGAGAGCCTTTAACGAGGCTAATCGATTCTTTTGAAAGTTCATTTCAAACAATCAAGCAAACATGTCAAGATGATCACCCATCATCATATCCACGTAACAAGAAAAGTATGATCAAGGTACTTGCTTCGAAACTACGATCGCGAAAAGACGACAGATGGAATATGGTCGAATAGCCCCGAACTCGCGAACACTATTAAGACCGCGATAGCACCGCAATTACTACGATAATAACACCACACGAATCATCAATCACCAATGAGATTCAACTCGGAATCCTTGAGCACCTATAATCCTCCGGAAGGAACAATAAAACATGATTACGACGAGAATCATGGCAAAAAACAACGGAAATCCCAACAAACTATCGAAGGGAACTCAATCGAACATTTAATCGAACATTAAATGTTCAAGACTCTCCAAGAACAAAGAAATAGCCCTTCGAGTCGAACGAATCAAAGATATGAGTATCCAATCCGTAGAACATGTTCAAAACAACGTTTATACAACAATTAATTGATCAAAAATGGATTGGAATCGAAATCAAAAGGAAAATCCCCAAATCTTCAAAAATATGGGTTCAAGCCAAAATACCTTGATTCGGACGAAGAACACGGATTTGATGTTGTTAGTACACACGAAGAACTTGAATAAGATGAATTCCCTGAGATTAACCGCCCAAAAATCGCCCACAAATCGCCTTAGATGGAAGGAGGAAGAAGAGAGGAGAAAAATGAAGTTTTCTCCTCGAAAATCTGCTGATAAAGTGCAGAAAAAGCCCGTGTGCCGCGGCCCGGGTCGAGTGTGCTGCGGCCCGCGGTACAGCCCGTTCCAGCACCAAAAAGGCACATGGTGCAGTCTTAGCTATTTCGACCATAACTCTTTCGTCCGGAATCCAATTGACTCACCGTTTGAACCAATAGAAAGCTAACTTGATGCTCTATAATATTTAAAAGATTCAGAATTTTTGGAGTTTCCAAGAATTTATGATGATTTTACAAAGTCGAACTCATACTTGAAAAAGTCGCTTAAGAACACGGAACTCAATAAAACGACACCGAAATAAACTCGGATGACAAAAAGTATAGAATTAATCATTCTCATAATGACGAAACGGTCACAATAGAGTCGCTAAGATGGACTTCTGCCAAAAAAAGAAAATGACCGGAAATCGAAATTGCGGATATTACATACTACCCTCCTTAAAAGAAGTTTCGTCCCGAAGCTTAAAACAAGTAGGGAGAAGCAATATCCTGCCAGGAAAACTCAACGAGATACACAAGAACCGAAAACTCGCGCCCAACGGTGAAACGTTACAAGCAACGCAGAGAAACATACGGTGTGAAACACGCTCCACAACGACCAACTCAACGCCACAAGTAGAGATATAGTAAAACCAACGAGTGACAAGCGTCAACAAACAGATAATACAATCAAGTCAATTATCCGAGTAATCCCAAAACACAAGGCACCTATTACAAGGAAACACGCACAGTCGAGAAAACAGAAATAAACACAAAACGATCCATAAGGACAATCACAACCAATTCGGACTACGCCGAAATCCTCAAAAACCACACTAGACATCTCCGTGTCCTTTCAGAGCAGAGACGCAACCTCGATCCCCAAATATCTCAGCTACCATCTCGCAATGCACGGCTCAGTGACCCACCTAGCCACACTCGAAATAGCTGACTAACGGTGAACGACAATTCTTCGCAGTACGAGACCAGACCACAACAATCAGACAACCACGATTGGACACCAACGACCGAACAATAATGATCTAACAATAACGATCGAACAACAACGATCGAGCAACAATGATCGAACAGCAATGATCAAATAATACCGATTGAATAATAATGATCGAAAAACAACGATCGACAACAATGATCGAAAGACAATGGTCGAACGATGACTCCAGAGTTCACACTTCAACTCGAGACATTAAAAGAACTTGTAGATCTGAAAGACGTTAATTTCAAACAAGGTTCACAAGAGTCGAACCGAACTCGGAAAAGTCACAGCGATAACCAGATTGATCCAAAACAAGATCACAGCTCGTTGGAATGATAAAAACTAAAATACAGAACAAGTTCAGAAAGTATCAACGAACACGAGCGAGTCGATAGAATTGAGAAAGAGAAAATGAATAAGTCAAAAATAATCCGGGTATTACATTCGACCTCTTCTAAAAGAAGTGTCGTCCCCGAAACTCAAAACAACGAAATCAAGGTGACAACACAACAAGCAACCGACAAAAACATCCTTCAAATGCCTCTCGAAGCCGATCCTGATAACTGTGCTGAAATTTCGTACCCCGGAAGACTTGGTAACCAACTCGCAAAACTGGATTTTGTGCCCCTCGAGTCCGCACTTGTAATCTGCTACTGGCGGAGAAAGACAATTTGCACGAACATGCCCCAGCACATTACAGATGGAACACCTCGGCATACCGGAAATACAACTGCTAGGTACAGTAGAATATATCATCACAAAACAACATACCAGAGATGCCAATTCCACAAAACATATCAACGTAAGGTAGCCCACATACACAGAATCATAGCAACGACGGCATACATTTGGCGATTTCAACGGCCTGAACGATAACCAGCACACAATCGCAAAACATCATGAAACAATCACATATATACATAACCATACAAACTCAAGTTCTAACGGCTCGCACAGGTACGACCGCACGAAAATCACCACGAAAAGACAACATTAACGATCAACATCACACCTCTCACAGAGGGATAAAACAACAATTGCGTGGCAAACGACTCAACGCTCACACCACCAATTCAATCACAACTCGTGGGTTAACACCCTAACGAAAGTATTGTCATCATACACATCTTCTCTAACCATAAGTAGGAAGTGATATGTTTTAAAAAAACGAGAACCACCTTTTGAGAAAAAAAAATTTGGAAACACCATTTGATCTTGAGTATCACCTTTCAAAAAGTAGTGCAAATATCGTTATCGAGACTTTGAAAACCATCTTGCGTTTGATAAAAAAAACGAGGACACTTTTCTTAATGAAAAATTTTCAGAAATATTAGACCCTCGGGTCTAAGCAAAGCATTTCTAAATAATTGAAAATGTCTCAAAATATTTTGGTCCTCGACTGGAATAATTTTGAATCGTACTGTGGCACCTTGAAAGTACCACGAGAAAATAATCTATTTGAAAGGTACGTCTCGAAATTTGTTTTCTAAGATACTCAAGTTTTTTAGAAATTCAATAGGCCAGAATGCCCAAAACTCACACAATCATTTATCAAACCGTCATAAAACAATCAAGGCCAAAATGCCAAAACTTGATTTAGGGAGTCGGTTTTACGAAGTAAAACTCAGTTTGCAAAATACTGAAAGTCATTTTGAAAGAACTCACGCAGCGGATAAAATACAGTTCGAATACATTAGCAGCGACACCGCTCCTCATATAGACGAAATATGAGAGTCACATAAACGTAATCATGAGTCTAAAAATCTGCATAAAGATTCCGTCACTTAACACATAATCATACCAGTAACTCGCATCAGACGAGGCACAAACACAAAGAAGGGAGACTTACATCCAAAGGCCGCACGAAGATGATGATCGCCCCACGATACTAATCACGACAAACCAACTCAGACGACGCGTCGCGACACGACTCAGTCAGACAAAATCCGACGAGACAAAAACTCAACAAACACCACTAAACTCGACAGCCTAGGTTTCCACAACCTAAGCTCCGATACCATTTATGTAACACCCCCAATCCGCTCACGGATATTACATGCCGTAGAACCTTTTCTCAAGGATCTACCAGGCTGGTAACAATATTAAACATCTCGACAACGCCTTTAAGGCTAAAATGACTCAGTAGACCGATTTGGTCTTTCAATAAATACATACAACTCAATCACAATACATGCCCACGCAGGGTTTGAATACAACACACTCCCGTACAATGGGGAAAGAATACTGCAGCGGAAACAAAATACAACTAAGCCAATATGACATCGTACGGGTCCTCGTGTGATTAGTATCGTTCATCTTTCATCATCCTTCATGCCGACCCTGTGCTATGCTCCCCAAAACCTGAATGCAATACAGACATCAACCCCCCGATTAATCGGGGGTTAGCAAAATTCCACTATTTTTCTAGTGCAAGTACAAAGTGCAAATACGAATCATACAATTCACATTCCACGAATAATAATAATCAGGAATCCTCAAAGATTCAATCATAACAAAAGTACTTCCCGAGGTAAGAGTTTGAGTACGACATTCCAAAACCAAAAGATCACAAATCGAGAGAATAATTTATAAATCCTTTTAAAATGCTCTGGGAGTTTTCAATGTAAAACCATTTAGGATTATTGAATCCTTCACTTTCCAAAATCGACAGGGGTCACAACCCAAGGGTTTTGTTTTCACAAATAAAACCAACAACAATTCATGGGTTAAAACCCACGTCACGTGTACTCGACGAACATGAAATCAACACAACTTAATCACTCAAGATACGCAAATCTTGGTCACACAAATACAACACCAACTCGTGAATGCAGGGCTATACCATTGGATTCCCTTCGAGGCCACGTCGGATCTACCTAAGGTGAGCAAAACACATTCATAATCATAAACACACCACCGTGATCACTTGCCACGTCATCTCGTGGTTGGATCAATCACTTGTTGTCTCCCGACCATATGATCACATGCCATATATCACCAGGTGTTATCATCTCACGGTTTGATCAATCACTTGTTGCATCCTGACCACATGATCACAAGCCATGTGTCACTGTAGATTGTCTTAGTCTCTCACGGTTGGATCAATCACTTGTTGCATCCTGACCACATAGTCACATGCCATGTGTCACCGTAGATCTTCGACCAAATCCACACATTCACACAAATACATATCACATCAAGGATATCCAAATAATTCACCCAAAGGCAACAAACACAAAGCAAAACACAACGTCCAACCACAACGCACCGAAATGAGGCAATATACGTACACCCACATTAACAAGCTCAACATCAACGCCAACCATATCCATAGGATTCACATAATCTTTTACGAAATACACCAATCACAAAATACACATGGTTTTGAAAGAGAGCCGTTAACGAGGCTAATCGAATCTTTTGAAAGTTCATTTCAAACAATCAAGCAAAGATGTCAAGACGATCACTGATCATCATATCCACGTAACAAGAAAAGTATGATCAAGGTACTTGCCTCGAAACCACGATCGCAAAAAGACGACGGATGGAATATGGTCGAATAGCCCTGAACTCCCGAACACTATCAAGAACGCGATAGCACCACAATTACTACGAGAATAACACCACACGAATCATCAATCACCAACGAGATTCAAATCGGAATCCTTGAGCCCCTATAATCCTCCGGAAGGAACAATAAAACATGATTACGACGAGAATCATGGCAAAAAACAACGGAAATCCTAACAAACTATCGAAGGGAACTCAATCGAACATTTAATCGAACATTAAATGTTCAAGACCCTCCAAGAACAATGAAATCGCTCTTCGAGTCGAACGAATCAAAGATATGAGTATCCAATCCATAGAACATGTTCGGAACAACGTTTATACAACAATTAATTGATCAAAAATGGATTGGAATCGAAATAAAAAGGAAAATCCCCAAAATCTTCAAAAACGTGGGTTCAAGCCAAAATACCTTGATTCGGACGAAGAACACGGATTTGAGGTTGTTAGTCCACACCAAGAACTTGAATAAGATGAATTCCCTGAGATAAACCGCCCAAAAATCGCCCACAAATCGCCCTAGATGGAAGGAGGAAGAAGAGAGGAGAAAAATGAAGTTTTCTCCCCGAAAATCTGCTGATAAAGTGCAGAAAAAGCCCGTGTGCCGCGTCATGGGTCGAGTGTGCCGCGGCCCGCGGTACAGCCCGCTCCAGCACCAAAAAGGCACATGGTGTAGTCTTAGCTATTTCGACCATAACTCCTTCGGACGGACTCCGATTGACTCACCATTTGAACCATTGGAATGCTAACTTGATGCTATATAATATTCCAAAGATTCAGAATTTTTGGAGTTTCCAAGAATTTATGATGATTTTACAAAGTCGAACTCATACTTGAAAAAGTCGCTTAAGAACACGGAACTCAATAAAATGATACCGAAACGAACTCGGATGACAAAAAGTGTAGAATTAATCATTCTCGTAATGACGAGATGGTCATAATATAGTCACTAAGATTGACTTCCGCCAAAAAAGGAAAATTACCAGAAATTGAAATTACGGATATTACATACTACCCTCCTTAAAAGAAGTTTCGTCCCTAAACTTAAAACAAGTAGGGAGACGAAATATCCCTCCAGGAAAACTCAATGAGATACACAAGAACCGAAAACTCGCGCCCAACGGTGAAACGTTACAGGCAACGCAGAGAAACATACGGTGTGAAACACGCTCCACAACGACCAACTCAGCGTCACAAGTAGAGATATAGTAAAACCAACGAGTGACAAGCGTCAACAAACAGATAATACAATCAAGTCAATTATCCGAATAATCCCAAAACAGAAGGCACCTATTACAAGGAAACATGCACAGTCGAGAAAACAGAAATAAACACAAAACGATCCATAAGGACAATCACAGCCAATTTGGACTACGCCGAAATCCTCAATAACCACACTAGACATCTCCGTGTCCTTTCAGAGCAGAGACGCAACCTCGATACCCAAATATCTCAGCTACTGTCTCGTAATGCACGGCTCGGTGACCCACCTGGCCACACTCGAAATAGCTGACTAACGGTGAACGACAATTCTTCACAGTACGAGACCAGAAAACAACAATCGGACAACCACGATTGGACACCAACGACCGAAAAACAATGATCGAACAATAACGATCGAACAACAACGATCGAGCAACAATGATCGAACAGCAATGATCAAACAATAACGATCGAATAATAATGATCGAAAAACAACGATCGACAACAATGATCGAAAGGCAATGGTCGAATGACGACTCCAAAGTTCACACGTCAACTCGAGACATTAAAAGAACTTGTAGATCTAAAAGACATTAATTTCAAACAAGGTTCACAAGAGTCGAACCGAACTCGGAAAAGTCACAGCGATAACCAGATCGATCCAAAACAAGATCATGGCTCGTTCGAATGATAAAAACCAAAATACATAACAAGTTCAGAAAGTATCAACGAACACGAGCGAGTCGATAGAATTGAGAAAGAGAAAATGCATTAGTAAAAAATAATGCGGGTATTACATTCGACCTCTTCTAAAAGAAGTGTCGTCCCCAAAACTCACAACAACGAAATCAAGGTGACAACACAACAAGCAACCGACAAAAACATCCTTCAAAGGCCTCTCAAAGCCGATCCTGATAACTGTGCTGAAGTTCGTACCCCGGAAGACTTGGTAACCAACTCGCAAAACTGTATTCTGTGTCCCTCGAGTCCGCACTTGTAATATGCTACTGGCGGAGAAAGACAATTTGCACGAACATGCCCCGGCACATTACAGATGGAACACCTCGGCATACCGGAAATACAACTGCTAGGTACAATAGAATATAACATCTCAAAACAACATACCAGAGATGCCAATTCCACACAACATATCAACGTAAGGTAGCCCACATACACAGAATCATAGCAATGACGGCATACATTTGGCGATTTCAATGGCCGGAACGATAACCAGCACACAATTGCAAAACATCATGAAACAATCGCAGATGTACACAATCATACAAACTCAAGTTCTAACAGCTCGCACAGGTGCGATCACACGTAAATCACCACGAAACGACAACATTAACGATCAACATCACACCTCTCATGGAGGGCTAACACAACAATTGCGTGGCAAATGACTCAACGCTCACACCACCAATTCAATCACAACTCGTGGGTTAACACCCTAACGAAAGTACTGTCATCATACACACCTTCTCTGACCATAAGTAGGAAGTGATATGTTTTTAAAAAAAAACGAGAACCACCTTTTGAGAAAAATAATTTTTGGAAACACCATTTGATCTTGAGTATCACCTTTCAAAAAGTAGTGCAAACATTGTTATCGAGACTTTGAAAACCATCTTGCGTTTGATAAAAAAAATGACACTTTTGTTAATGAAATTTTTTTTAGAAATATTAGACCCTCGGGTCTAAGCAAAGCATTTCTAAATAATTGGAAATGTCTCAAAATATTTTGGTCCTAGACTGGAATAATTTTGAATCATACTGCGGCACCTTGAAAGTACCACGAGAAAATAATCCATTTGAAAGGTACATCTCGAAATTTATTTTCTAAGATACTCGAGTTTTTCATAAATTTAATAGGCCAGAATGCCCAAAACTCACACAATCATTTATCAAACCGTCATAAAACATTCAAGGCCAAAATGCCAAAACTCGATTTAGGGAGTCGGTTTTACGAAGTAAAACTCAGTTTGCAAAATACTGAAAGTCATTTTGAAAGAACTCACGCAGCGGATAAAATACAGTTCGAAAATACATTAGCAGCGACACCGCTCCTCATATAGACGAAATATGAGAGTCACATAAACGCAATCATGATACTAAAAATCTGCATAAAGATTCCGTCACTTAACACATAATCATACCAGTAACTCGCATCAGACGAGGCACAAACACAAAGAAGGGAGACTTACATCCACAGGTCGCACGGAGATGATGATCGCCCCACGATACTAATCACGACAAACCAACTCAGACGACGCATCGCGACATGACTCAGTCAGACAAAATCCGACGAGAAAAAAACTCAACAGACACCACTAAACCCGACAGCCTAGGTTTTCACAACCTAAGCTCCGATACCATTTATGTAACACCCCCAATCCGCTCAGGGATATTACACGCCGTATAACCTTTCCTCAAGGATCTACCAGGATGGTAACAACATTAAACATCTCGACAATGCCTTTAAGGCTAAAATGACTCAGTATACCGATTTGGTCTTTCAATAAATACATACAACTCAATCACAATACATGCCCACACAAGGGTCCAATACAACACACTCCCGTACAATGGGGAAAGAATACTGCAGCGAAAATAAAATACAACTAGGCCAATATGACATCGTACGGGTCCTCGTGTGATTAGTATTGTTCATCTTTCATCATCCTTCATGCCGACCCTGTGCTATGCTCCCCAAAACCTGAATGCAATACAGACATCCACCCCCCGATTACTCGGGGGTTAGCAAAATTCCACTATTTTGCTAGTGCAAGTACAAAGTGCAAATACGAGTCATACAATTCACATTCCACAAATAATAATAATCAGGAATCCTCAAAGATTCAGTCATAACAAAAGT